>CM016626.1:22565326-23061897 GCA_005393395.2 Gossypium australe
TCGGGTCTGGGCTTCGGATGCTGGTTCAGTATTGGACTTCTACAACCTGCGCACGGAAACAACCGTACGCTGAGTATACATATACTCAGTGGTATTACCAGAAAGCAAACTATTTAACATTAAAATGACAAACATCAACCATAAGCTTTATAAATCATTAAAACAATTATACATAATTATATATCACTTCATAAATCTTAAATTCACATTCATTTTTTCATATACTAATTCAATCCATAATTTAACTCATCCATTCTTCTCTCATATCTTTCAATAGAGCCAAATCAATCAATCTCATTTCCAAAATTTCATTTCAATTATTTACCCTAAACAATACTCGGGACTCTGACAGATACGCGGATTCCCCCAAACACACCAGAGTATCCAACCCAATCACACCAGAATATCCAACCCAATCACACCAAAGTAATATAAATCCTCCATAACACACCAGTATAATATAACCTCCCAAACACACCAGTAAGGCATTGAATGCCTCTTCGGATAAACCGAAGTATATATAACAGAATTATCTTCTCCACCGAGCTACAAATCTCCTCATCACATCACAAATCCAATGGCATGCCATTTGTATCAAATCTAGTCCGACAAGTTAATAGGGCGTTATTTTACTTTTCCAATTTCGAATTCATTTCCACAACAATTTCAAAAACTTGATCAATTCAAAACATCTATTATATCGATTCACATATAATTCAATATTCACACATATTCTTACTAAATTTCAAATATTATTACTTACCTTGTCTTAATTACCCCATAACATATACTATAAATACAATATACATTAATAGATAGTTTGAGTTATAGTAATACAAACCCGAAATACACGTTTACTCCTCAGCGATCTTTTCTTTTCCTTTGGATGCCGATGCCTCTTTTTCCTTATTAGCTACAAAAGTAATAATAATTTACATTATTAATTACAGCATTAAATTTCAATAAATAATGAATTTTATTCAATTTCTACTCTTCCTCTTCATTCTACATTCTTTATACACAATTCTATTATTTACTTATAAGTTCTTTTAAAGCTGTCTACCTGAGTCATTGTCACTAAATTATCTATATCTTGAGTTACAGAATTCCGAATTAAGATCCGTAAATTTTCTATGAAACTAGACTCACATATCTTCTTGCCATAAAATTTTCAGAATTTTTGATTTATCCAATAAGTACAGTTTATTCTTTGAAATCACCCCCCAATTCTGTTGTCTGACAGCTCCGACCACTCTTTGCTAAAATTTAATTATCTTTCTATACAGAATTCAAATGATGTTCTAGTTTGTTTCTTATAAAAATAGACTCATTAAAGAATCTAACCATATAAATTATGTCCCAAAATTATTTTTTTACAATTTTTAATGATTTTTCCAATTCAGAACAGGGGAACCCGAAATCACCCTGAACCAGTTTCACTAAAATTTAAATATCTCATAATACAGAACTTATTTACTTTCTATGTTTCTTTCATATGAAAATAGACTCAATAAGCTTTAATTTCATATCTCACTCAACTTCTAATTCCACTTCTACGATTTTTGGTGAATTTTCAAAGTTACTCTACTGCTGCTGTCCAAAATTGTTTCAGTGTAACTCATTTTACAATTTAATCCTAATTAAGTTTACTTATTTTCTTAACTTAATTCATACTTGATTCTACTTAAATTCCTTCCATATTCAACTTGATTATATAATTTTCATAATAAAACCCTAATTCATAATTTCTTCCAAATTAATCCCTATAACACAAAACTTATAGCTTACTTTATAATTTAATCCTTCTACTAATTCTAACTTAACTTTCATTCAATTTAGTCTCTAATTCATCTTTTTCTTCAACATCAACTATACTTGAAAACCAATAAACTCTCAAAATATCAACTTAATTTCATCAAAATCTTGCTTTAAAGCTTCTAAAACATCAAAATTAAGAGAATAGAACTTGATTGACTTACCTAATTAAACTCCAAGCTTTAAAACCTCAATTTTCCTTTTCTTTTTCTTTCTTTCTTTCCTTTCCCCTGTTTCGAAACCTTCTCTGTTCTTTTCTGTTCTTCTTTGTTTCTTTTTATTATTTCATTTACTTTATTTATAATATAATATTATATTAATATAGTTATCTAATATTAATAATAATATATTTTAATACATAAAAATCTCAGATTTTTTATACATGTATGCCCCTCAACTTATGCTAAATGGCATATGTGCCATTTTGATCCTTTTTATTTTCTTTAATCTACAATTAGACTTTTACTCCTTATTCAATTGATCCTTTTTCCTAATTACTTTAAATTAAGCTAAGTTCACTAAATAAAAATCTAATTAAACACACTATTAAACTCATAATTACTCCTAATAACTATTTACTAACTCGGTTTACTAAGACGGAGGCCCAATAACACACTTTTTTCGGTGCCCACGGATTTTGGGTCGTTACATTTCTCCCCCCTTAATAAATTTCGTCCTCGAAATTTACCTGAGAATAGGTGAGGATACTGTGCCCTCATAGTTTCTTCCGGTTCCCAAGTTGCTTCTTCCACACTATGGCTTCTCCACAATACTTTACCAAAGGAACTCGTTTGTTTCTTAATTCTTTCACTTCTCGAGCTAGTATTTGAACTGGTTCTTCCTCATATGACAAATCCGGTCTAATCTCAATGTCTTCAGTAGAAATAATATGAGATGGATCCGATCGATACCTTCGTAGCATGGAAACATGAAAAACATCATGAATTTTCTGTAATTCCGGAGGTAAAGCTAATCGATAGGCAACCGGTCCGATTCTTTCAATTACTTCATACGGCCCAATGAACGAGGACTTAATTTTCCCTTACGACCAAATCTCAAAATTTTCTTCCAAGGCGATACCTTTAAAAACACTTTATCACCCACAGAATATTCTATATCCCGTCGCTTCAGATCTGCATAAGACTTTTGTCTGTCAAAAGCTATTTTCAACCTGTCTTTGATCTTTTTAACTACTTCTTCTGTCTCCTGAATTAATTCCGGTCCCACTAGCTTTTTCTCATTCAACTCTGTCCAACATACCGGTGAACGACATCTTCGACCATATAACGCTTCATATGGAGCCATTTGAATACTAGATTGGTAACTATTATTATAAACAAATTCAGCTAATGATAAGTATCGTTCCCAACCTGATTCAAAGTCAATAATGCAAGCCCGAAGCATGTCTTCTAAAATTTGAATTACCCGTTCTGATTGTCCGTCGGTTTGTGGATGAAATGCAGTACTAAAATTAAGCCGAGTACCCAAAGAATCATGTAACTGCCTCCAGAATCTTGATGTAAATCGTGGATCCCGGTCGGAAATTATAGATGCTGGAATACCATGCAGTCTCACAATTTCTCGGATATATACTTCAGCAAGCTTTTGTAAAGACCAATCAGTCCTGACTGCTATGAAATGAGCAGACTTAGTAAGTCGATCAACTATCACCCAAATGGCATTCTTTTTGCTCACTGACAGTGGCAACCCCGTAACAAAATCCATAGTAATACTATCCCATTTCCATTCAGGAATACTAATAGACTGGAGTAATCCTGTCGGTACCTGATGTTCTGCCTTTACTCGTTGACATGTCAAACATTTACTGACATATTCAACTATATCTTTTTTCATCCCTGGCCACCAATAAAGCTCTCGTAAATTACGATACATTTTTGTTCCACCCGGATGCAATGCAAAAGTACCATCGTGTGCTTCTTGAAGAATCATCCTCTTTAATTCAGAAGTAATTGGAACACAAATCCGATTTTGAAACCTCAAACAATCATGTTCATCAATACTAAAACTCTCGACTGTACCATTCTGAACCATTTCTCTTTTCTTTAATAATTTGTCATCTTCCATTTGAGCTGCTCTAATCTGATCTAACATCATCGGCTTAACCCTTAACTCAGCTAACAAGCTTCCATCATCATTAACACTGAGCCGAGCAAACATTGCTCGTAATTCAATCGCAGCTTTCCTGCTCAATGCATCAGCTACCACATTTGCTTTTCCTGGATGATAATCTATAACACAATCATAATCTTTTAGAAGCTCGATCCACCGTCTTTGCCTTAAATTTAAATCTTTCTGTGACAGAAGATATTTGAGACTTTTATGATCTGTGTAAATGTAACATTTCTCACCATATAAGTAATGTCTCCAAATCTTTAAAGCAAAAATTACTGCAGCTAACTCCAAATCGTGCGTCGGGTAATTACGTTCATGCGGCTTCAACTGTCTAGATGCATATGCAATAACCTTTCTATTTTGCATCAATACACAACCCAAACCACTCAAAGAAGCATCACTGTACACAATAAAATCTTTCCCCGACTCTGGTAATGTTAATACCGGTGCCTCTGTCAACATTTGCTTCAAAGTCTCAAAACTATTCTGGCACTGATCATCCCAGATAAAAGGAACATTCTTCTGCAGTAGTTTAGTCATTGGCATTGCTATTTTCGAGAATCCATTTACAAATCTTCGATAATATCCAGCCAAACCGAGAAACTACGTACCTCAGACACATTCTTTGGCGCTTTCCACTGAACAATTGCTTCAATCTTCTTCGGGTCAACTCTAATCCCATCGGCAGATACCACATGTCCTAAAAATACCACTTCAGACAACCAGAATTCACATTTACTTAATTTCCCATACAACTGTTTTTTCCCGCAGAATCTGTAAAACTTTTCGAAGATGCTGATCATGATCTGCCTCTGTCTTTGAATATACCAATATATCATCAATGAAGACCACCACAAACTGATCTAGGTACGGCTGGAAAATGCGATTCATCAGATCCATAAAAGCAGCTGGAGCATTAGTCAATCCAAACGGCATCACCAAAAATTCATAGTGACCATAACGAGTACGGAAAGCAGTCTTAGGCACATCACTTTCCTTCACCTTTAGCTGATAATACCCGGATCTCAAATCAATTTTAGAAAATACTGAAGCTCCCTTAAGCTGATCAAACAAGTCGTCTATACGAGGCAAAGGATACCGGTTCTTGATCGTCACTTTGTTCAACTGTCGATAATCAATGCACAACCGCATAGAACCATCTTTCTTTTTAACAAACAATACTGGAGCTCCCCAAGGTGAAATACTCGGTCGAATAAAGCCTCGTTCTAATAAATCCTGTAACTGCACCTTCAACTCTTTCAATTCAGTAGGCGACATTCGGTACAGAGGTATAGAAATTGGTGTTGTACCTGGATACACCTCAATAGCAAATTCAACCTCTCTATCAGGTGGTAAACCCGGTAGTTCTTCTGGAAATACATCTGGAAACTCGCATACAGTCCTAATCTGGCTGCATTGACTTCCCACTGAATCAGAATTAATAACATATGCCAAATACGCTGAACAACCTTGCTGTAATAATTTGTTAGCTTTTATAGCTGAAATGATACGTGTCGAACCACTAGTACGGATGCCATTCACTTCAATTCTGTCCCCGTCTTCTGTCTGAATACTAAACCTCTTTTTATAGCAATCCAAAACTACCCCATGTTCAGATAACCAATCCATACCCAAAATGATATCGAAATCGCCAAAAGGCATGATCAGCAAATCCACAGGAAACATTTTATCATGTATTATTAACGGGCACCTCCGACATACTCTGTCTACTAACACTGTTTGTCCCAAAGGGCTAGACACTTCTATGAAAACTCTAGACATTTCAGATTCTAACTTCCCCGATTCAACTAATTTTAAATTAATATATGAAGTGATGAACCCGGGTCAATTAAAGCATAAATAGGCTCAGAATACAATAAAAATATACCTGACACCACATCGTGAGCATTGCCTTCTTCACGGGTTCGAACTACGTATGCCCTGGCTGGTGCTCTAGCCTCTGACTGTTGTGTAACTATATCACTGCCCCTACTAGCTCCTCCTCTCCTCGAAACAAAACCTCCTCTAGACATTCCTCTTCCTCTGGCAGTCGATACTGATCTCTGAGATGTGGTAGGTGTGATACTTTCACTTTTTGGACATTCTCGAATGAAATGATCTGTAGACCCGCATCGAAAACATCGTCGAGTTATCCTCCAACATTCACCTAAGTGCTTCTTTCCACAATATTCACAGTCTGTGACATCAATGTTCCGTGAAGGCCCTTTTACACTGCCAGTAGAGATAGTAATCTGTTTACCCTGACCTTTATCACCTCGATCAGATCTGAAACTTGGTCTCCAACCACTTCTTGATTCTCTGGATCTCTTCGGTAATGGATTAGAACTGGTGGTGCCCAAACGTTTTCCAGCTAATTTACCCATTTCTGACTTTTTGTCCAGGCCTAACACTTGTTCTATCATTTTCGCTCGCTCAATCAGATCAGCAAGTTCAGTAATTCTGAGACTTACTAATTGAATCTTGATTTCATCTCGCAGTCCCCGTAGAAATCTTTTGCAGCTATCAGCTTCTGTTGGAATGAACTCAGTAGCATATCGACTCAATCGAGAAAATTCCCTTTCATAATCCACTACTGATAGATTACCTTGCTTCAGCATTAAAAATTCTTGCTTTTTATCTTCAATATATAACTCTCCAACATACTTCTTTTGAAATTCCTTTTGAAATAATTCCCACGTTACCTGTTCTACTGGCAAATGTCGGATTACGGATTCCCACCACAGATAAGCTTCACCCTGAAGTAATGAAACAACACAGATTAAGCATTCCCGGGGGGTACATTCTAGTTGCTGCAGAACTCGTTTAGTTGATTCCATCCAATTTTCTGCTGCAGATGGATCAACTCCTGTCAGACCCATAAATTCCGTAGCACCATATTTCCTTAACTCTTTTATTGGGGCCCGTCTCTGAGTTGGTACAGAAGTTGTAACAGGAACAATCTCTGCCACTCTTTGTAGAGCATCAGCAATAATTCTTAATATATCAGAATCATCTCTATCATTTCTTCTTTCTACTCTAGGAGGTTGGTCTCTCATCGGGTTACTAGGTACTATCGATTCAGTTTCATTTAAACCGTAAGATTCTTCTTCTCCGATATGCATTTCTTCATCAGTATCGTTTATTCTTTCATTTGACATCTTTTATCTATAAAACAAAATCAAACAAATATATATATCAGCATCCAAAAACCCGACTCAGCTTTGACTCAACAGTGGCATGTACTTCTAGACTCACTTTCGAGCCCGATTTAGCCCGAGAATCGACTAAACCTGATAGCTCTGATACCAATAATTGTAACACCCCTAACCCCGAACCATCGCCAGAACAGGGTTACGAGGCATTACCGGACATATCAGACAATTTACAAATATAAATTTTGTTTAATATAAATTTCGGCAGCATTTCTGCTTATTATTATATAAAACCCCCTGTAAATTAAACTGTATTCAATTCAATTATAACCAAATTCATTTCATATATTCATTTTCTATTCTAAATACCTTCTAATCAAACTCAATCAATATAATATAAATTTAAATTTATCAAAATTATTGGTTAGATTAAAATAAATATACTTCTTTCATTATAATTCTTAATATATCATAATACTAACATTTTTAACCATTTACACAACCTACGTACATGCCACATTATCAAAAGGAAATATACATCACCAAAAGTTTGCTGAAGTCGGGTCTGGCTTCGGATGCTGGTTCAGTATTTGACTTCTACAACCTGCGCACGGAAACAACCGTACGCTGAGTATACATATACTCAGTGGTATTACCATAAAGCAAACTATTTAACATTAATAAATTACAAACATCAACCATAAGCTTTATAAATCATTAAAACTAATTATACATAATTATATATCACTTCATAAATCTTAAATTCACATTTCATTTTCATATACTAATTCAATCCATAATTTAACTCATCCATTCTTTCTCATATCTTTCAATAGAGCCAAATCAATCAATCTCATTTCCAAAATTTCATTTCAATTATTTACCCTATTAACAATACTCGGACTCTGACAGATACGCGGATTCCCCCAAACACACCAGAGTATCCAACCCAATCACACCAGAATATCCAACCCAATCACACCAAAGTAATATAAATCCTCCATAACACACCAGTATAATATAACCTCCCAAACACACCAGTAAGGCATTGAATGCCTCTTCGGATAAACCGAAGTATATATAACAGAATTATCTTCTCCACCGAGCTACAAATCTCCTCATCACATCACAAATCCAATGGCATGCCATTTGTATCAAATCTAGTCCGACAAGTTAATAGGGCGTTATTTTACTTTTCCAATTTCGAATTCATTTCCACAACAATTTCAAAAACTTGATCAATTCAAAACATCTATTATATCGATTCACATATAATTCAATATTCACACATATTCTTACTAAATTTCAAATATTATTACTTACCTTGTCTTAATTACCCCATAACATATACTATAAATACAATATACATTTAATAGATAGTTTGAGTTATAGTAATACAAACCCGAAATACACGTTTACTCCTCAGCGATCTTTTCTTTTCCTTTGGATGTCGATGCCTCTTTTTCCTTATTAGCTACAAAAGTAATAATAATTTACATTATTAATTACAGCATTAAATTTCAATAAATAATGAATTTTATTCAATTTCTACTCTTCCTCTTCATTCTACATTCTTTATACACAATTCTATTATTTACTTATAAGTTCTTTTAAAGCTGTCTACCTGAGTCATTGTCTTTTCCTTTGGATGTCGATGCCTCTTTTTCCTTATTAGCTACAAAAGTAATAATAATTTACATTATTAATTACAGCATTAAATTTCAATAAATAATGAATTTTATTCAATTTCTACTCTTCCTCTTCATTCTACATTCTTTATACACAATTCTATTATTTACTTATAAGTTCTTTTAAAGCTGTCTACCTGAGTCATTGTCACTAAATTATCTATATCTTGAGTTACAGAATTCCGAATTAAGATCCGTAAATTTTCTATGAAACTAGACTCACATATCTTCTTGCCATAAAATTTTCAGAATTTTTGATTTATCCAATAAGTACAGTTTATTCTTTGAAATCACCCCAATTCTGTTGTCTGACAGCTCCGACCACTCTTTGCTAAAATTTAATTATCTTTCTATACAGAATTCAAATGATGTTCTAGTTTGTTTCTTATAAAAATAGACTCATTAAAGAATCTAACCATATAAATTATGTCCCAAAATTATTTTTTTACAATTTTTAATTATTTTTCCAATTCAGAACAGGGGAACCCGAAATCACCCTGAACCAGTTTCACTAAAATTTAAATATCTCATAATACAGAACTTATTTACTTTCTATGTTTCTTTCATATGAAAATATACTCAATAAGCTTTAATTTCATATCTCACTCAACTTCTAATTCCACTTCTACGATTTTTGGTGAATTTTCAAAGTTATTCTACTGCTGCTGTCCAAAATTGTTTCAGTGTAACTCATTTTACAATTTAATCCTAATTAAGTTTACTTATTTTCTTAACTTAATTCATACTTTGATTCTACTTAAATTCCTTCCATATTCAACTTGATTATATAATTTTCATAATAAAACCCTAATTCATAATTTCTTCCAAATTAATCCCTATAACACAAAACTTATAGCTTACTTTATAATTTAATCCTTCTACTAATTCTAACTTAACTTTCATTCAATTTAGTCTCTAATTCATCTTTTTCTTCAACATCAACTATACTTGAAAACCAATAAACTCTCAAAATATCAACTTAATTTCATCAAAATCTTGCTTTAAAGCTTCTAAAACATCAAAATTAAGAGAATAGAACTTGATTGACTTACCTAATTAAACTCCAAGCTTTAAAACCTCAATTTTCCCTTTTCTTTTTCTTTCTTTCTTTCCTTTCCCCTGTTTCGAAACCTTCTCTGTTCTTTTCTGTTCTTCTTTGTTTCTTTTATTATTTCATTTACTTTATTTTATAATATAATATTATATTAATATAGTTATCTAATATTAATAATAATATATTTTAATACATAAAAATCTCAGATTTTTATACATGTATGCCGCCTCAACTTATGCTAAATGGCATATTTGCCATTTTGATCCTTTTTATTTTCTTTTAATCTACAATTAGACTTTTACTCCTTATTCAATTTGATCCTTTTTCCTAATTACTTTAAATTAAGCTAAGTTCACTAAATAAAAATCTAATTAAACACACTATTAAACTCATAATTACTCCTAATAACTATTTACTAACTCGGTTTACTAAGACGGAGGCCCAATAACACACTTTTTCGGTGCCCACGGATTTTGGGTCGTTACATTTCTCCCCCCTTAATAATTGTAACACCCCTAACCCCGAACCATCGCCGGAACAGGGTTACGAGGCATTACCGGACATATCAGACAATTTACAAATATAAATTTTGTTTAATATAAATTTCGGCAGCATTTCTGCTTATTATTATATAAAACCCCCTGTAAATTAAACTGTATTCAATTCAATTATAACCAAATTCATTTCATATATTCATTTTCTATTCTAAATACCTTCTAATCAAACTCAATCAATATAATATAAATTTAAATTTATCAAAATTATTGGTTAGATTAAAATAAATATACTTCTTTCATTATAATTCTTAATATATCATAATACTAACATTTTTAAACCATTTACACAACCTACGTACATGCCACATTATCAAAAGGAAATATACATCACCAAAAGTTTGCTGAAGTCGGGTCTGGCTTCGGATGCTGGTTCAGTATTTGACTTCTACAACCTGCGCACGGAAACAACCGTACGCTGAGTATACATATACTCAGTGGTATTACCATAAAGCAAACTATTTAACATTAATAAATTACAAACATCAACCATAAGCTTTATAAATCATTAAAACTAATTATACATAATTATATCACTTCATAAATCTTAAATTCACATTTCATTTTCATATACTAATTCTATCCATAATTTAACTCATCCATTCTTTCTCATATCTTTCAATAGAGCCAAATCAATCAATCTCATTTCCAAAATTTCATTTCAATTATTTACCCTATTAACAATACTCGGACTCTGACAGATACGCGGATTCCCCCAAACACACCAGAGTATCCAACCCAATCACACCAGAATATCCAACCCAATCACACCAAAGTAATATAAATCCTCCATAACACACCAGTATAATATAACCTCCCAAACACACCAGTAAGGCATTGAATGCCTCTTCGGATAAACCGAAGTATATATAACAGAATTATCTTCTCCACCGAGCTACAAATCTCCTCATCACATCACAAATCCAATGGCATGCCATTTGTATCAAATCTAGTCCGACAAGTTAATAGGGCGTTATTTTACTTTTCCAATTTCGAATTCATTTCCACAACAATTTCAAAAACTTGATCAATTCAAAACATCTATTATATCGATTCACATATAATTCAATATTCACACATATTCTACTAAATTTCAAATATTATTACTTACCTTGTCTTAATTACCCCATAACATATACTATAAATACAATATACATTTAATAGATAGTTTGAGTTATAGTAATACAAACCCGAAATACACGTTTACTCCTCAGCGATCTTTTCTTTTCCTTTGGATGCCGATGCCTCTTTTTCCTTATTAGCTACAAAAGTAATAATAATTTACATTATTAATTACAGCATTAAATTTCAATAAATAATGAATTTTATTCAATTTCTACTCTTCCTCTTCATTCTACATTCTTTATACACAATTCCTATTAAAAATTCAAGAGAACTTAATTTACCATATCAAATTACAACAGATTAATAACATGATTTTCTACCTTGTTTGATTTTTTTCATACTTAGATATAAAAAATCTATAACAGATTTTAATAATAATTAACTTATGGTATTATGTAAATAGTTTAACGAGACTTTGATTAAAACGATAAAATTGAAGTTTTGAAAATTTTGGCACCATAAAATTCTATTATATGAGAGTTTTTTTTTTTTAATTTAAGTTTTTTTTATATATTTATATAGAATATAAAAATCATTATAATAATACTTGTCACAATATTTTTAAAAATATATTTTTAAGTCATTTTTAATGAGTTGATACTCGATTAATTTATGATATTAACTTTATCAAATCTTAATAATAGTATAAATATTGATATAAATTAATATTAATATGATAAGGCTGATTAATTTTATAATCACAAAATAATAAAACATCAACTCGACTTATGGGATAAATTTTAAAATTATACATAATTTTTATATTAATTTAAAATTTATGAATCACCTTATATACTTAACGAAAATTCTTGTGTAATTTTAAAAAGAGTTAAATAATTATTTCGGGTTTGGACTTAGCAACAACTTTCACATTGGGGTTTAATTATTTTTCTAAATTAGTCCTTAAACTTGGTAATTATTCTCATATTGGGACATGGACTAAACAATTGTTCCTACATTGGGGATTGAAAATTTTTTGTCCAAGTTATTCCCTAAATTTGGCAATTAATCCCACATTAAGGGCTTGAACTTTAAGATTTTCAAAGAAATATTAGGCACTATTTGGACTAAAAAGTACAGATCCTAATGCAAAAACAATTGCCAAGTTCAAAAACTAGCTTGGACAAATAAAAGTTTAAACCTTAGTGTAACAACAATTACCAAATTTAAAAACTAAATTAGACAAAAATATATTCAAATCTCAAAATAAAAATAATTATTAAATTCAGAACTCAAAAAATAATTTAACCCTGGTAAAGATAAAGCCAACAACATCACACACGAAATGACGAAATTTAGGACATCCTAGTTAATTTAATAGAATTAGAAAAATTCTATCTGGTATATCAATATTAAAATGAGTTCTAATATTTGGTAGACTAAAAAATTGAGTCAATTAAATCAAAGTATTCCCGTATGAAATATCAGTTTTGTTTTTAATAAAAAATTTCAAAATTTGAAGTTATCTTCTCTCCTTCCCGGTCTTGATAAAAAAAAAAAAAGATATAGTCCCTACTTTCAAATTTTTAAAATGATATATTTCAAACATATTATTTTTATAAAAATTATATGTTAAATTTTGATTTTGTCGTCTTTATGAAATAAAATTAATTCAAATATGTATTTTTAAATGACAATGTTTTGTTAAATAAAAAAATTGTAAAATAAAACTCAAATAAAATTGGTATATAATTTTACAAGACTAATATATTTTGCAAGATTGAAAGTTTAGATTTTTAAAATAAAATATTTTACAATAAATTGTCAACAAAATAAAGTACATTTGCCAGAAATAAAATTAGAGTACATGAAGGAGGATATAATTTTATCTTTTGAGTAAGCACAACCTTTTTAAGTTTTAACTAATGTAATAACTATTAGGTTGGTTTTTACAGTTAAACTAGTTTTAACTAACATACTGACTTCAAAGTAAATAACCCTCTTATAGTTGTTAATTTTGCGTCTCTTGTTTTTGTTTAATTGCAACTACACAATTTCACTAACAATTATAAATTTATACAAAATTTTATTTAAAATTTATCCACCAAGTATATGATTTAAGCGAGTGAAAATGTTTGACTAATTCTTTGATTTGATTGTTGTATGACATATCTTTAATAATCAACCACTAAAAATACTCAAATGTATTTAATAAATAACTGGAGTCAAAATTATTAAAATTTTTATCAAATATTTATTTGGTATGAATTCAAATCATATTATCCCAATATTGTATGAAAAGAAATATATATCCCAATAAAATATGATAAATTACGATAACCTATAAAATATGACACTTGTACATGCAATAATCTTCTATTTACTTTTAAATGTTTGAAGTTAATATTGATTGTTTTATACTTTATTTTCACTATATTGTTGATAATTGTTTTGAAAGTTTTTTTTTTTCATTCACACTCATCTTGTTGAGGGTATAAATCATATATATGATAATTGTTTTGATAGGCCATGGATTGGAAAAGGGACCGGTTGGTTAATCTGAAAACATAGCTTAAAATAGAAGCTGGTATTCCTTTTCTCCATGCAGTTATAGTTTCATGAGGATAATTGTTGATGCCTTTGTTGCTTTTGTTATTTTCATTTTTGTTCAAAGAAATATGCTTGCTGAACTGTCATGCAATTACAATTCCATTTTTCTCTCAATGAAGCTTGCCTATGGTGCTTAACATTCCATAAACATGATTTGTCATATTTATTTCTTGGGGTTATGCTTTTGCATTATGTCAATACGGTATTTCAAATTCCTCATTTCAAGATTTTAGCTACATGAGCCATTATTTTTGTCTTTTGTGCCTGCTAATGTATGTTTTCATGTTGTTTCGTAGTGGGCTAATAATATCCTGCACTATGCATGATAGATTACCTGAGCAAAACTCCAAGTTTTTACGTGTTAATACTTGGATTTCGTGGTGTTGACTTTACCAAAATGTTTCAGCTTCAATGATGAAGAATACAGCGGCCTTGGAAAGAAGGAAGGCCCTTCCTAATTAGATAATGATCGAATGCCGAATTCGTATCCCTTATTTTTATCATTTGGGGTTAAACAACAACTTGTGCTTGCGTAAGTCATATCACTCTTTACAAAGGAAAGATGCATGATAGAGCAACTAAGATTTGATTCTATGCTTATTGGTTTGTTCTCTCTATTGTGCAGGATAATCTTAAACCACAACAATACACAACTACCTCATGCCATCAATTGTACCTCTGCCTCTGCAGTAGATTTTACTACATCTGGTTTTCATCACTCTAAGCTACAAATCTTCACTAAAGACGGTACAATACCCTGATATGGATCTTCTATAGCTAATACTATCAACATAATCAGCATTTCTGTTTGCTTCTATTTCTGTACTTCTGCCATTTCTTAAAAGAATCCCTTTCTTTGAGTTGCCCTTTTAAATAGTGTGAGATTAGAAATGCTGCATTGAGATGGACTCCTTTAGGGCCTTTCATGAACTAACACACTGCTCTCACTTCATTTGAAATGCTAGGCTGTGTTTGACAAACAGATTACTTTTCCCACAAAATGTTGCTTTCCTTTGCTTGCTAGTTTTCCTTCCATTGACTCTCCTAAAGTATAAAACAATCAATATTAACTTCAAACATTTAAAATTTAATAGAAGATTATTACATGTACAAGTTTCATATGTGCAATTTATTCTCTTTTTTTTAATAGTTCTTTTGTATATGTTAACAATTCTAAAATGCAATAAGATTAAAGATCTCAAAAGATAATTTTATAATATAAGAAAATGTTAACAAAATATATAAAAAAAAGAAATTGTTTTGTAAAAAAATATCAAATATAGTGTAGCTTTTAATCTCATGTTGTTAGTTAAAAGAGGAAAGAATCCCACATTGTTTAGGAACAAGTTGCAAAACTATTCAGGAGTCTATATATATACACATATCTCATATCTCACTTTGCTCAAGAAAACAAGAGAAATGAGACTTTAGGTCTATATAAAGATTTCCTTTGTAAGTTATATTTACTTATTAATTGATAACACCTTAAAAAAAATGATATTGTCATTTTGAGCTTTTATAAAGATTTATTCTCGTAAATTTTTAAAAAATTCGAGAATAATTTTTTTTAAAAAACATGGGCTAAAATGTGCCCTTAAGGGAGCGTTTTTGCCATGTCAACAAAGCGTGCCCCCAAGGACGTGTTTTTGGCTGATGTGACAAAAGCGCTCCCCCAAGAGCGTGCTTTCCTGCTGCATCTCCACAAAACGCGCTGATGTGGACACGTTTTGTGGGAAAATGGCCATTTTCATAAATTTTCAAAAAACTAGCTATTTTTCTTAAATTTTATTTTTTTTAGTATATTTGTGTATTTTATCCTTCTAACTGGCGCTAATAAGAGTCATATCCTCATACTAGCTATCTCAACGCTTAAAAGGAAAAGGAATTACCAAAAAAGGGGAAAAATTAAAATCGTTAAAATTTTGAATTTTGATCTTTAAACAACGGGCTGTTAATAATGCATTAACCATCCAATATTCCTTTTGTTATATTATTTTACAGTTCATATTTAATATTCGTGATTATCTCTTTCAACAATATCCTCTTATTTTATAATGTGCAAGGACAAAACCAAAACAATTTTTAAAAAGATCGAATGAAATTTTAATTTTTTATAATCTATATTTTTATAATTTTTAAAAAATTAAATTAAAATTTTATAAATTTAAAGAGCCTAAATATCAATTTTTTATTTTAAAAAACCCAATGCCTATAATATATCTTACCAATATACCCAACCCAATCACTTAATAATAACTTACGGTGAGTCTTATTATCACTTGAAATCTACTTGAAATATGTGCACTTGCCATTTTACAAAGTAGTCAGTTCTAAAGGTAAGAAATAGGTCCCCCATCACACCATTTTCGTAACCATTCCTTGTCAAACATAGGTGGGTCCAAAAAATGTACCATGAGAGCGAAACCCTTATCCTCTTCTCACCTCAATAATTGACCTTAAAAAATTTAAAAGATAAATGGAGATGAACCCCAAAATTAATTAAGTATTATTAATGCTTTGATTAAATTAAAATAACATACTTATGCACATCATTACACATACCCCATTAATCTCTTTATTTATTTATGTAATATATCCGCCGCTCACGGTGGCAGCTTGAATGACAAAGCATCAATAACCACCGTGGGCTAGCGCACCCTTGGCCAACATTACTTACAAATAAACAAGGGCTAACTACAGCTTTAGTCAGCTCTTAAAACACCTACGGTTACTCGAGACATCAAAATAGCATCAAGAGACAAAGACAAAGACAAAGACAAAATAGAACATCGAAAAAGAAAAGAAAAGAGAAGACACACTATTTACATGCCACCCTGGCTCACGAGAGCAGCCTGCTAGCCGACTGTCAGTCGCCACCCTCTCAGCGATGCTTGCTCCTGGTCTCCCCACTGTAAAGCCTGTCATCGCATGCAAACCAAGTGCTTTCAATATCTTGGTACACAGTTTTAGCTTTCATACCCAGAAATTAGATTCAGCCCCTTTGATC
Source organism: Gossypium australe (assembly GCA_005393395.2). Lineage (NCBI taxonomy): Eukaryota > Viridiplantae > Streptophyta > Magnoliopsida > Malvales > Malvaceae > Gossypium > Gossypium australe. The sequence goes on from CM016626.1 coordinate 22,582,405, forward strand.
CAGAATCGTCGTGAAATTGATTAAAAAAAGTCTATATATCTAAATATTTCTTTTGAAATATCTAATCTTTACTTATTTTAAGCAAGTCGTCTAATTTTCGTTTGTTATAAAAAAAATTAAAGTTAAGAATAAGAAACAACTAGTGTTATACCATAAATGAGTATAAGAGTGTATACTGATCAAAAGGAATTATTTCCACGCAGCGACCAAACAAATAGCCAAGTTTTCCTTCATGCTCTGTCTCTGAGCCTCCGTTTGGTTGCTGAGAAAACGTTAGAAAAAAAAACAAAAAAAATAGAAAAATCCTTGAGGCTTCTGTTCTAAAATATCTTGATTTCATTATATATTTATATTTAGTGATTATCTGGTTAACCGTTGCTGTCACCCTTGCCATGATTAGTTAGTATTCATTTTTCTCAGCAACCAAATAGATAGATTAGTGAATGATCAAAGCCCAAAAACCAAAAAACCAAGTGGCTAAAGAAGTAGCAGCCAGACAAAATCTATGCATGCATGGTACGAGGTATACGCACCAGTCATAGACGGTAGGAGAGTTAGGTTGTGGCTTGTCGAAAACATCAGAACCTATACTTTTGGTGGCGAGGTTGCTACCCGGATGGAACACACTCCTCCACACGTTCTCCTTACGCGCCGTCGGAGTCGTCGGTGTCACGGGTGTCGGACCGGACACTGGACTATTCGGCAGCGACAACGACCTCTGGTACTTTTTCCTTTCTCCTTCATCTAACCAAAACATATTAAATCTCAGTCAGTCACTCAACAGTCAACAAAAAAAAAAATCAAATCCATGCATAGTATTGAGATTTTTACCTTTGATGGACAAAGGCTGGGTGGTGATCTTCCTAAGCCTGCCGAGACCACGTTCAGGTGGAGGCCCAGCTACAACATCGTCCCACATTTTGTCTAGCAGAACCATTCTTTCTTTCTTTTTTCTCTCTCTGGTTTCTCTTCTCTGTGATGTAATGTTTTTTATGGGTATATGGTGATATTATATATAGGTAAAGTTTTAGCTAAAAAATATCTCTCCCTCTCTCTTCCTACAAGGAAAAGGGGTTTCTTTTTGCTATTTCCAAATTTATAATAGTTTGGAGGAAATCAAATTTAAAGGCAATTAATGACGAGTGAATATTGGCAATAGAAGAATGAGGAGTGGGCATGATATTACGTCCAAAGGAGATGGATAAGGATGAGAAGATGACTGAGAAAAGGCAAGGGGGCCCGCAAAACAATATCTACCCTTTATTTAATTCTAATCTGATGAGAGTGTTCAAGAGAGTAGGTTGATATATTGATTCACAAGTGTAACATATACAATTGTTTGTCCTATTCGTTAGATCCATTATCGGGGGTCCACAAAAAAAAAAAAAATAGAAGTCATGTGTTTGGATTGACACCTGGGTCCCATTCCCTTTGATCACGCCATTTCCTTCATTTTTCTTTTGGTTAAAGAATTAAGATGCTTCACAGGAATCTTAGGTGTAAATTATGCTGCAAATATCTCTTTTAACTCACTGGATTAAAATATGAAAATGACGAAAAAATCTTTTCTAGAAATCTAAAGATAAATCATATTTCTTTTCTGAAGGTGATGATCTAATATTTGAATAATGCAAGTTGAGGTGACCAAAGCTAAAGGTTTGTCTATTGTCAAAGGGGAGTTAGGCAGTGGAAGGATCTGGAAAATGGACACTAAATCTTAAGATCAGATTTTTATTAGATTGATGTGTTCTAACCGTGGCATTCAAAGCAACCTTATTGTTTGTCTATTTTATGCATGTTAAAATCCAGCAACTAGGGGGCAACTTTTCTTAGTGGGATGTCAAATTTTTAGACCAAACCATTCTAAAATTTATTTTTAAAAAATATAAAAAATGCCAATAATACAAGAGAGTCATGGTTAAGCTTTTCATTTGACACTCCAGTGTAGCCCATATCATTATTATTCTAGGAAACTTGAAGTTGCAACTGTTTATGCCATTATTTTGTTGGATTAATGACGCAAGTACGAGATTGTTCTCGATACTTGGGAAAATAAGCATCAAAATCAGGCAAGTTTTTTTCTTTTAAAAATATATCCAGACAATAACATTCGGCAAATATTAAATGAACCAATCGAAACTACCACTAATTGAAAGCCATGGATACGGTTACCCTCGTTGGCATCAGAAGCTCATGCAATGAATGAAAGATAGATTCCACTAAAATCTAAAAATAAGAGAGCTGCTTCATTGTTTTACTTCACCAGCTTCATTGGAAAATCCACCCAACAAAAATAAGAAGATCAAATTGCCGTCGAGCCTCCATAGTCCATAGATCCCTGCAAGTTTTAACCGATGAAATTTGATAACGCCCCTTTTTGTCTGTTTTATCTCAAAACTGCCAGTCCTGAAGCAAAATGTGGAGGATTTTCTTTAATCACAAAAAACTAACCTATGCGTTATGAAGTCAGTCCGATACTCCTATGATGATGTAATGCCGTAACATGATTCTAATAAAAAAACCCATCAGAGGAAAGGGCAAAAGCAACTGCTTAGGAATGTCTAGTATCAAATCATTAAAGGAAAGGTATGCCTTAAGCAAAATGAGGTAAGTGCCTCACCTCCTATAAATTCTGCTACAAGCATGATGACAGATGTTATCTGTAAGCACGCAAATCTGAAAACTAGAGCTAACGGAACAAGGTCAAAAAGATGATCAAATAGCAGTGAACCTACGTAAAAACTGTCATGTATTTTACACCAGTTTGAACCATAAGAGACCATAAATATCAACATTCCGTATAACCAAAAGCATGAAGCTTAAGCTTCATATTACAACTCATCTAGCCTGATAGTTTTCACAAAACTATAGGGTACTACGAAATAAAGTCAAACTGTTTTAGAACTCGTGACTTACATCCATAGAAAATGTTGAAAAGGCCATGAGTTCAGAACAAGCCAAGGGAGTCCCATTTATACAAAACATTTTAACTGATCTAACATAATCCTAACAGAAAGTTTAGGTTAAACACCTTAGGAGATTTCCTGGCATGCAAGCTAAGATGATAAACATACTTAGAATCATACCAACTATTGATAAGCCGCATAAACTGTAAAGGAAAAAAGAAATTAAATATGAAAAGATTTCATGAGAAAATTCCTAATACTGCCATGGTTATCAGTTTAATATATTAAAAACATCATTGTTAGGAATTCCCTTAGTAAAGGGCACAAAACTGTACAAATACAAAAGCACTCTGCCTCTCAAGATTTTCCGTATTTCTCGATATATCCCTGCAAAACAGGGGTGGGGAAATCTCAGTTTGATAAATGAATTATATTAAAAAGTAGACTAGTAAATAAATAATAGTAAACCTAACTGATGGAGAAAACAATATCCATACTTAAAAAATCTAATCTTTGTTTAGAGGGAATATCGGGGTTGGTAGAAGTAATAGCACACCTATTCTAGATCATGCTAGTATATACCATACCAACTCTCAAATCAAAGACGCTCACCTGAACAAGCCTTGCTATTTTTGATTGGGATGCTGAAAGATACTGCTTAACTGATTCAAAGGTAAGTGGAATTTGATGAGGTTGCACGGTGCCAATAACCTTGTTAACTGCTTTTTTGACTATTCTATTATGAGCATCTTTACAGAGATGACCCTCACGCCAAGTTGGTTTCAAAAGTTCTTTAATTAAATCTACAAGAGCAGCATGGAAATGCCTCATTGCTTTAGACTCTTTGAGTGCCTCCCCATCTGCCTTATGCTCAATATCTATTTCATTCTTTTCTCTAACTCTATCTACTTTCAAGTCCTTTTTGCATCTAATCCCATCCCTTCGATGTCTAGCATCACGATCAGTATCAGTTTTGCTTGTCTTTGAAATGTCTTTGACATGAGAAGCAACCGAGGAAATCTCTTCTTTAACCAGTGTTCCATTTTGCATGTCAGCAGCAGAGGTCCCATCATTTGCATCAGTTGTTGAATCTTTCCCAGAAGTGTAGCAATTGTTATTGACCAAATTTTCAACATATCTACCATGGCAAGATGCAGTTATTTTATCAGCATTACATGCAGGGACCAGTGGCCCTGCTGATGTAGAATCATCATATGTTGGTGGATATGCTACATCCAGGAGGGATGGACCTTGACTAGAGAAAGAAAATTTAAGAGACCTCTCCCCTACATTGGACAAATCAATGCTATCACGAAGAGGATCATACTGGCGTTGAGGGGATGATGGGCCAAAAGTGATAAAAAAGGATGGTCGAAAGGGTACTGATGGTTCCCAATCATCTGAAGAAATTTTTATTCTATATTCGGCGAAGTGCAATGGATCCTTAGCAATATCAGTTGCAGGAAAGTTTTCTGGTTCAAAACTAGAGAAGGGGGAAGAGCCTTGCAGCAAAGAAGATGGACGGGAAGTATGGTGTTCTCTGTCATTCTTCAACATCTTTTGAGCATCAACAGAGCATGCGCTTGAAGAAGAACTAAAAGGTAATGATGCTAGCCATGTTGAGACACGATATTTTTGGTTCTCTTTATATGTATTGCCCAGAGATGTCGAGCCACTTAAATAAGGTATATGCTTAGGAAGAAAACCATTCCTGAAGGTAGAACTACCTCTATCACTCAGCAGACCAGGCTTGACATAATTGTCCGCAGGTAAACTCTGACCTATACTGGTTTGTCTTACATCCTTAGATGGCTCGGAATTATCTGTAGATGCTTGAAACTGTTGAGAGCCAAGGGAAGTGCCAATAGATTTATCCTTACTCTGGATTAAAGGAGATAATGCTGTCCTATTTCTAGCTGATGAAGGCAATCTGTCAGAAGAACCAGGTGAAGGTGGCCTTGATTTTTCAGCAGTATTTTGAATACCTGATGCATAAAGTTCTTGTAAGATATCACAGTAGAGAAGGTTCTGGATCATCCTTAATGCAGAAAATTTGTTGTACCTTCATCAAGCTGAACAACTATTTTCTCATCTGCTACAGCTGCATCTTCCTCAGATTGTTGTCTAGGATTACCACCACTATCTTTTATGTGAATAAATTTACATGAACTTCCTTTGACACACCACCCTCTAGCAAAGAAGTCACAAATAAGCGCAGGGCGTTTGTTCTCGCTTTTAAACTCAGCACCAGGGTATAGACTTCCAGTACTAGTTTGCGGAGCAGAAGATCTGTAAAACCTATTGGTTAGTAAAATAATGGACGACAAATCTTGGGAAGGCAGAAATTTACTAGCAAAAAGGACACAATAAGAAGCTTGGGTTCAATCTACGTTACAGAAGGCATATAAGTATCACTAACCTTGACTTTATACTCCGCTTATTATCCTCTGTTTGCATGCCCATTTGCTTGCTTTTTTGCTCAAAACCTAGATGACTACTAACTCCGACACCTGATTGATATCTGCCCGGTATTGAAATAACATCATTGATAGCTATCTCTTTGCCATCAACACTTATTAGATTAGTAGCCTCATACATAATCTCATTGACCGTGCTACTAGTATGCTGTTCATGGTGGTCTTCATGGGCCTTTCTTTCAAAAATGACTCGAGCATCTTGTCCATTAACCCCATATTCTTGGATTGCCTTTTCATTTGCAGGCCTTTTTCCAGATATTGGATACTTGGAACCGTTGTAGTTTTTACATAGATACTCCATTTGAGTTGCCCATGGCTCATCTGGAAGACTACATAAGTTGAAACTAGCACTACTCTCTCCTACATAAAGGGTTTTAGATGGTATTCTCATTTCAGACCTTCCAGGAGCACTTAACGGATCTGACCCCGAGTGTCCACCATGCCCCTTGGACTCCATAATATTACTACCATCTGCATTGAAGAAAAACTCAATCAAGATGACAAGAAATAACCATCATTTCCGGTCAGACTATGAAATAGCCTTTAATCAGATCTTATATAAGATGAGGTCTTTCCATTTTGTTTTCTTATAATCTGGACCCTAAAAGTAGTTACCAAGCCAAAGTAAAGGAAGATTAAATAGGAGCACCTGCACGGCTGCTTCATTGCAGTACTACAGGAACAAGTTAAAGATGTATCAATTCACCTGATGCTAACATAACAAGCATCAAGCACCTAAGAAAAAGACCTGTCAGCAGCATTATATACCAGTAATTTTTCTTTTTTTTTTTAAATAACATACAATTAAGTTAAAGCTAAAAAAATGGATGCCAAATTTCTTGGAATACTAAGGTACTTAGGCTCAGTTAAGAACCAAACTAGTTGTTGAATAAGTACATGCAAGTCTATAAACCTTTCTCCCCACGATGAGAAATTATGCTTATTTTATTTCTTTTGCTCCTCGAACACTACAATCTTCTAAGGCCCATTCAAGTTACGGCATAAAAATCATAACTTTAAACATCTTCAAATATTTAATCTCCTTTCAGAAAATTCAAATGTCATAAAGATGAAACGATGTTATCATCATACATAAATTATCAACGTTCGGAATTAAGTCAATGAAAATCGATTGATCGATGGTTTATTTTTGAATAACCGTTTCGTTTTGAAGACACTTGCAACTCCTCTCCTCTTTCTTCCTCATCATCGTCGTCGATTTCCATATCGGAGCTGTTGAATTCTGGCTTGGTGGTTGACGCGGTGAGTCTTTCATCGTCCTTATCAGCGCGTGGAACAGAGGCGGGGGTTGACAGAGGCATTGCAGCTGAGTGCAGTATTTTGAAAGAGGTCGTGAAGCGGAGGGGATGGGGGTTGCGGAGCTGCTCACTCAAAGAGTGTGATATTTATTCATTCATCTTTTGCCGTCTGGATGTCGATGATCATCACCGGGTGAGGACCCTTTTACCTTCTTCTCCACGCGCTTCTCTTAGAGCGTGCTTAGAGGGTCAGTGATTAGGCTCCAGCTACAGTTTGGGCCATAATCTTGTATTTGGAAGGAAAGTGAGTTACCTTTTAAACAATTTCTTTTTTCATATTTCTACATTCCTTTAATATCAAAGTATAAGGATAATTTAGTCTTTTTTTTTAATTAACTTTTTAGGCCATTTTTTATTAAATTAGGTCGATTTTGGAGAGAGTGTGAAAGCGCGTACTTGGCTTTTTTAAAAAATTTTGTTAGGGTTAGGATAAAGAGTTTTTTAAGAATTAGAGTTTAAGATTTTAAAAGTGAAACCATAAAAGTTTATAGGTAAATTTAAGAAGTCGGGGATGCGATAACACATCTTAGAACACATACATTTCATATGTTGTGCCAGGATAAGACCATTACTTTAGAAACTCATCATATGAAAGTCAGGTTTCGGGGTGACCGTGCTTGATACAATCACGGGTCGAAGTGTAAGTGGAGGTCCTAATCGGTGGCCGTGATGCTGTCATGGGTTCGAATATAACCAGAGGCCAGTTGACGGTAGTTATGCAGTCACGAGTTCAAGCTTTTCAGATACCTACAAATGATGATTTATATATACCATATATAAGATTGAGGTCATATTCATAAGGGAAAATGATGGGATTTTTCAATGTAACTAACGTAATTTTTTTTCTCTATTTCCAGTCAATCAGTATCTTTAACATTTTATTCTTATCTGAAGTCTAACACCAAGATGGACACAAGAGGGCTCTTAGGCTAACAACTCGAGTCGGCGTGGCAGCGGTTGTAGTTATTAATGAGTAGTTTAATAACGACAATCGTTGTCGTCCTGAAATGAGTATAACCTTTACTCTAATGTCACAGCCATTGCCTGCTTGAGAGTCCCTCTATATCCACGGTAGTGCCGACCTTCGAATAAGAATGAAGGTTAAAGATATTAGTTGTGTGGAAATGGAGAAAAAAATTACACTGATTATAGTAGGAAGGCCCACAGTTTTTCCCTATGATTCCTTCAAACTTCTGTATGGTATTTATAAGGCAACATCTTCAAGTATCCGAAAAGTTTGAGTTTATGCTCGCATAACGACTGTCAACTGACTCTTCCGTTATACTCTGATCCATGATCTCATAACGACTGTCGATCAATACCTTTACACAGACTTTCACCCATGACCGTATAAAGTAAAATCACCTTGGAACCCGACTTCCATAGGATAGGTTTCTGAGATAATAGTTTCATTTGACAAGATATATGAAATGTGTACGTTTCAAGGTGATGTCACATCACTGACGACTCAAGAATACCTAAAACTAGAAATTTTATTGGCGACGAAAAATTTTAACACTGAAGCGGGGAAGAAAATCGAGAGAAAATAATATTGTAAAATGGAAAGATATAGGCCGGGAGAGATGATAGGTTTAGGGATGATGGAGTATGGAGGGGGAACCCCCTTTTATAGGCGTGAGAAAGGAGTGAGATTGCAAAGGAAAAAATCTCAGTGGTTGAAAACGCATCGCAGGACCAACATTTTCATCGAATATCTTTACAATGTGCTTCAAATCTTATTCCGGATTCCCGAGATCAGGGTACTTTTTTGGCAAACTTTAGTGGAAATGGTAAGAAAGTTCGTCCAATTGAGCGAGCTTTCCTGTTGACATGGTAGGAAAACGGGTCTAGCTAGATGCACTTTCCACTAAATACAAGAATAAGTGGAGTGAACTGCCTAAGATATGTTGTAGACATCGGTGGCGCTTATTGGGTTGATGCCGATGACGAACACGTTGCAGCACCTCCTCCGGACCTATGCTGCTAGGGTGGTTGTTGTGGCATCTTCTGAAGAAGTTGCCTACTCTTCACCTCCATCGACAGCAAATATGACTTCCCAACGACTTTGAACTAATGTATATGCTCCAAACAGACCGCCGTGTCTGATGAGAAAAAAAGGTTCGTGGATGGGTAAGAATTTCATCTTACGATCCCAAATACCAATGTATTTCTTGTGGTAATCTCACCAATTTTTGCCGGTCTTCCACCGGAGATCGAGCTTGTGCAGTGCTTCCATGTCTCACGGTGGCGGCGAAATTTTTTGCCACCGCCCGAACTGTTACATCACTCGATCTGATTCATACATCTCTATCGTCGTGTACACTATCAATAGCACATTCACATCCCACATACTCTGAAAGGCCAAAAATTCCAGCGGGATGCATTCTATGATATCTGAATCGGCGTATGGCATCGATTCAAACTGCAGTGCACAATTGTAAATTCTGTTATGTACGGAATTATAAATTACAAATCATTGTATAATTATTATAGGTTTGAAAAAAATCAATAACTAACCTCGGCTTTTGAGTGTTGATCTAACAACAATCGAATATTTTTGAGCTGCTCCGGTAGTCCCATGTAACTCGACCCATGGTTCCACCTATTCAAGTGATATGTTAATTCAAACATATAATAAATAAACAACATTTATTATATTAACTACATATTATTATCAAATGATTTGTACCCTGTCACCAATGGGAACGTATTAGGGACGTAGAAATAATAGTCGCCACCATGCCCATGACTGTAGTAAGAGCATGCAACCATCGATTGACATCCACCTTATGTGTACCAATTTTTGAGATTTATTGGGCATTAGAATGCCTCCGGTTAACCTCAGGAATAATCCTCGGGCGTATTGTTCTTTGACGACGTTGGGCCCGTTTGAAGGAAGTTCTTTGAAATTAGTTTACAACCACTTCATATCTATCCAACCACCCTAAAACTTGTTCGGCACTTTCCCCAAAAATGCATCAGAAAGGTCCTTTTTTACCGGGAACAACCGTTGATCCCACAACGACTAGCCCATCCATCGGTAAATTGAGTCGTAAAGCTACGTCCTCGAGTGTGATTGTACACTCGCAGCATGGAAGATGGAATGTGTGTGTTTCGGGTCTCCATCTTTTCGCCAACGCGTTGATGAGTGTAGGATCCAATTTCCAGCCCACGAGCATACGAGACACATATAAGAATCCTGCATCTTGCAGATAACCACGAATTTCAGTGTCTGGGCTCTTTGACAAATTATGAATGAACCCTCCAAAACACAATCATCCACCTATTTATATCGACAAAATAAAATAATTTAATATATTTTAAAAATTAAAAAACTTTAAATTTAACTTAATTGAAAACAATGAAATTTAAAATTTCTTTTTGTCATTATCGCATGAGAAGTGAAAATGTGCTTGTCTTCGAAACGAATCAGAGAACTTGTCATTCATGAAAAATTAATCGAAATGAATATGCGAAATAATTAAATAAAACTATGGTATTTTTAAACAAAGTGTATAGGAAAATTTTGAACAAAAATCGAGAGAATTGAGAGTTTAGAGAAAACAGAGTGAGTTGACTTTAAGTGAAAAGAATAAAAAATGACTTAGTATTTATACGAAAAAAATTACTGTTGGCCCTTGTAAAAATTTTTATTGTTGCCAAAGTCATTTAAAAAGCTATTAGGGAGAATGACCATTGATAGAAAATACGGCCAATTGGACACGCTTTCACATACGGCCAATTGGACACGCTTTCACATACTCTCTCCAAAAATGATATATTTCCCTAATTTTTTTTAAAATGACCTAAAAAGCCAATTAAAAAAAAACCTTTAATTCTGAAGTTCTCTATTGAAATTACTAACAAGTTTTGAAATTCTTCAATATATTTACCTAAATAAGTAAATTGAACTTTAATATAAATAAATCTCTCTTACAAAACCATCGTTCAAACACACTCTAAAAATGTATTAGAATTTTTATTTTTTTTTGATAAAAAATATTAATTTTTTATGAGTTAAATTTTGCATTCGGTTTTTCATTAGTTTAAATTTAGTATTTATTATTTAATATTTATATTTTAATTTGATATATATTTTATAAAATTATCAATTGATTCAAATAATTAACATTAATAACTATCCAATTAAATTATTAATGCGATTCTTTTAGAAGCATTTTTTTCTTTTCACCTTAACATGTTGATTAAGTCTTAAATCATTTGATACCTTTGTTATTGTAATAGTTAAAAAATATGAGTCCAAATATATTTAAATATATTTTTTTCATTTTAAATATTAAAGAATAACTTTTTTTCTTCAAGCCATTTGTTTCTTATCTTTTGTTTTGTTTAGCGGCAAGCCTGTTTTAAATTGTCAAGCTCCAATATTTCGCTACCGAGGTCTGATTATGAGTTATTAAAGGGTAAAATGATGAATAAAAATTCACAATTTTGGGGGCTGTTCCTAAAGGACCCAATAAATTCTTAATTGGAATTAGAGGATCTTTTTTAATTGATTGTTTTATCACGTTGTGATATTTTACATCGTTGAATGGGCCCATGCGAAAACAATTAGATGATGACAAAATTATCAAAGATTAGGATTCCTTATTTCTATTCAAGAGCATATGAATAGTTCTGTGATTTTGGCTAAACGATTGTTGAATCGTTGCGTTGAAATAAATGGAATAAAACGAATTTTTATTAGTACGATTTGACCTATTATCATAAATCAATTCTGAACTTAATGGATCATTTCTTTTTCTGATATAAAAAATATGAGATTTCACTAAGTCAATTCTTAGGAAATCTCGAATCAAACCATTTGTCCGTGCCAGCGTTCATGCTGGTTATCGTCCGCCTTTTTCCTCTCCCATCAACTCTTTATTTCTTTATTCTTCTCATTCACTACACATGTCTTCTCTTTTTTTAGTTTGCAGATATCTTTTGTGGGTATCTTTGTTGTCTTTACAAATTGTGATGGACAAATAACGGTGCTTGTCGTCCGCTAAAACTCCATCGGCCACCAGTAGTTCTTCTTGGAAAGTGGATGGCTCTTCGTCAACTTCTTAATCTATTTTTATTTTGAGAGTATTTTAAAATAATAAATGATTTCACGTATAGATTTAGATCCATATTGTCTTAAATTTTATTTATTTTTCTTTGTTTTTCCATTGTTTAATAAGTCTTCAATTTTTTAAGTTTTTATCCGTTAGTGTAGCACGTTTTTTAGTCTTACTTATGCTAATATTAGTTTTACAAGTGATTTTAGAGATGATTTTGTTGTCCTCTCTAATTTGGTGAATGCTCAATTCTTTTGTCGATTTTTGCTTGCCACTTTGGACCATTCGGAGTTGATTTCCTTATCGTATTAAGTACTTGCAATCACTCTAGATACGTCGTACTTGAGTTGTGACAAAGCTAATTGTCAACGTGTCATAATATTCTATCGAGGTTGAGGCTAAAACCTTTATTGTATTGATAAATTTTGTCATTTACCATCTACGATGAGTATTTACTATTTTTTTCTTTGAATTGTATGATTTTATTTATTAAATGAATTAATAAATCTAACTAAGTATTAAGGAAAAGCTTTATATATAAAAATAATAATTTCACGTCAATATGAATTTTTTAATATTGAAAAATTTATTTTAAGAAAAATTCATACCAAAGCAAGTAGTTAACTATTTTAATTATTTCAACTAATGAATGATATAAAAAATAAAAAAGAGCTAAGGTTAAATTCTCAATTTGAGCTATAGGAGGAGTATTTCTTCGTTTGTTTTGAGTTTTTCTTTTAACCATAGGTGAATTAGTCAAAAATTTAACCATAGGGAGAGTGGTATATATAAGAAATAGTGACAGAATGGAGGATAGCCCAAAATCTTAAAACGCCGAACAGTGCAGAGCAGAGAGAGAACGAGCGAGAGAATGGGGAAGCCACTTGGATCAACAGGGGAATTCTTCAAGAGGAGGGACGAGTGGAGGAAGCATCCGATGCTCAGCAATCAGCTCCGCCACGCCACCCCTGGCCTAGGCATCGCCCTCGTTGCCTTTGGCATTTATCTGGTCGGGGAGCAGGTCTACAACAGGATTTATGCTCCTTCCTCCTCTCATCATCACCAACAACAATCTTCTTCTCACTCCCATTGAGATCAGGTCTTCCCTTTTTCCCCTTTCTATCGCTTCTGCTGTTTCCTTCCCTCTTTCATTACTTTGGGCTTGAGATCAGGTCTACTCACTAGATTCGACTCGGATGCTCTACGGTTTGATAATCGAATTTGTTATCCAGATTTGGGTTTTTATCCTTTAGATGAAAGATCTATGCTTTTGCAATTTTTACATTTGGTGGTGGATAAAAAAACGTTCTCTCAATTTTATGTTCTGGAACTAGCTATAATCGTTTTCGTTCTTAAAAAAATCTTGTATTGATTTTGCTATTTATGTAAAATTTGAGTCAGTTTTACCTCTTTCACTTTGAATCTTAACCTAATTCAACCTATTCCATGTGTGACAATTATGTGGTTCTTAAAATATTAGGCATTAGGATATTGCAATTATGTGAAACCGGTTCATGGTTTTGAAACTCTGGAAATATATTAATGGCCAATATCACAGCGTAGGTGTTTTCTTCTTAGTTTATATTTCTGTCACCATTAGACAATGAGTTTGATGCTTACGTTTTGGGGTCTAGAGTGGTTTTGGAATCTAAATAGGGGAATTCGTTGCTGCAACTGGTTGTTTGTTGGTAGTGTTACTTCTATAAAAATTGTATAATTTGTGTAAGCTATATTGCATATTTAATTCACAGAAAGCTTTGTCTAATATGTTGTTTGCCATTGAAGCCATTGACACTAAACTTGTTCTTAAAAGCCACTGCTACTTCCCCCAGTGTTGTTTGAAATGGCTGTTTAATCCATATTCCATGGATGGGTGATCTGGAATATCTGTTAGGGTTCTGTAAAGGTAGTATAAGAGTGAAATTATTGCCATCCTAATTAAAATGATTAATTACACTGAAGCCTGTCAAACTTAGACCATAATTTCATTTTCATCCCTGACCTTTCAAAATTTCACTTGTTGCAATTTTCATCTTGAACATTTGAGTAGACGTGACAATGTTATCTTGTCATAATAAAATTTCATGTGCAATGGATGAAATTGCCCATGTTACTGCAATGTAGCACCACCCTTTTTTCGCGTTGTTGAAAAATTAAAGTGGAAAATGTAAATTGTCTTATCTGCTGCTGTTTTTATTTTTATAGTTGGTCTTTAACTGTTACTTTTTCCATCTTATAATTCTGTTAAGCTGTTATTTAGAGAATCAAATGTTATTATAATAGGACTCCTTGAAGTGTAACCCAAGTTATGCAGTGAGGGGAAGTAGGAAGAATAAAAGGAAAATCGAAGCAGTCCAAAAAAAAACCAGAGCAAAGCTAAAGTGATGTTAAATGGAAGTTAGAGCAAAAAATAAAGTAGGCCTTAGTTTTTGTAGAGCCTCTAACCATAGTGTCCAAGCCTAAAGTATCTAATTACTATTTATACTAGGTTTATGGCTGCTGTTAATAGTTTATATTTACCTAAAGCAATTTACCCTTTCAAAGATACGGATAAGGGTTTCTAGGGTAAGGTGATGCCAATAAAAAGTTGTGTTCATCTGCTATTAATAGTTTATATTTACCTAAAACAATTTACCCTTTCAAAGATACGGATAAGGGTTTCTAGGGTAAGGTGATGCCAATAAAAAGTTGTGTTCATTACTTTAGGTCTAAGGAGAATGCTAAAGGGGAATTGATGATCATGATAATCTTATTGAAGGTTCAGTTTCTTTTGTTTTCTTTTCTTTAATCTTTTCCAATTTTTGTTTTCTTTTTAAGATGTAAACCGATGGTTATCAATATGTGATTGGATATTATTTATGGTTTTCTTTCATGATTGCAATATTAACACGTTTTATTTAATTTATTTGTATTAAAAATGATTTGTTTTAGAAGTAAATTAGCAAATAACAATATTAATTTCAAAACTTCAAATGTGTTTCACAATATCTCCAAAACAACAAAATCTTTCATGTGGCATCACCCAAACACTATAAAATATTAGCTTCAAGTAGAATACTCTTCACAAAAGTTGTATTTTCCAGGAGCCTAGTTAACGAAACAAATAGAGCCTAATAACCAAGGAAATATCATGCACCAAGGCTAACATTATCTTTGGCTGTGGCTTTTATTCCCGTGCTCTGCCCAACTTTCTACCAAATGGAAGCATGTCAAATATGTTATTAGCTTTTATGATGTTTTGTTGAAACGGAACTAATTTTACATGTTGATGCCTTTTATATTTTTGTGCCAAGGCCTCGAGTTTTTGTTTTAGAACACGAGGTAGAGTTGGTGATATATCCAAATGATAGTCAGAAGTGCTCTATTTTTTGAACTTTGCTTATATACTTTGTTTGCAAACTGATTTCCATCAGAAAATCAATACTGCAGGTAGATGCTCTATGGAAAGAACACAGTTTGGACATGGTCATGTTTCAGTTTCCCTCTGTAGTTTGCTGTAATAAACTTCGTACTGACATAAAACGGACTTGCTTCAAGTTTGATTATTGAACCTTGTATTGGAGCTATGCTATGGATGCTTTATCTGTTTCCTCCTCATGTTGGTATGTTTAATGGACTCATTAATGTCATATCATCTTTCTTTGAAGTTTATTTATCATATCTTTCGAACTTAAAAAATCTTATAATAAGTGAATACCAGTCGTACTGCGTAGTTTGCGATGCTTAAGAATACTGGAGTCCACGTTCTTTTAGAAAGCTTTACGTCCTTGGTAGAATATTGATCATTGATATTTTCTGCACGTCCCTGTTTTAATGTGGGTTAAACTGCATGGCAACCGGTGGTTTGATTTGTTTACTAGTTTATATCCCACGTTAAGTTATTAAAGGCATTTTAAGGAAATATATGATACTGAATAAAATATTTAAATTAAATAACCCAAGGAAAAAGACTTGTGCATAAATAAAAAATTGTGATGATATATTAATGCGTTAAAAATAATATAAATACATAATACTTTGTATTAGATCTATCAATTAAACAGGTTGGATTGATTAATTTTGAGTTGGATCATTTAAGTTAATATGAATTAAAATTTTTTAATTAATTTTGTTTGAATCAATCTTGATTTTAGAACATTTCTCATTTATCTAGATTAGATAAACATAATAGTAAAAAATATATATTTGAGAAACATGAATCGAATAATCGACATCCATAAAGACTGATCTCTCAACACACATGCAAAAGGGGCAGAAGCACAATTACCCTCCCCCACCTTATTCCACTATTCAGAGTTCTAACTATGACGTCATCCATGCATGAAAGATTGACAAGAACAATATGAAGCTCAATCCCGTCTATGTAACTTAAACATGTTTACGTAAAAACTAATGGAGCCCATTACTGTAATCTTAACCGTATTTACGTAAAACTAACGGAGCCCATTACTGTAATCTCAACCATATTTACGTAAAACTGACGGAGCCAATTACTGATTTTAACAGGTTAAAACTGCTCATACAACGACCAGGACCGAAAACATTGAAAAACTGACCACTGTTTAATTAGACTTACCCGTAATTTCTCTTGGTATTATTAAATCTACCAAACCATTTTATGAAACAAAATTTCAATAAAAGATAATCCGCAATACCTAAAACATGGCAAATTTTATTGAGATAGCTCAACTACTGAACAAATCGGCGTCGGCGTTTACAAGTAATTTCCCCAGTAAATTATTAAAAAAAAACGAAACAGCTTGCCATTGACCATGTAGGTAGCTGCTCCACTCATCACAAGACCAATCCTTGTGAGATTATTATGCTAATTAATTCATCCACCGATTTTAAGCTGCTTTAGCTTTCTTGCAATAATTTTCAAGCCAATCCATTGTAACACTTTTTGGCCTTTCGAGGGGCAATCCTAGTGCTCGGTCCCATATTAGCTGTACCAACAGAAAACAACATATATAAACTTAAGCAACACCTGGTGATCCACAAAAATGCAGATAAAATATAGCAGCAAAACAAACCTGAGAGCAAATTCCAATACTCCTTGATACACCAAAAAGAACGGTATAGTATCTGCACATAAAGTTGGAAAAAAAATTTATCCTTTGGAAAATGAAGATTTACTAGATCAGTAACAACAGTTGTTCATGCTACTGAAAAAATGAAACGTGTTTATACTATATGAAAGAAAAGCTTCAGATGGTACCTAGCTTCAGTTAAACCAAAATGGTTCAGCAGCACTCCACTGTGTGCATCAACATTGGGCCAAGGGTTTTTAACCTACAAGCATCCCAAAATTCCACATTCCAATTTAACAAAATAGAAATGATGTATCTCTTGTGCTAAACCATTCACGTTGAAGTTTTAGTTTAGTTGCCAAATAATAACCTAGTATTCAAAGAAACAATATAAAATTGTAATTAAAAGTCGCAACTCGTAACTTTTCTTGAAGAACCCATGTCTATCAAATATATGGATAAAGGCATGGAGGTATGGGGAAAAAAAAACTCATGCCAGACCATGAGGATTCCTACCTTTCCTTTTCCTATTTCCCCAATTTTACCATTCATATCAAATAATAAACCAAGCTAGCAAGGATTTCAGAATCTATCCATCAAATATTAAACGGTCTTCTGAACTTTACCACTGCACTCAATGTCATTCTTTTGTGATTTTTTAGAAAAGGCAACATCTGCAATTTCGTCAAAAGATTTCTGCTCAAACCTAAAAGAATGTAAATAAGAAATTACCTTGCCTAACTCAGTAAGAATAGGAGGCACCACTTCATAAAGCTGTGAAACCTGCAATGATGAAAATTATGTATCCTTAGCAATTAAGTAGAAGTGTAAACAGTGGAGGATAAATGACAATCATTAACATTCTCTCATTAAGGCATAAGTGAGAACCAGCTTGAACAGCGGATCATCAGGCAAGTGCTTTAAAGCAAACTCCCTTTGACACATGTATCTTGGATCAGTTTTACGCAAAACTCCATGACCAAATCCTGGGACAACCTGCAAACAGAAAGTACATCAAATTAAGACATATAAGGTAATCTAATTGAGCTTCTAATAAGAACTGAAAACAAATTGTGCTATTGGGCATCCAATGATATTAAACCCAGCTTTTTAGCTCAACTCCAAAACTGAGGACCTTGAAAGGTAAAATGCAATCTCAAACAACAGTTTCAAAGGAAGGCAGCAAAAGAGCTCAAAACAAATAGAAATTTCTAAGCAACCACAAGATGCTTAAGCACTGAATCCCTTTCCTCCTGAGTTCAATAGGAGTATTGAGATCAGATGCAACAAAACAAAATGATTATAATGAGGCAGGAATGAAATTTACACATCTACCAAGAGTTACAAACTTAAGGTGTCACTAGATAAGCAGGTGCTATAATAAATGTTCGAGGCATAAGAATTTTCATAAATAATAGCTAAACTAAATCTTATATTCAAATAAACTTCAGACGATACCTTTCCACCGTTCAGTGTTTTCCAGACATAGTCTTTCAACTGTTCGTTGGATATGTTCTCTCCACATTCATCTACCACAGATTTTATCCAAAGTAGCACTTCCTGCAATGAAACATGTAGCAACAATCACCAGGATGCAAACTTGTTCATAATTTTAGATTCAGAATCCCTACTACTCAGTGATGGTACATTAACCAAATTAAATGGGTAAAGATTATTATGATGGCAATAAAAATAAATCAGGGGATGTCCATGCTTGTAGTTCATTGTTTCCTTCTAGGAAATTAGATGACCCCAAGCTGCAATAGTGGCTTTGCAAATATCAACAGATTTAGAAAGTCCTGATTGAATTGGGAGTAGCAAGACACACAAACTATATAAACATTTGAAGCAAGATATCTCTGCTTCTATGAGTAATGTAAGGCATGGAAAGCACCTAGGAACAACCAGACTCGAAAAAAGATGAATGAAAACCTATTATAGGCCTTGGGGACACATTACCTATTCATGCACCTTTTTCTATTAGTGAATGGCGGGAGGGATTTGAGACAGAATGAACCAATCTACAAGAATTTGGTAGAATCATATGATAGGAAGTTTACGAATAATCAATATCACTATTTTCTTCCAGTCAAGAACTTTTGGCTGCAGTAAACATTCAAATACAAGCAGTGACTAAATTTTAACCATTGGCTAAAAAGACTCCATAAATTCAAACTCACTTGAAATTTAGAATCATTACCATCAGCTAAATACCTATAAAGCTTAAGGAAGTTATGGACCAAAGCTTAACACAAATAAGTTTTAGAAGCAAAAAAGCATATTGCTCTATATAACACGTAATATTTGCTAAAATCTAGTTATAGAAAATAAATTGCAATAATGATAGGAAACTCAAGTAAGGAAGATCTAATACCTGATTAGCCAGACCATGAAGCGGCCCAGCTAACCCATTCAATGCAGCTGCAAAGGAAAGATAAGGATCTGAAAGTGCACTACCCACCTAAATACAGATCATCAATAAGAAAAATAAAAAACCAAGCATCAGTTAGATTGGCATAAGCTGGAGAATTTTCAATTTGTTTGATAACTTGAACAGATGACCTAGGTATGAGATGGTTATAACCAGAGATCAGAGATACTGAAAACTCATGGCAACTTAAAATAGTTATAACCATAACAATAACCATTTGTAACTTACCAAGTGACCGGTATGGGCACTAACATTTCCACCTTCATGATCACTGGAGCAGAAAATTGAAACTGGATCAATATAGTGACACATAATTTGACCAAAAAGATGATGGATATTTTAGAAGATACCATACTGGTAAAATTAAAGTAAAATACACAACTTAAATTCTGTATCTCATAAATCTTATGCTCTCTAGAAGATTAACAAAAACAAACCTATGTATGGTGACATAAAGCCTCATAAGCTCGTGCATTTGATGATTGCTGAATCCCAACATGTGTGAAAAATTCCCCCCATAGTCCAATGAATCATCCATGGGAATAAATTTTCCATCTTTGTACATCCTTCAAAACCAAAGAGAACACGATTTAGAAAACATAATTTTATGAAACAAGGATTACAAGGTAATGTAGCTGTGTGATCAGATGGGCCACCTAACGTCAGTACAGTTGGTTCATAAGATTGAAATAGCATCCTTATTAGGGATGGCAAAAAAACCTGAAACCGACGGATTCCAACTCAATAGGGTTGGGTTTTTTTCCTCCTGAAATCAGGTTTGGGTTGGATCGGTTTAATTTTAAAAAAATAGTCTGATCGGGTTTAGGATAAACACACCCACCCTAGGATATTTACAAAATTACCCCTCTTTATATTTTTATTTACAATTTAACCCCTCGAGTGACTTTAATACTAAAACTTTCTCGAGCCAGTGGCTACTGGCTACGGCAGCCTCTGTATAAGCTTTAGTACCTTGAAACCCTAAAAATTCCCCACAATCCCTAAAATTATCAGTGATTTGATTTTTATTCTCCTTTGATCCATTCGCCATATCTGTCTTCAGTATTCACCGTCTCTGCAACAATCAACATCTGTTGGGGCTTGGGGGTTTTGTTTCTCCCTACAAATTGACAGTGAAAGTAGGTTTTTTGCTTTGCATTCTCTTTTCAGTTTTTCTTGCATAAATTTCTTTGAATTTCTCAGGTGAATTTCTTTGATTTTAGTTCCTCTGATGAAGCCAACATTTTTGGGGTTAAGAAGCAGAGAGAGAGTTTTATTAACATTTTATTATATCATTCATTGAACTTTGAATAATCTTCAGCTAGTTTCATTCTAAAACTTTGGATAATTTTCAAATGTTTGTAAAGCCACCACCCACCTACAGCTTGAAATTCACATTACTTTTTGTCTAAGTAGTGGTTGCCAGAAATAAAATGAAACAAATTTGGGACGGGTCAGTGTTGGTGTTGGTGTTGGTGTTGGGTTTTTTTATAAAATTTCGGGGTCGGGACGGGTTTATTCTTTTAATGCTGGGTCGGGTCGGGGTTGAGGCATGGGCATGGAATTTCAGGGCAGGCAAAAATCCGCCCCGCCTGCCCCATTGCCATCCCTAATTCTTATTGATAGGCCAGTCCAAACTGAATTAAACAAACCATCAGATCAACACATTGATGAAGGACCACTGCAGACAGTTAGTTACTTGGAATCACAAATTTATGCCAAGTGTTACAAACTCTTTCTATAAATTTGTTCAGTCAATTTTTTTTGCTTTCAGATTTCCTGTCCTTTACTCCCTCAGGTTCAACTTGTTTCTCACTTTCCTCTCTATTTCCTGTTGTCTCCCTAAAGTTCCTAGACTCAATATTTTCTGTCTCTTTAACTCTTCTTGTTCTCCATCACTCAGAAGTACACAAACAAATTGCTGCAGGTTTTCGGAACACTAAAAGAAGATTTCACAAACGAAAGTCATCCAACAACTTATCTGTGCTATAGACAAGGTTTTATCATATGCTTCACTAACCTTCTATAAACATACGAAGCTACCAATGGCACACGAGCTATCAAACTAAGAGCATCTTCATATGTCGGTTCCCAATATCTGAAAGCAAAGTAATATCACAAAGGATCCATGACCACAAGATAATTATGCCATCATAGTATAACTGCTTAGAAAGCCTTACTTTAACTTTGAAATTCCTTTCTCATATGCTTTCTGAAATTCACTTTGAACCTGAAAGATTAAAGTTATTAACTCAGATACATGGAAAAAGAAACTTAACAACACAAGCTTGAAATTGGATATGCCCTGTTTACGCCTACAGATGCCACTATAGATTTAAAACATAACATTAACGCTTGGAGGTACTTCTAAAAATGAAGCTACTTACATAAATAATGATAGGATAAAGAAGTCCATATCCTATAAAGTCTATAATGTATAGGAGAGAATAAGGGAAAAAAAAAAAAGGAAGGAAGGAAATGATAGCACCAGACAGCAAATATAGACATCTACTAGAGCAACTCAAAAACGTAACCATAAAGATTATCCAGTTAATTCTCAGATGCTATCTAGTTATTAGAAAGAGGTGTTTTCCGATTACCAAGAGATGAGAAATGAGAGCATAAAATAAAAATTTGTGGTTTAAAGAATAAAAAAAGGGATCTTCAAACATATAGTAGTTTAAAGCCAGGTAATCAGTCTTAAAATACTAAAACTGAATGCATTTAAACTCCAGAGCAACCTTGCCATTTGCTAGTTAACTTTTGATGAACAACAGCTACTGTCAAAATTGTATCTTATCATGAAACTGAAGAACACAGAACATCAACGTTTACAACTAAAACCAAATGCATGATTAAGCATAGCAACCTGGAGTGCCATAACACCAGTTGCAAATTGAGTCATTGGATGAGCTGAAACAGGTAGAGCATCAATGGCCTTGAAAACGTAATCTATAACCAAACAGAGAAATCCAAGTAAGAATTGCACAGCTTGAACCAAGTGAGAGGTAAGAGTTGTTTAAGGTTTACACTTGCAAGGAATAATCCAGAAGCTACAAACCTGGAACAACAGCACGGTCACGCAATTCCTGAGATAAAGCATCAACCTGAGCTTTGCTTGGCACCTGAGGTGGAGGAGGAAAAGGGCACGTCATCAACCACTACAGGCCAAAATAGGTATCCAGTTATTATTAGAAACTCATACACAATTACACACCTTTCCAGTCAAAAGAAGCCATAAAAGACCCTCAGGCAAAGGTTCTCCATCAGGCTTTGCAGCTGGTAATAGTTTTTGACACTCGGGAATTGACAAGCCCCTAAAGCGAATTCCCTGGAAAAAGAAAAACACCTTTCAGATCTACCAAATAAATGTCACTTTATCTTCCAGTAATTATAGCAACTTAGCACAATAGTCTGGTCAAAACGCTGTTTCTAATGGTAAGTGAGTGAACCATACCTCATCTGGGTCAAGTAATGAGGTTTCCCAAAGCAACCCTGTCATTCCTCTCATTCCACCAATGACCTTTCAAACACAGTGCAGAAATCAGCTAATGAGAAACCCAAACATATACTCACAAGCCATTCAGAATTTTCCAACTTTGAATTGAGAAACAAAACACAAAAGAAATTTTCACTAGTGCAACACTAGAAACATATAATATGTTTTACCATATCAACAGTAATATTCCCAAGTTGCACTTTTCCATGTTCTGCCCTCAGTTTCTTCAGGCGCTCCTGGAAAAAAACTAAGCCATTTAGTGAAGGCAATTTTGATACAAGCTATGATCTTGCATATGATCATTGGCAGAATGACACAGAAGATAGATTATACACCAGCTGGATAGACTTGTGAGGATTAAAAGTTAACAATGAGCCTCTTCAACAACTTATCAGTGGAGGGGCAAAGATAAAAAGTGGTTATAAATTAAGCAGCACTGGCTAATATAGTAACTACATCTGCAGCTATCCCTTAAGGACAAATGGAACCCCATTGAGACAAATAAGACAAACCTGTTGTTCAGGAATCAATTCCTTCAACTGCGAATGAAGATCCTGCAATGGCCCCAAATAAGTTAATTTACAAATATAAGCAAGGGTGAATATAAGTAAAAGCTAAAAAGACCAAAGGGGAAAACCAAGTAGCAAATGAACCATTTTGAAGTCCAAATATATAACTAAATAGTAATGCAAATAAAAGATTGTCACTTTCAGGCTAGGATTTAAATACAGCCACAAGGTGTCATTGTGGCCATTATTTGGCGGTTTCGGCTCTTCCTGTCACCAACATTCGTCAGAATTGGGTTGTGATAAGTTAACAATCAATAGCTTTAAGCTCATGACTGTGAACTAAATAGTAAATAGATTCAATTTACAACTCGTGAATAGTTTTTGGGTAAATAAAATATCCTAGTATGCATAAACGATTTTAAAAATCATTAATAAAGAATTTTTTAAATTATAATTACTGTGCATTATAATAAGATGTGCAAAATCTTTCACAACAGCAATAATTGAAATGGCCGTAATAGCATCCACTATATTACAGGTACACTCGACATGACCAAAACTTTATGGGTGTTAAGTGAAGCCCACTATCATGCCAAACAGACGGTGCTACTGCAACATACAAGTGTATACTGCTGATCCAACGTAGGAGTTTCTTCTTTTCAAAGAATAGCGTGTCTTTCATGTACAACTTATACAAGAATTTTCAAAAGGAAAAAAAAAAGTAGGAAGAGAATAGATATCTCACAAGATCGGAAGAGGACTGCATCTGAAGCCATCTAACAGAGTTGCTGAGACTGGAATGCTGTTTCTGCAGCACAAATAAATTCAATATATAAGACCTTACGCACACAGCCTACTGGGGAAAAAAAGGTATATGGTAAATCAGAGTCACATCGAACTTACAACACGTGACCTTAGCCTGGATAGCGCTGATACTCCCTTCAAAAACACCATCGCGCACTGCAAAATCAAAGTAAATAAATAAAATAGAAAACTCGAGCATAGCGACGATTATTGGATCTTCATTAGGTTAGGTACTAATTGATTTCCGATTATTTGTCAAAAGTAAAAGAATCAATAATAACTAAATAAAGAAAAATATACAAAACAGAATGTGTATCTATATGATCAAAAACTTGATCTGTAAAATATAGCACCTCCGGTAACAAATGTTACGCTCTACAAAGATCTATGAATAGCAATTAAATACAAGAACAACTCAAAGGCAGAAGAAACGGAGATGATACAGAATTAGCTGGTAATTACAGTACTTAAAAGAGTAAACAACAAACAAATCAAACAGAACAGGGTAATCGAATAAATATTGAAGTTATGAGAAGGAAGCGTACCCGGTCAGAGAAATACTGCGGAGAGGGGAAAGTGATATGCGCAAATTTTGGAGATCTTTTTCGCTTTTTGCTTTGTATTTTCAAGTGAATTTATTCGGTGTTTTCTTATTCTTTTTTGGCCCAAAGACCTCATGTGTTTATCGAATTCCATTTGTACCCTCCTTAGGCCCTTGTTGGGTAGTTGTCCGAAATGGCTGCTCAAGAAACCAAATGGTCAACACATTACAGCCATTTTCGGTTTTTCTAGAAAATTGTAACTTGAAATACCAAAATTATTAAACAGAATTTTTAGATTGTACTAAATATTGCACATCCAACGGGTAAAATGAAAAGGTATATATTATACTTTCTGAAATTTAAGATATAAATTATGTGAAATTTTAAAGTATATTGGTTTAATTATTCATTTACACTATGTTTGGTTGGGTGTAATGGCATAGTCCATGGGCCCACCTAATTTCACCCGTTTGGTTCAATGGAATGCCCTATTACGGGCTTATTCCATTACGAGTGTATGCCAAAAATTGGCTGATTTCTAGGGATTTCTATTCCCTTCCCAGACACCGTTTGGCTATTCTTTTCCAATTCTTACCCTTCCAACCCAAGAGCTCCAAAAGCAAGAGCAAACGGAAGCTGCCAGCAAAGCCACCCCACAAGGCTCCACCCTCTCCCGATTTACTGTTTCAGGCAAGTGCTTCCGGCTTCTGATTTCTCTTTTGTTAACTCTTTTATTTTAATTTTCAGTGCTGCTGGATTTTCATTTTCCTTTTCTTTAATTTGTTGTTTTCTCTGCTTCAAAACCCAAATAAAAAAGACCCACAAGAACCACAACAGCTTTGTTTCTGCAGTTTTGTTTCAGAGGAAAGTGTGAACAAATTTCTGGAACCCAAATAAAACCAACTCGGCATCGCGACACGGAGCGAGTCAATCTGGAGTCGGCGGCACTCGTTGATCGATTTCAACCCCCATCATTTGATCATCGATATTTCTATAGTGAGTTTAATAAAAATTAGAAAAAAAATTTGAAATATTAATAGACAAATTTTATCAATTTGATTGATTACAAGACCTTGTTTATTTACTTTGTTTTCCCCCTTAATTTGGTAGGATCCAAGTAAATCAAACACTCTCTGCTATACAGAATTTCAGTTATCTCTATTTAAGGTAAAATTTTGATTGTCGATGAACCCTAGTTGTTGTAGTTTTGCTTTCTTTTTTAAATTAAAATTTTAGAATTTATCCATAAACTATCATTTGTTAATTTTTTTTTAAAATTGTATCATTCTCAAATCTTCTAAAATTCGAGCAAAAGAGAATTATTAAAGTTTTTTCCTCTTCTGGTACTTCAATTTCCTATTTCATTTGGATGTTGTGGAAGTGTAAAAAAAGCCGTGGTATATGGATTAGGTGCAATGTTTTTAGCATATCTTGAAGTATAATAATTGATTCCAATGAAAATAAAAGATCCTTTAACAAGCTTCTTTCTTTCAGTAATGTTTCAACTTTAACGGGGGTAAATGAAATTGCATTTCAACAAGAGTTATATTCTGTGCTTGGAGTCTTCTTTCTTTCAGTAATGTGATAAAGTTGTGGAAATTATTCTTCCTCTTGCTTGAAATTCTGGTCTGCAGTCTGCTTGTGGCTTTATTATGCTATATAAACTGTCCATGAATGTTAACATTGGATCTGGAATTACCTGGTAGCATACTTTCATGCTTGACAACTATAAATGCTTTTGTGAATTAAAATGGGGTAACCAATTCCTTCTTTTGATGATAATGGTTATATTGAATAAAAAACTGTCTTTTTTCTGTTAGATAATGGAATGCTAAACACCTTGATGTTTGATTTACATTCAATATCAGGTACCCTGTTCTTGATGTTATTCTTCGTGCATGGCAATGCTCGCTCTTTAATGTTTATTCTTCGTGCAAAAATTTGTAAACCTGCTCAATTTACTGTGTATGAATTACTTATTTTACTAGGATTATATGACAGCTTATGCTTCAAGTCATTTGATCTAATTCATAAACTAGTGAAGTTACTTCAGAAATTCGGATGCTTTAGGTTGATGGGGTTCTTCTAATCACTGCATTATGTTTTTTTTCATCCAAATGCTGCCTTTTTTATCGCAGCTGAGGCTATGGCATTTGCATTAGTTAAAAGGGTGTTGATGTTAAATTCTAATGGACTCTTCATTTTTGTTGAAGTATACAGATGGATATACAGATATGACTGTAAAAATTTAGAAAAATCTAACCATATCGCCAAGTAACATAAATCGAGTTAACTTAGATAATTGGACATGTAGCAATAATTATGTGTTCTTTTTCATTCAAATGCAGTGTTTTTAATCTTAGATGGGACGATGGCATTTGCATTAGTTAAAGGGTGTTGATGCTAAATTCTAATAGACTATTGCTTTTTTGTTTGAATTGCTACAATTTTCATTAGGAGGTCTGATTGGTTCCTGATAATTTCATGAAAGATCAGCATATTGGTCCATGCATTATCAGAAAATGATAGTTCATTTTGATGTCAATGAACAGTTAGGGTAGGCACAGGCTGTAAAGGCTTGGTACTGATTTTTATTTTATTTTGAGTAGTATAACATGTTTTCGGTAATTTTATATGAAAATGGTCAAATATCATTTTTGATCTCTCGCTTACAATTGTATAAATTGGATGTGGATGTGGATGCATTTCAATATTAGATGAGAATAAATAATTTTTTTTCTAATGTTCAAGACATTATTATTTGCTAAGCCAAGAGTTGATTTTGTTGAATGAAATTTGACATTTCATATTTGCAAATGTAAGTTACAGTTTGTATTTTGAGTTTTTTTTTCCAACATTGTGGTTTGTTTGTTTATAAACTTGTTTTCCTATTTTCTTTTGGGTATTCGAATAAACAGCTTTAGATTTTAAGGTGTGGTTGTAGTTTAAGATACATAATTTGCAATATACAATTATGTTTTTTTTTCCTTTGCAATTATTAAAATTTCAAGCTTACCATTATTACAGAATCTAGCTACCTATTATGTCCTAATGCTGTCAAATGTTAATTTGTTTTTTTCTTAAGATAATTATGTCAAGTTTTTCAGAATCAAATGTTTCTTCCTAAATTTCTCGAGGAACCAAAAGGAAATGGGTTCCAGAAGAAGATGCTACGTTGGTTTCTTGTATGGTCGACTTGCACAATGTTGGAACCTTTAATGCTGATAAGGGATTTAAAGCCGGTTATTTAAATGA
The DNA here is from genome assembly GCA_005393395.2 of Gossypium australe. Classification (NCBI taxonomy): domain Eukaryota; kingdom Viridiplantae; phylum Streptophyta; class Magnoliopsida; order Malvales; family Malvaceae; genus Gossypium; species Gossypium australe. The sequence goes on from CM016626.1 coordinate 22,610,240, forward strand.
GTTGGAAAAAATGTTAGAAAAAGTTTTACCCAATGCAATGTTGAAGGCTAAACCTAATATCGAATCGAGGATTAGACTATTGAAAAGGGAATGGTCAATCGTTTATGACATGCTTAATGGAAAAAACAATAGCGGTTTTGGTTGGGATGAGCATAGGCAGCTCGTTGTTGCTGAAGATGCGATGTGGAACTCATATATAAATGTAAGAATTATTTCAAGTCTTTATTATCTTATTTTCACCAAACTTATAACTAATATGAATTCCTCTTTTTTATAGAGTCATAAAGAAGCAGGTCAATTTAAACATCGTAGTTTCCCTTATTATGACCAACTTACTGCCATCTACGCAAAAGATCGAGCCACTGGGAAATATGATCAAACAACCGTTGATATCATTGAAGAAATAAATGTTGAGGATGTAGCTACTACAAATATTCATAAAGAAAGGAACGATTTCTATGGATGTGAAGCTAATATCTCTTTGGATGACATGGATGTTCCAGCTACAGAATCGCAACCAGCTAGAAACCAAGGGGGTTCCACATCTTCAAAGAAGAAAAAAAGAATTTTGATTCAAGTGATCATGTTTCTTCTTCATTTCATGATGCTGCCACTTTATTGGCGGAAAACATCCGGGCCGTTGGCGAACAAATCAGTAGGAGTATTGCCTCCGATGCGGTAATTCAACAAAAGTTAGAAGAATTTTAGATCATCCAAGAAAAAGCTATAAATTTATATCCAACATTATGTGAAATAGAAGGTTTAACTGTGGATGAGCGTTTTTGAGCATTGAGCAAAATTCCAGATCATCCAACGCAAATGCTCATTTTCTTTAGTTTACCTTCTTCTGTACGATTGGAATGGGTCAGAAGATTTCTTGCTGACCATTAAAAATCATAGTTGTATTGATGATATTTTGGTAACTTTTTGTGTTTGTAATATTTGGGACGGTATAATGACATGATATATGTCATTACAATGTTGTAACTTTTTTATGTTGTAACATATGGATTATGACATATAAACTAATGAAATCATGTAACATTTTGTTAATATATGAATATTATGTTTATGCAAAATATAATTCTCAAGTTATTTATTACTTCTAATATTTTTTTATTGTAGAATAATTAAATTATTTGTTTCAATAATGATATTTTAGCACATTAAATATGTATTGCAGTTTAAAAATAATAAAGTAGATTATATTTTTATAGTATTATATATTTTGATTTTTAATTCATATAATAATTATTAAGAATGTTATTAAATTATTTTTATTAAATTATATAATAATTATGTTAAAATATAAATTATTTATTTTTTTATTAAATTATTTTCAATAATAATCTTATTAAAATTTAATAACAATAACAATAATCATCTAACTAAAAAAATTTTTGCTAAGGGTATTCTGGTCATTTTAGTTCTTTTATTTATGCTATTACAACATCATTCCATTCAACCAAACACAATAATTCTATTACAGCTCTATTCCATTCCATTCAACCAAACAGTTGAATTACTTATTACAGCTCTATTCCATTACACCTTTATTCCATTACAGCTCTATTCAATTACAGCCCTATTCCATTACAGTGAACCAATCGTACCCTTATACTAATTTATAGAGTGAAATTTTGACAGCATGTTTGGTTCGACGGAATGGCCATTCCATTACGCCCCTATTACCACGTGCTACAGTGACACGTTTGTTTGGTTGAAATTTGACCGCCGAATCGCTATTCCATACGGGCTCTATTATGCGTAAACGTTGCATAACCATTCAGAGGGTCGGGCTCTGAATGCCTATTCAAGGCCTCTCCTAATAGCTTCTTTTTTTTTATTTCAGACGAAAATCTCCTCTTACTTCCACTCATCATTCATATTAAAATCTTCTTGGGTTTTCCATAAAATGCATAGAATACTCTCTATTTTTGGATTTTGGGTGTGGTGGATTTGCATGTGGTAGAAAATATGGAGAAATCAATGTTGAAGGCGAAGCTTTCCAAAGAAATGCACACGTCTCCCACCATGCAGCCCAGCGATTGTGAAAACAGCGAGGCTCTAATCAATTATCAGCGATTGCTGTTAGTCTTCTTCCTTTCATTGTTTATTTTCTCATTCTTTCCCCTCTTAGAAATTCTCTATCAAAATTGTCATCTGTATTTTACCCGTTCCAATGAACATGTAAATATCATATGGAAAAAGGATTAGGTTACGCTTTTTCTGGTGTATATGTGTTTGGAGTTTGATTTCCATCTTTTTCTATTTTCTTCTTCCCAGACAATCTAGGAGAAGACTGCCCTGTGTTTGAAAACTTGTTTGAATTTTGTCAAATTTATGCTGGTGGGACAATAGGTAAATTCTGATATGGTGGGCTGTTTCTCTTAATTTGATTTGTGCATTTTCAGTTGTAATTGATTGTCATGGCTAGCAGATACTGCAAGAAGATTAAACAATCAGTTATGTGATATTGTTATAAATTGGGCTGGTGGTTTACATCATACTAAGAAGTGTGAGGCATTTGGCTTTTGTTACATCAGTGACATGGTTTTGGGAATCTTGGAGCTTCTGAAGTATCATGCCCGTGTATTATATATTGATATAGATGTAGATCATAGTGATGGTGTTGAAGAAGCCTTTTATTTCACTGACAGATAGTTTGCTTTTGTTATTGGATTGTGAATTTAGCATAGGAGTTGGATTAGACATCATTTCAAAAGTTTGAAGCTCAGAAAAGAAGCCGAAAATGTTGCTTTTTGGGTGATTTACTGTTAGAAGAATTATCCACTTGGGGGTTTTAACCATTTGTAAGGTTTAAAATTAGATTTGCTTTGCTTATTTTATGATACCAGTAAGAGGCTTGGCATATTCATGCATCTCTGAAATGTTATTTCAATTGTTGCACTTTTAATAATTAAGGTTGATAAATGCAGTCTCTAATCAACTTGTTGAAATTCTATTATGACAGGGTTGGTTATTTGAAGGTATGCATGTTAAGTATTTTATTTATGAGTCTCACTCTCGTCTTTAATCATGTAACTCTTGCTTTTGATTGTTTCTTTCAGGATGTTGTTTCGGCAAGGGTATTAGATGAGGCCATAGCTGCCAGTCTCAATTCTATAATTCATTCAAATAATGCTATTGTGAGATTTTTAGTGTCTGTTGTTAAATACATATGCCCTTTTGTTTTCTTTTGCACTAATTGCAATAATGTATTGTAGGTTATTTATATATTGAAGGATGATAGCACCTTCATTCAGGAATTGTTTGCTAGGTTGAGATCACCCACCACATCTGCTAAATCAAAGAAAAAATTGGTAACTGTTGACATTGTTCTGAAGTTTTATTGTTTTATTTTTCATTTGGTATATGAATATTTGTTGTTCAAGGTTCTTTTCATAGGTTTGAAGTATGGTTTAGTCTGTTTGATTTGTGCATGCAATAATTCTTCAGCTTATTCTTTCAATAGGTATATTTTCATCTGTAAATGCATACTATCTAACCTGCAAACTTGTTGTGATGTTGTTTTTTTCTCTGTTTATTTTTATTTTTGGTTCAATGTTGTGTTCTTTACTTAAATTAAAACATTCAATGCTTCTCTTATTGATAACTTAGATCCTGGCTTAGAGGGCGTGATTACAAACAAAAATACATGCACTCTCAAATATGATTCAGGTTGAATTTTTTACCATCTTAATCACAAGCGTTTGCAATTTGCTAAAATCAAGCCAAACACACAAGACATCTATTATATTCGTCTAAACTTGGAATAAACTCTTGCTGTGATTACTGTCGAAACCATTTTAAAAATCGAGTTTAGAAAAATGGGGATCGACTTTGAAAACAAAAACGGGAGTCGCCACCAATCTTTTTTTACTTAGGTGTGATTGGATCACCTTATAGAACGTTTTATTTCAAACATCTTTTTGGGTCCACAAAAACAAGAAAATGAGTTCGGGAGTCGGTTACGTATGAGGAAGGGTTAGCACCCTCATAACGCCCAAAAATTGGTACCAAATTGATAAAGTCATGTCCAAATGTCGAAAATAAAGAATATTACGAAATATGATCCTTTTAGTAGAAAGAAAACCTAGACTTACTTATTTCAAAGAAATAAAATACTTTACCCAATAAGTTAAGGTATAGCATGTCATTACTTTAAAAAATTAAGCTTGTCTTTGTTTGAGGAAATTCCTACCTCGGGACACAAAATGCCGAACCTAATAAGTTAAGGCAAAACACTTTGAATTCCCAAGAATAGGTTTTTTATTTTGAAGTCAGTAAATCTCAAATTTCTTAAAAGATGGAGATATGTAATACCTAAGGTTTCATGAGAAAAATCAAACCCAATAAGTTAGGGCAAAATTCTTCTCAAAATTCCCTAAATATCACACATCACTATATTTTGAAAAACCATTTGACTGTAATGTGTTGATTTAAAAGATGTTTTTAGGAAAGCTATGGTTTAGATAGGATATTACAACATATATTGAAATAAATAACCAAATTATGAATAAATAAAAATATAAGTGACAATATAATCTACAAATTGTATTAACAATGAACACAACTATAATGAACTATACTAAACAATAATATACAATCTAAAGCAAATAAATATGTAATAGCAATAAATGAAAGAATAATTTATTTAAAAATAATAATACTTTTTATATAAAGTAACAAAAATTTAAGGTAAAAGGAACTTATAATAAATATATATAATTTAATAATATAATATATAAAAATGATTGTAATAAAAATAAAGTATTTGAAAAAAATGTATAAAACTACATAAATAATATAAATAAAATACGTTAGATAATATAGATAATTAAAATAAGGATTTTTACCTAATATTATATAATATATATAAAAAATAATATATTAATAATACATAATAAAAAACATTAAGTCATATAAAATAAATAATAATAATTAAATATATAATAGATTAGTACCTATAAAAAAATATATAACTTATACTATTAATAAATTAATACACAAATAATAAAAATATTTAATATAATAAAACATTTAATATAATAAAAAAATAAAATTAAAGAAAGAAATTTAGGAATAAATAAGGATAAGGGGTTAAAAAGCAATTAAACAGATTAAAAGAATTAAATAAAAAATGTGCGTTAAAACCTAGGGACTAATGTAGCAATTAAACCATTTTTACGAAACGACGTCGTTCCGATTTTCATTTAATACGGACAGAGGGATTAAATTGAAACCAAATGAACAGTTTAGGGCTAATTTAATAAAAATTAAAAATTTGAGTTAAACTAAATTGAAAACAATGAAATTGCAGAAGGACTAAAGGGATAAATTTCCCCTTTTAATAAAACGCGCGGACCCTGATCGGGTTTTCGGGTCAACGCGCGGACCCTGCTTAATCAAAACTGCGCCGTTTTATTTTGTTTATAAAAATCAATTTAAACAAAAAAAAATCATTTCTGAATCTGTTTTAAAAAAAAACTTCAAGAACTCTCTGGGAGATTATTCGTCTTCGCCTGGCGCTGGTCGTTAAACCTATGAGCTATCGCCTCCACGTGCGTCACGCGCCACCACGAGCGGTGGCCGAAGGCTAAATCTCTTCTTTTCAAGCCCGTCGAAAGGTAAACATCTTCTTCTTTATTCTTTTTCTTTGAACAGTGGTTATATGCGCAAGGAAAAAAAATAAAAATAAAATAAATGACAGAATAAAAAAAAATCACCTAAAAAAATTGCTTTTATTGATTTCTGTTTTTCGATATATCTCTCTGTATTCGTGTGTGTATTTTCTCTGGATCCCCCCCACCCTTACAAGTTTTAATCTAGGGGTTTTTATAACCCAAAAATGAAAAATAAAAAGGAAATAAATCTCTGTTTTTGCCTCTGTTTCGCCTTTTTTGCTGTGATTTGTTTCCTTTTGCAGGTTGGGCGAAGATCCTGGTGGCGACTGCGGCGTGATTCAGACGCGGATCCTGGCGCGACCGAAAGCCTGGCATGGGTGCAACGATTGGGCTCCGACGATTGCGGCGTGACTTTTGGCCTGACTTGCGGCGCAAAAGGAGCTGGGGCGCGAGGCTGCGGCGCCTAGGGTTTCCCAGAAACCCTAGGTCTTCTGTTAGCTGTTTAGGCCTTGGGCCATTCGGGCCGCGCGAATTTGGGTCTGAGTTAGTCTTTAGGAGTCGGGCCAGGGTATTTTGGGTAGTTAATTTGGGTGGTCTGTTATTGGGTCTATAACAGGGACTGTAAATAGACATTATTATTTTTGGTTTTTATTCTGTTTTATGGGCCCGGGCAAAATTAGGTGCTTACAACTATGATACAATTAACCTTCCAGAAACCTTTATGATTGATCATATCACTGACAATAAAGAACTATCCTTCTCTTTTTTTTGGAAAAAAGAAATGAGTCTGATTTTACTTGTATGCTTCTCAGCTTGAAACCCTCACCCGTTTTCTATGTTTTTTTTCTCCTAGTACTAATTGTATGCAATTCTCTATTTTGGGTATAGTTTTTAGTTATAGTATGTATTTAGTATTTAAAGATAAAGATATACACTAATTCTATATGTAAAAGTAGGTTTCTCAACTTCCCAATGAAAAAGAGACAGTTTATGGAGCATTGGACAAATGGGTAGCTTGGGAGACTGAGTTTCCATTGATTGCAACTGCAAAAGCTTTACAATTTTTCAAGAATAGGAGCTAATGGTTGCATGTTATTCAAGTATATTTAGTCTATTGGTATTCTTGCTTTGTATTTTCCAGCTTCTAAAATACATTCATTGATGCAGGGAAGCTTTATATATTCAATAATTTTCCATTAATATATATTATATTAAAATAGCATTGTATTATCATATTTGATTCTATAGAATACTCTCTATCAGTATTTTAAAGGAACCTTAACGCTATTGTTTGTGAATAGATACTTTCAATCAATATTATTTATGAAGTTTGGCACATGTAAAAATGAAGTTGCATGAGAGTTTGTGATTTTAAATATTAAATCTATATTATTCATTTTTACTTTTACATGAGATTCTTATATTATACATGTCTAGCAGCATAAATAAATTAATGAAAATATGTTAAAAATATATATATACAACATAACAATTTCATTAGTTCTTTTGCTGTATTTCAACATCTATCTGTGAGAAAAATATTTGAGAGAAGATATTATTTAAATTACTCTTTTAAATTATTCTTTAAGTAACATATAGATCATGATATATATGCTAAATTATTTGTTTTGCTAATAATATTCTAACACAATTAAATATACATTATATTTTAAAAATAATAAAGTAGGTTGTATATTATTTTTTGTAATATTATATTATTTTTATTAATTCATATTTTATTAATTGTTATTAAGAATTCTTAAATTATATATTATTATTGTTATATTTAATAATAAATTTATTAAAATAGGATTAAGTTATGTATTATTGTTTTTATTAAATTATATTTAATAATAATTCTATTAAAATTTAATAACAATAATCATCTTTTTGACAAAATTTCTGCTAAGGATACTGGTCATTTCAGCTTTTTTTCTTATTCTATTACAACTCTATTCCATTCAACCAAACACAAGAGTACTATTACAGCTCTATTCCATTCCATTCAACCAAACAATTGAATTGCTATTACAGTTTTATTCTATTACAACTCTATTCCATTACAGCTCTATTCCATTACACTGTTAAAATTTTTCTATGAAATTTTTTTGTGTGATATTTTAAAACTTAGAAGAAAAGCTTTATAACCATGTAACAATAATGTTGAAAATATTAATTGTGATTTTTTTTTAACATGCATTTTTGAAATGGTCATGACAAGATAAATTTTTCAGTTAGAATACTTTTATTGAGAAAAAATGATGTCAACATTTTAATTGGAATAGTTAATAATATTAACTATTTAGACTAATTAATGACATTATAAAAGTAGAGGGACTGAATTATGTTAAAAATTAAAATATATAGATCAAAACTCAAGTTTTAGCATAATTTATGAGCCAAATTAAAATTTGATCATTGTTTTATAATGTAAACAAAAGTGACCAAAACGTAGAAGAAATGGAAAGCCATCTGTCAATATCTAAGACTTTGGTGTATTGAAATTATTTATAATCACATAATCTTTTAATCAAGAAGTTAATATAATGACCAAATTATATTAAAAATTAAATGATAGAGATTAAATCTCAAATCTAAGCATGTTAGAGGGGTCAAATTGACATTTAATATTTTTAAAAATGTAAAATAAATAAAATAAAAAAGAGAGAGAGAACATGTGGTTGAGTGTGCTATGTCTCAACTAAACCTATTCATGAGTCAAGCCACCTGCTTAGTCTCGAAGGCTAACCTAAAGGTGAGAGAGTTTGAACAAAAATATAGGCCTGAAAAATAGGTTTGGACAAAAAAATAAGGTCTATTTCCTAAACGGGTCAGGGCTTAGGTAAAATTTTGGCTTGGGTTTGACCCGACCCCAATTTACCTAAAAAAAAATCACTGTTGTTTTGTTGCTATTTTGTTGTTGTCTTCTGCGATTTTGATGTTATTTTGCTACCGTTTTACTATTAAATTACTACTATTCTGTTGTTATTATGCATTCACGTGCTAAGTTGTAACTATCTTAATATTATTTAAGTATAAATTTTTTAATATATTTTCAAGGAAAACATTTATTTTAATGTATTTGATGTATTATATTTTTAAAATTTGTAGTTATATTAAAAAATTTTAATATGGTCAGATCGAGTCTAGTTTAAATTTAATATTTTTTATATGGGTCGGACTTATACAAAAATTTAAACCTGTTTTTTGAACTTAAAAATAAATATAAAATTTTGTATTGACCCCAATTGACTATGATGAGATTTATTCTTTAACACATTCATTTTATGCATAAGTAACATAAAATGTCAGATGTGCAAGAGGTTTCTTTAAGAGGTTAAAATAATTTATGCATTTATACCAATAATGATAATAATAATTTTTTTGGTACATATAGTACTTTATGCACTCATCCTCGGTACAATTTATGCATGTGACCAGTCTTCAGTATTTATGGAAATATAGACAAATTAACAGGTTTCTTTAAAACATCGAAATAATCATGCTTGTGACCAATCAATTTCGTTAACTTTATGAATTTATGATTACTGAATTTAGTTCAGTTTAGTATCGTCAACTTTTTAATAATATTTACATTATATATTTTTTTATAAATATAAAACTTAACCTTTATATCTACATTTTTAATTTTCTTTTTTATATTTCAAATTTTAGGATTAATTATTAACGTTGTTAATTTTTTTTAATTTAAGTATATTACAACTTCAATTTTTAGTTATACAGTTATCAAGTGAATTTTTTATTTTAAAATATTATATCAACAAATTTAATAAGAAAATTAACAAATTTACAATTAGATCTGAATTTTAAATTTTAAAAATAAAAAAGAATAAAATTTTTGAAATAAAAATATAAGAATTTAAATTTAAATTTATAAAAAATACATTATCTTATATTAACCTACTGGTTATTTTCTCTTTTCTTTTTTTTGGCTAAACCTACCGGCTATTTTCGGTATATGTGTTATAATAAGAAAAAAGAACATTATCTTATATTAAATGTATTATACTTTCCTTTGCTACTTCCCCATGATGAAAATGCCGTGAGCCATGACCGTTTAATTCTTCTTATTATAACACATTTAATTAATTCAGTATCGCAAATTTATCAAACACCAGCTTAATTAGAAAAAAAAAAACTATATTTATTTTTTAGAGACGATATAGGGATAACTATATACTTTATAATTTTATACAATACTCCTTTTTTTTAAAATTAACCTATTCCACTCCGTTAAATCTACCGATTATCATGACTTCTCTCCAATACCTACTCTTCTTTAATATTCATTATTTCTAAAAATATAATTTGTTTTATAAACTATCCTAATAGTGACTCAACTATTAAAAAATTTATTTTCGTCACCCAATTATAAAAAGATACAAAATGATCACTAAACTATTAGTAATTTTTTTTTTACTACTAGTTCGCTAACGGTGACAACTTTTAAATTTAGTATAATAATAACTTCAACTTTTAACATTTATATATCGTGTCAATTTAGTATTGATTTTAAAAATCAAACCCTCAACATTTACATTTACATGTTATGTAATTTAGTTTGTTATTGAACATTTGCATTTTCTTGTGATCCTTTCACCTAAGTAGCAAAAAAAAAAAATTATTAACTAGATTTTTTTGAAAATATTTAAAAAAATAGAAACACCAAAAAATCCACCATAATAAATTTCATCTTTTCTCATTCTTTTACAATAAACCCTCAGTGTCACAAAGAAAAATAAAACTAAAAAAAGAAGAAGATTAAATTACATAATGTGTAAATGTTAAGTGTTAATTTTTTTATAACCAAGATTAAATTGATATAATTTATAAATATTGAGGGTTAAAGTTGTTATTATGTGAATTATAAAACCTGCCACTATTAGCCAGCTAGTGACAAAAAAAAATTGAATAGTTAGATGATCAAAGTAGAAGTTTACTAATAATTAGATAATCAAAAAAGAAACTTATTAATAATTGGATGACTACTAATGCAATTTATTTATTTTTCATACAAATTTTTTTTATTAAAATTAGCTTGATGAATTTATAAAATATATATATTTGGTTTTGAAAATACATGTTTTTATTATAAAAAAAAAACAATAGTTTTCAATGGAACTTTTTATGCGATTAATCAACTATGAGATCACTTTTATAAACAAAACATTCAGAATTGTGGGTTTACATTGAAAACCGTAATAATAAAAAGAGATTTGGAAGTTTGTTAAGTGCAATGAAGGTTTTAAGGCTCAAAATTAGTATATTGTCGTTATTTTTTATATCATTGAGTTGACATTTATGTTCGTTCCATTATTTATAAAGATCCATTATTTTGGGGTTTATGAATGTGATTCTCAATAATGTGAATGATGCTTTATGTTTATGAAAATTATTGTAGTCTGCACTTAATATTTGTTAATAAAATTAGTACATTGTTTAAACATAAATTGTCATCAATTTTGATGATTAAAACTTAAAGAAAAAAAATTAGATATGTAATTACCATCCCTTGAAAGTTTAGAAATGAGAAATTAATAGTCAAACTCATAAAATTTCAAAGTATTAATTGTTTTCTCAGAAAAAAAAAACTCCATGATGGACTTTATGTTTATATGTCATCCTCTGCAAATCGAAGTTCATGACGAATGCACATAAAACATTCCATAAATGTCAAATGATTAAATGAGACACATTTAATCCATTTAAACCGACTCGATTTGTGGAACATGTGGAAAAGCCCATCTATTTGCCCAGCGAAACACTCCAATTAAATTAGAGTTACCAAACTGAATATTGTAATCCTAAGGGATAAGATTGTATGAAGTTTAAATCCCTTAGGATTCTTATCTTGTAGATATGCTTTGATCTCAACTGTTGATGTAATTTAAACTATACCCTTGGATTTGGGAGAGCTCAACTATAAATAGAGGCCTTCCCCCTCAGTTGTAAATTTTCAAAGTAATAGAAACACTTTGAGAGCATTTACTAAAACACTTGGTGTGCTTAGTTTTTTTTATGGCTTTTTTGTTCGTTTTTTACTTATTTACTTGAGAGTTTGTTTCCGCTTTATTTCGGTGCCTTGGAGAATTTTCTTTGTAAATTCTCACTTTCAAAAGTTAGGCTAACTTAGGTGGATTTGAATCTAAGTTTTGCCTAAGCCCGTGCAGTTTGCGAGACTATAATTTTAGCCCCATGATTGTTGGTATCAAGAGCCAGTGTTAGGTAAATCACCAGTTGAGATATGAAACGAGTAGACATGTAGATTGAGCCTAAGGAGACCTACGGGAGGAGTAGGAAAGATAGTAGGTCGAGGGATATGTTATCGGCTTTAGAAGGTCGAATGACCAATCTTGAGAAATTCGTGGATGGTATGAAGGAAATCTTCGAGATAGTTGAGGGATGCACCATAGATTTAGATTCGGGGTAGGATCAGCTTAGAGAATAGGTGTTGGGTTCCATCAACGCTAGTGCAGAAGAGATGCAATAGGTTCTCAAATCCACTGATAAGAAGCAGACTAAGAGGAATGATGCTCTTGAAGCTATGATTATGGTTTTGAAGGAGGAAACTAAAGTCATGGTCACGAAAATTTAGGAGCTCGAGAGAGATCTCATTGTGTGTAGAGTTGTTGTGGGAAAAGAGATGCTGAGAGCAACACTTAAATGTAATATGGATGTTCCCAAACCGGAAGAGTTTAAGGGACTAGGTCCACGAGATATGTAGACAACTTCTTATGAAGGAAATGAATAGTATTTTCTTGCAATGGGCATTGATGATAATGCCACTAAGGTAAACATAGCTCCAATTTATTTTGCCAATATCACTCTTTTATGATGGCGTCGTAAGTCTACAACTGAGAGACAATGTGGTACTGCTATTGAGACTTGGGTGGATTTCCAAAATAAGTTTAGGAACTATTTTTACCCTATTTTAAGGAAGAAGCTCGGGCTAAGTTGCATCAACTTACGCAACAAGGAACAATTCAAAAGTATGTTTGGGAGTTCCTGAGTTGTTACTCCAAATCCTTGATTAATTGAGAAAGAGGCATTCTACTGGTTCGAGGATGAGTTGAAACCTTAGGCAAAGCAAGAGTTGCCTCAACTAGGGGTTAAAAAGCTTACCAAAGTCATAATTGAGGTGAAGTTCTTTGTCAAGCTTGGTTCAAGGAAAGGCAAGTTTGAGTCTTCCAGACCCAAAGAGACGAATAATGGTGGGGGACACTGTAACACCCCTTACCCGTATTCGATATCAGAATAGAGTACGAGGCATTACCGGAGTTTACGATTTTTTTTTCTCAATATAGCCCCTTTATAAATATTTAGACTTCCTGCAATTTTAAACCGAGACCAATCCACATCAACCAATCCCATTCAACATATATTTTCATAATAGATTCATGCATATTATAAGATAACATCAACACATACCAAACCAAGGTTTGCTAGCCATACCAATGGGCTGACCTTACATTCATTTCATATTAACATTACTTTATTAGCTTATACATGCCATTGATTTACAAAATAAAGTTTCTTTATATACCGAAATCTTGAGGCTGATAGTGTGATGTATCTCCTACCGAATCCGACCTCCGAGCTCTTCACACTACAAAACAGGGGAAAAAGAAACAGGGTAAGCACTTTGTGCTTAATAAATCCATGTAACAAGAATTATACTTACCTAACATTTTCAATACAATGCAATAAACATTCATATATCCATTCAATGCATTATTACCCTAACATGCACAAACTCAACATTCAAGTTAGTCCGATAATTTCTATATATCAATAATATATACACCATGATTGATGAACTCATCAATACCATGATTTCCATTCCCTTATTATTTTTTCATATTTATCCCTTTGAATTACTCAGATTTTCGATGGATTTTCAGAGGTACACTTTAGTCTACAAATCCAGGTCCGTCAATTCATGTTCATGTGCGTACATTTCCATTTCATATAGCACACTCCCGCGAACCTCATCCTTACAGCGGGAATACCAACCAGGCTAAATCCCCTGTAATATAAACTCACAGAGTATTGTCGGGATTACCAATCTAGGCTAAATCCCCTGCAACGACAATTACTCTAATGAGTTTGGATCTGAATTACCAGTCCAGGTTAAATTCAGTGTAACACCCCTTACCCGAGACCGTTGCCGGAGTCGAGCACGAGGCATTACTAGACTTAACTTACTAGTTCTGGGCATAAAAATTGAAACTGTCCGTCTGCGTCATGTTCACTAAATTAATTATAACTCGAGTTACGAAACTCGAAATCAAGATCCGTAAATTTTCCCTGAAACTAGACTCATATATCTTCTTACTATAGTTTTTCCAGAATTTTTGGTGTGGCCAATTAGTACAGTTTATTAGTTAAAGTCTCCCCTATTACACAGTTTGACAGTTCTGACATCTCTTCACTAAAAATCAATTATCTCATAATATAAAACTCATTTTCCTACACCGTTTTCTTTATATGAAAATAGGCTCAATAAGCTTTAATTCTATATCTCATGCACAACCTGATTCAATTTCTACTATTTTTGGTGATTTTTCAAAATCACGTCACTGCTGCTGTCCTACTATTCCCCTGCATATAATTACATAATTTCTTTAAAATAATTATCAACTAGACATTTCATAACATCCACAACCATGTTCTTAATTAACCATTTTAATGGCTAATCATTACCAAACATTTACAAGTCCATAATAAGCCATATCATAAGGTCACACACATAAAATGGCTAAGTCCCTATACATGCCATAACTTAAAACGTTCGAGTCACAAAATACCAATATAATTCTTTGATAGTGTGTACGATCTCCTACGTCCTTTCGATCCCCGAGTTGGCTTGCAATACTATAAAAAAAATAAAGAATGGGAGTAAGCATAAAGCTTAGTAAGTTTACATGTAAATAGATGACAACATTCTTAATGAATTAACTTATTCTTTTCTTATCAATATCATTTAAGCTTTTAACTCAATATACTCAAACTTCTATTCTTACCTTGTCTTTTTAACATGAATTTATCTTACCTTACCTTTTTAATATGAATTTATCTTACCTTACCTTTTTAACAAGAATTTATCTTACCTTACCTTTTTAGCTTGAACTTGTCTTAACTTACCATTTTAGCTTGAACTTGTCTACCTTACTTTGGTATACTCTTTGAATTTTCCCGTTGAACCACTTGGAATACTAAGGATACGCGGGTACCTTTCCTTATGAAACTTAACCATTGCCATGTCTTGACATGGTCTTACGTGGTATCCTTGCCTTGTGAACTCACCAATTCCATGCCTTGGCATGGTCTTACATGGGACCTTTGCCTTATAAATTCACCAATGCCATGCCTTGGCATGGTCTTACATGGGACTTTTGCCTTATAGTAACTTATCAATGCCATGTCTTGACATGGTCTTACATGATTTCCTTAAACCCTAATGTCATGACATTTGCATCCTACACATTCCTAAGGTTCAACCGGAACTTTCTGAGATAACTTTTCCGTCAATTCATACTTGAGTCTTTAAATAATAAATTTACAGAATAAATATGTAAATGCTGGAATTTCATAATATTAAATGTAAAATAACAGAATATTGCATTTATTTACTGCAAACTTACCTCGAAATAAAATCGATAAACTATATCGATTTAATCCTCTATTTTTTTCTTTCCCCGATCTAACTCTGGATTTCGTTCTTCTTGATCTATAATAGCAAATTTAGCTTATTTAATACTCATATTTATCAAAACAGTCCTTAACTCTCATTTTTGGCAAAATTACAATTTTGCCCCTAAACTTTTACATATTTACAATTTTGCCCCTAGGCTCGAAAATTAAACTTCAGCCCTTATTCTTATGTTTTATAACATGCTGAACATTTTTCCCTTCTATAGCAACTTCAAATTCTTACTATAACACATACTTATGAACAATAACAACTTTTACTAATTAGCTCGTTTTTACCGAAAATCACTTAATAAAAATCATTCCTCTACTCATAAACATGCAAAATCTACCATCAATCATCAAAAATCACAAGTTCTCATCAATAGCATAACTCAAAATATTCATCAAAATTCAAAATCGAAACATGGGTTTTGTAGCACTCAAAACAACGATCTCAAAAACGTAAAAATTATTAAATACCGAACAAAAACATACCCGAATTAAGCCTCCTAGATGCTGAAACTTAAAGCTTCAAAAATGGTGTTTTTCTTTCTGACATTCGGCTAAGAAGATAAACTTTTGCATCTTCTTTTTTTTTCTTTCCATTATGTTTTGTTATTATAAGATTATAATATTATTATAATATATTATAACATAGCCTATAATTTAAACATATAATTTCATTATGAAAAATGCATGCTGCCGTCCACTATCCCATTAAAAATGGACAATTTTCAACAAAAGTCCTCCCTTATAAAAAGACACATTAATTTAACCACTCAATCAAGCTTTAAGGCTACTTTTACCACTTATGCGATTTAGTCCTTTTCTTTAAATTAAGCATACTAACAATAAAATTAATTCACGAAACTTTCACACATGTAAATTCACATATTATAAGCACTGAAAATAATATTAAAATATTTTACTGACTCGGATTTGTGGTTTCGCAACCACTATTCCGTTTAGGCCCTATTCGGGGATGTTACATTCAGACCCTAATTCGGATTACCCATCCGGGCTAAATCCATTTTCCACATATTCTTCGGGAGGGCTATATCAGAATAGGATCACCCGTCCGGGCTAGATCCTTTTTACCGTCAATTCCTTTTCAGAGATCCATCGAATTTTCCTTTCATTCAACCGAGATTTCTTCCCCCTTTTATCAAATATATCAATGTTTCATCAATCTTCATACAATGAACATTCAAATTATATTCACATCAATAATATACATTTCAAGCATTTAAGAATATAATTCAAGTTACATGAACTTACCTCGATACTAGTTCGTATATAAAATCTACTAATTCGAGACTTTTTCCTTTCCTCGATCTAGCTTCGTATTTGAGTTTTCCGGATCTAAATAAATAAATTCAATCATCAATTCAATACATTTCATGTTCACATGTAACATTCTCTATAATTCTATTATTATTTTTAGTTCATTCAAAGTTGTCTACTTGAGTCATAGTCGCTAAATTATTTTTATCTTGAGCTACATAACTTCAAATTTAGATCCGTTAATTTTCCCCGAAACTAGACTCACATATCTTCTTGGCATAAAATTTTTATAATTTCTGGTTTAGCCAATAAGTACAGTTTATTCTTTAAAGTAACCCCTATTCTGCTGTTTGACAGTTCTGACCCGTCTTCACTAAAAATTAATTATCTCTTCATACAGGATTCAAATGATGTTCCCGTTTATTTATATTGAAAATAGACTCATTAAGGATTCTAAAAATATAAATTTAAGCCCCTAATTATTTTTCTCCAATTTTTTATGATTTTCTAAAATCAAAACAGGGGAACCCGAATTCATTCTGACCTTGTCTCACAAAATTTATTATATCTCATGATTTACATATCTATTGCTTACACCGTTTCTGCTATGAGAAACTAGGCTCAATAAGCTTTAATTTCATATTTTGTTCATCTTCTAATTCAATTTCTACAATTTATGGTGATTTTTCAAAGTTAGTCTACTGCTGCTGTCTAAAACTGTTTTAGTGCAAACTGTTTATTACCATTTTTCCCCTAAGCTTTCAATAAATGATAATTTCATCCCTGCTCAATTAACTTCTCAATTGAGCTGATTTCTCTCAATTAAAATTTTATTCTATCACTTTAAACTACTTTATAACCTTTGGAAATCAGGATTTCAGTAATAGACTTTAATTGCAAACATTTTCACAATTTAGATCCTAAAAATCAATTTCTATTGGAATTACCTAATAAAATAATCTCATAAACAATTTAAAGCTTAAATTTCATGCTATTTCATCATAAACTTACAGCACTCAACCATGGTAACTTTCAATTTCATCCATGAAATCAAAAACTAATGAATTTAATAGTAGGACCTAGTTGTAAAAGTCTTAAAAACACAAAAATTACAAGAAATAGGCAAGGATTAACTTATTTTTAGTAAAAATATGAAAAACCAGCTTAAGGAAACCCTTATATGG
Source organism: Gossypium australe (assembly GCA_005393395.2). NCBI lineage: Eukaryota > Viridiplantae > Streptophyta > Magnoliopsida > Malvales > Malvaceae > Gossypium > Gossypium australe. The sequence continues at coordinate 22,628,049 of CM016626.1, forward strand.
TGTTTTTGCTGATGAGAATGCAGAAAAATAAAGAGAAATCTAGATAATTCCACTTTAGTCCTCGCTTTATTAAGTAAATTTTGCAATATTCCAATTTTGCCCTTAATTCTCCTTATTTTCTTGCTTCTTGCCGTCCAGCCCAAATAGACCTTGGGTCTATTTTCCTTTTAAGCCCTCTTTCTTTTATCATTTAAACTATTTAATCATTTTCCATAATTTTATATTTGTTACAATTTAGTCCTTTTCATTTAATTACATACCCAAACGTTAAAATTTTCTAACGAAATTTTAATATCACATTACTAACATTTTATAAATATTTATAAAAATATTTCCTACTCAATTTTATGAGATCAAGGTCTCGATACCTTGTTTTTACCCAATTCCTTCAATAATTCCTTTTTCTAACCACTAAATCGGTAAAATTTTTCTATCGATATTTTAATATAATTTTCCTATCATATAAATATTCATGCAAAAATATTAAAATAAATTTCTCTTTAAATCGGATTTATGGTTACGAAACCATTGTTCCGATAACCTTGAATTTAGGCCATTATAGACACCGCGAGGAAGAACATGTTAAACATGGTGGCAATGGTATGAATGGTGGTAATAGGAAACTACAAAATGGGAAGAGGAAACCCAACAATAATCTAATAGGCAAAAAGAATGAAAATAAGTTAATACAATACTTCTTATGTTGTGGTTCGCACATGATGCGAGACTATTTAGAGCGTTCTAAGAGATTCGCGATCAGTAAAGAAGAGAAAGTGAAGCCCGATGATGAAAGGGTATTACGACTTGGATCAATGATACTCAATTTTGCGATAGCGAATAGGGATTGTGTAACGACCTAGTAATCACGGGTGTCGGAAAGTGCATTTCTAGGACTTCGTTCCTGTAAATTGGACTCGTAAATATTTTCAATAAATATTTACGAAGCTAGTTGTGTAGTTAATTAGGTTTCGGTTAAGTGAATTTACTTGAATTAAGAGTAATTAGGTATAAGGACTAAATTACATAAAGGGTGAAAGTTGAATTATAGATTAAAGAATAATTAAAGGGACTAAAGAAGCAATTTTACCATTGTTTCTTTAGTGGGACGGCATTAGGTAAATTTATGTGTAAATTTATTATATATTTTATAATAATTAAAGTTATCTTAAGTATTAAGTAAATATATATTATATAATAATAAAACAAATAAGTAAAATAAAAAGAAATAGAAAGCAGAAACAAAATTTGAAAGAAAATGAAAGAAAATGAGAAAGAAGAAAAAGAACGAGACGCACGGCCTAAGGGCATCAAAAATTCAAAGTTCAATTGGTTAGTCAATTTAGTCATTTGTTCTTGTAATTTGCATATTTTTGGAATCCCGGTACCTAGGGTTACCGACCTATGTCGAAATTTTAACAATTATTAAGTTTTTAAGTGTTGTTAATGTTGAGTAATTTTAGTATTAGGGATTAAATTGATAGATTTTTAAACTAGAAATGAAAAATGATTAAATTGTAAAATAAATTGTAAATTTTGAGTATTAGGGACTAAATTGTAAAAAAATCAAAATTTAGGGATTTAAGTGAAAATAGGGAGTTAAAATTAGTTTGAAGTGGAATTTGTATGAAAATATATAATTAAATGTGAGGAATAAAAACGAGTCTCGGTTTAGGGACAAAATTGGAATTTAGGCAAATATTTGAGTAACAATTGTACCGGAATCCTCGACTAAAAAGGGAAAGGATAAAATCGACGTCAAATAGCTCGGAATTCACAGTTTGTATTTCTACAATCCAAACTTAGTTGTTAATTGTTATTATTTAATTTAATGCATATGGTTAGTGTTGAGGTGCGTAATTGACATTTTGATAATTGATTGAAATGAACTGAATTGGTAGATGCATATTGAATGTATTGATTATTGAATTGTAATGAATATATGTGTTAATGTGAAAGTTGGATATTAATTATTATAGATTGAATTTAATTTATGTGTATATATGTGATTATATGAAAAATTAGTATTGAATATTGGTTGTATTTGGAAAGTAAATTGGAACCCTATTAACTGTACCGGGTTGAGTCGGATATAGATGGCATGCCATAGGATAGGAAGAGTACAGAGATTTCTTCGACTTCGAGTCGATGAGGCACTGGGTGCCAATTTACTTCAGTTTAATCGATGAGACACTGGGTGTCAAATTTATATAGCGCTGGGCGCAGTTACTATTTTGGATTTATCTGAATAGGCACTGGGTGCCAAACTGGTGTGTTGGTTGGATCCATGTATCTGTCTGAGTCCGAGTCGTGTTAATAAGGGTAAATAAATAATAAAGTTTTATAATTGATATTGAAATGGCATGGTATGAGAAATGGAAGTGATATAGTGAATTAAAAATAGAAAGTGAAATATGTTATAATTACATGGATTATATGAGTTATATACTCATGAATTGAATATGAAATGGATAATGTCATTGTCTAAATGAAATGTGAATCAAATTGTGGAAAGCTATTTTATATAGCAAGTATGAGAATTGGGATATTTGTGGAACAAATGAAATATGATAGCATGTGTAAGTTGATTATAGTATGGAATGATATGCTATTACGTATGAATTTAAAGAATTGGCATATGGTAGTTGTGATATAAATATTAATATGTGTCTATATTTCAATTATACATTTGTAATCTTTTGTCTTTAAATATTCATTTTATAGAAATACCACTGAGTTTTACTCAGCATACGGTTTTGGTTTTCTGTGTGCAAATTAGGTACTTAACTTTTGATCACCGTTTCAGCATCCAACAACGATCCCAAACCCAAATGTGGTGATGTTTATCTTTTGTGTCAGCATGTACCTAGGATGTCTAAATGATAATTATTTTGTAGATGGATTGTAAATAAGATTACAAGTGTAATGTTAATTTGGTATATACATGTAAATATGTGTTTGAGTTTGAAGCTATATTATGGCATGGTAAATTGAACTAAAATCTAGATAGATACATATGAATTTAAGTTGATGTTTAAGTGCTCATGAACTATGTAACGGCCCGATTTAGACCCTAGTCGAAACAATGGTTTCGAGACCACAAATCTGAGGCTGAAAAAATATTTTAATATTATTTTTGGTGTTTATAATATATGATTGAGTATGTGTGAAAATTCTGTGTGAAAATTTTATCGATTGTGTGCTTAATTAGCAAAAATGACTAAATCGCATAAAATGCAAAAGTTGTGTGCTGATTGTTAAAGTGTTTATTTGGCATGACTTTTTAATTGAGAGGTCCTTATGTTGTAAATGGACCATTAATGGCTTGGATGGACAAAAATGGGCTTATATTAGTGGAATTTTACTGTTTTAATTAAAGGTTAAAATGGTAATTGAGTTATTAAATCATTATAATTAAACAAAACAAATTAGATGGCCATTTTATCATCTTTCTTCCACCGAAAATAGAAAAGAGAAATAGCCATTAAAGTTTTGTGATTTTCGGCTAGGGTTTAGCTTGATTGAGGTATGTTTTTGATTCAGTTTTTAACAATTTCTACGTTTTTGTGATCGTTGCTTTGTGTTTTATCAAGCCCATGCTTTAATTTTTAAATTTGGTGGTGATTTTGAGATATGCCATTGATGAATACTTGAGCTATGAGATAGTTGATGATGAAATATGAAAGATATGTGAAAGATTAACATGTTTTGTCTTTGAATTTTTGGTGAAATTGAGTAATTTTGGCTAAATTGTGAAAATAAGAAATTAGAGGACTAAAATGTGAAATAAATGAAATATATGCGCTTGTATGAGCATGGGGAAAATTCGGCTAGGCATGGGTGAAATGAAATCATGTGTATTTGATGATTTTATGAAATAGGGACTAAAGTGTCGAAATGTGAAAATGTGAGGGCTATTTTGTAAAATACCCTAAATATGTATGTTTGGACTAAATTGAATGAATTGGTGATTGAATGAGCTAAATTTGAATATGTATAGACCAAGAAAGGAGAGATTTGGATCTTGATTGAGGCAAAGACAAAGTTCTCGATTGATCGATTAGTCTCGGTATTTCTACATCCGAGGTAAGTTCGGATATAATACATGTTGTTAAATTATGTTTTAGTACTATGGGACAAATATTTATGTGATTATGGGATTAGAAATGCTATGTGCGGAATTGAATTAAATGGCACTAAGTGTGCGTAATTAGAAACGAGTCAGAGATGATTAGCATTGTGTGTGCGAAATAATTTAAGCTTCGACTTTTTGATTGGCACTGTGTGTGCGATACCGAGATAAACTCGGTTTAATGTAAGGCACTAAGTGTGCGATAACATTTAAGCTTCAGCTATGAATTTGGCACTAAGTGTGCGAATAAATCTAATGAATAATGAAGGTTGGTCGAAATGAAGTATTGATCATTGAGTAGCATGGGTGATCGATAACTAAGTGTTGGCTAAAGTACGTACGAAACCTATGTGGTTGATGGAATCGTAAATGGATTTATGGATGGTTAAGTGAGCATATTAGCTATGGATGATATGATATAAGTATTTGTGAGTTGATCTATGTGATAAATTATCTTTGTATATTGTAATTGTGTTATTGAACTAAATGTATTATATTACGAACTTACTAAGCTCTTAAGCTTACTGTGTAATGTGTTTCTCTATTTTACAATGTCAGTAAAGCTAGCTCGGATCCGGGGATCGTTAGCGACTCAATCACACTATCGGCTATTTGTTTTGGTACTTTTGAATGATGTGTATATATGTGGTATATGACATGTATAGATTAAATGTGGCATGTTTTGAGTTGTATAAATCTTGCCATGAGATATGGCTTAAAAGTTGAATGATGTTAGTATATATATGTGCGGGTTAAGTGAATGATGAGTAGGGTATGTTTTCATGCTTAAATGGTTGATGGAAATTGTGGATTAAATGTGAATTGTGGTAAGGTTTATATGATGCTTGACCTATATGATTTTGGGATGTGAAATTGGGTTTTTTGGATGAACTTATTAGCGATGAAATTGAGTATGGTTATAGATGGTATAGTTGATGATGAATTGGTGCTTGTATTGGTATGTTTGGTTGCATTTTGAGGTATGAACTGGTATTCGTTTGATGCTTAAAGGTGGTCCCAAAGTGTGGATGGTAATTTAGCCTTGAAAATGGCCTATAATTGCCACACGGTTGAGCACACGGGTGTGTGGTTCGACCGTGTCATTTAGGTTGGTGAATTGAAACAAGTCAGACTCGACCACGGGTTGGACACACGGGCGTGTGACTGGCCGTGTGGTGCAAGTCAGTGTCGACCACGGGTGAGGCACACAGATGTGTCTCAGGCTGTGTGGACAAGTTAGTATGTATACCCTGTTTTGCCACGGCTTAGACGCATGGGCGTGTCCGAGGCCGTGTGGGGCACACGGCCTACCCACACGGGCGTGTGACTTCTGCAGTTTTGAAAAAATCTTTAAATTTCTAACAATTTTCATATGTGATCGGTTTAGTCCCGACCCCTTTCTAACACGTGTTTAAGGTCTTGTAGACCTCATTAAGGGACTATATGTTTATATTTGGATAAGTTTGATTTATGATTGACTATGTGTTGTAAAATGATATGAAATGTTTGAAAATGATTAGTAATGCCTCTAAACCCTAACGACGGTTACAGGTTAGGGGTGTTACAAACTAGGCAAAATTGATTGAATTTGGTATGTTTATAATTTGGATTTGAATGATGCTTTGATGATATGAATTGGGGATATAAATGTGGTACCAATGAGGGTACATTGGTTAGGCACCTAGGATGATTATTTTGACATGTTTTGATTGTATTTGATCGTGTTTTATACTGGTTAAACGAATGGTTTTTGAGTTGTTTAATGTCCAAGCTTGCAAGGAATGGTAAATTATTGTTTAAGGCACCTTTTAAGTCTATACGGCCAGACACACGGGCGTGTGACTTGGCTGTGTGAGACACATGGCTAGCACACGGGTGTGCGAAGCCATTTCAAAAGGTATACGGCCTGGGACACGGGCATGTGACCCAAGTCAGAGAGTTACACGGGCATAGACATGGGCTGAGACACGGTCGTGTGTCCCTATTTCGAATGCCCACACGGCCTGACCACACGGCCGTGTGAACCCTGCAGCTAAATATTTTCTAACTTTTTCTAAAAAAAATTCAAATGTTCCCGATTTAGTCTCAAATCGTTTCTAAAGTGTTTTCAAACCCTCAAAGACTTAATATGGAATTCTATACATGTTAATGATGAATCATTTTATGATTTTTTTTGAAATGTTTGAAATGAATGATTAGGTTACGATTACTGAATAATGTCCCGAAACCCTATTCCGGCGACGGATACGGGTTAGGGGTGTTACAGGTTGCAAACATAATGAGTTGATGTTGTGAACATTGTCATCCCAGGCTGAATGAGGAGTGCTCTTGTTGATACGAGGGCATATGATTTGTTTATATAGAAGAAAGTCGAGGGTAAACTTGGTCTCTCAATTAGCAAATCGACTAAGAATATCAATACTGTAAATTTCAAAAAGGTCCTAGTTGTGGGAGTAGCACAAGATGTTGAGCTATAGATCAATTAGTGGAAAGGAAAGACTTCGAGGTAATTTATTTAGATGATTATGACTTTGTTCTTGGCTTGAATTTCCTTGACAAGATTAATGCTCTATTGGTTCCTTTTTCCGATTGCATATGTATCTTGAACACTTGCCAATGACAATTCATTGTGTCGGTGAGTTGTGCTAAGATAGGTGGAACCGAGGTATTATCAGCAATCCAATTAGCCGAAGATGTTCATTTTGGTAAGAAATTTGACTCGGTAGATTGAAGTGTTAATGAGACCCCATTGGAAATGCTAGAGGTGTGACAAACCAATGTGAAGCCTGTTGAGTTATCAGTGGGGCTACCATCTATGAGAGAGGTAAGTTGTGCATCAAAATTTTGTGGGAAAAGTAGTGATGCAAATTAGGCAGTTAAACATGGTAAATGTTATGAGTAAGGTACATCTTAAACATTTTTCTAGTATTTTTCATTATAACTTGCCATTGGCTTAGCAAGGACATATGTGCTCTTTTAGAGTTTTGAAACAGGTAAGTCGAAGGGTTTACAAATTGGAGTTAGTGACAATATTCAAAGTGGGCATGTCTAAGCCTATTTGTGAGGATCAAGGAGATCCCAATTGAGGCAAGTCACAATGGGGGCAAGTAAGAGCGGTGGGCTTTTGCAAACGAGATGTACAAATGAGAGAAACAGTTTGAGTTAGATGATGACAAAAACATAAGTTGAGACAAAAGTTTCGAGGGGAGAAACTACCTAACAAAAAGAATGGTTGGGAATCAGCCTAGACGTCGTGGCAGTTCTAAGACGAGTTAGACCAATGTCATTTTGAGGACACGATGAGGGCATCGCGAGAATGTGTGAGGGAGAATGTCACGGGTCGTGAGTTGAAGCTTGTGACGAATGCACACAAAACGTTCGTTGGTGATCAATTGATTAAATAGAGCTCATTTGACCCACTTGAACTAATCCGATTTGTGGAACATGTGGAGAAACTCATCTATTTAAAGCATTGGTGGCCTTGTGGAACACTCCAGTAAGAGTGGAGTTATCATGATGAATATTGTAAATCCTAAGGGATAAGATTGTATAGAGTTTAAATATCTTAGTACTGTCATATTGTAGATAGACTTCGATCTCAACAGTCAATGTAATTTAAACTGTACCATTAGAATTGGGGGAGCTCAACTATGAATAAAAGTCTTGCCCTCATTTGTAATAACACAGTTGTAATTATTCAAAGTAATAGAAGCACTTTAAGGGCATTTACTCAAACATTTTGGTGTGCTTGGTTTTTCTTATGTTTTTTCTGTTCATTTTTTGCTTATTTGCTTGGAAGTTTGCTTTCTTTTTATTTCGATGCTCTAGATAATTTTTTTTGTAAATTCTCGCTTTCAAGAATTAGATTGACTTAAATGAATTTAAAGCTAGCAGAACACGTGACATTCTTATGCTCCTCATGCTGTTAGAGATTTTTTAGCTAGTGATGCTAATTTCGCAAACCGTGTTTCGTGCACTTCTGCTACTTGCAGATTAGAGTAGGAAAGGCCATTTTATTTTCTAAGAAAATACTTATATTAAAAAAGATATTTTATTATTAAAAATAATTAACAATTAGTATTCCGATAATTTTAACAACGACATATCTTATTTATATATATAAAATTAAAAATAAAATTTTGTAAGTATACACTTATGAATAAAAAAAATACAAACCCACAAATTCGTTAATAAACAAATACAAGTCAACGATATTATGGGATTAAATCTATCAAATTATACAATCACATAACAATATTAAACCGTGCATTTGAACTTTATAAATTTAGAATTTTTAGAATCAATTAGCACCTATCGCATGTATATTATTTTTGTGTATTAAATAACAATTACAACCCCATGCGAATGTTTAACATCACCCATCAACGACATTATAAATTATTAAGTAAACATACGTATATTATTTGAGGTTTACGCATGTACTTATGTTTACAACTTGAGAATTTAATAATGGATTAAATCGGCATAATGTCAATAATGAAATGCATTTTCTAATAAGTATTCGACATCACCATAAGCCATAGGCCATTTTCATCTTATATCAATAACACAAGGCATAGCATTGACATATATACTGATATATAAATAAATTAATCTAATCGCATGAAATGAATAAGCAAAAGCAAAATGATGTACCAATAGTCCAAAACTTTGGGCCGTAGTCCTTGTTGAAACTGGGCTTCATTAGTGGTTGGGCTGCTCCTCACCAAGTCAGGTTGGGCCTGGTCTGCTCCTGTTGAGCTCCACGCGGGTTGTTCAAAGAAAGTGTCATTCTCTCTCACCTGCCATTTTGTTCACAGCAGATCATCTTTTTGAATAAAAGAATCCTCTCTCAGTTCTATTTCTTTGCTTCATTTCCATTATCCTTTCAGCGAGTTTAGAGATGGAGAATGGGGGACTTCGGTGAGGGTATTGTTCGATGTCGGATGTTAGAGGACGATGGAAGCCGGAAGGTTGATCCTAGTCAAAAGTGAGGTAGCAAGTGTGTGACGGAGAGGGTTACGGGTGATAGAAGGAAACTGAAGGGTTGGTTTGGATCAAGGGTGTGTTAAAATGGAGGGCAGGCTTGCTTGTGGCTTAGCTGAAAGTGTTGGAGGATGGTGCAATTAATGGCGGCTTCAAGCAAAGATGGAAGGTGTCGTATGGATTCAAAGGTGAAGGAAGGCTTTGGTTAGTGATAGAAAACACAACTCAAAAAAGAATTACAAGATAAACACGTTGTTTATGAGCAGCTTATTTACTTACAACGAAAGCTGTTGAAAAATAGCTGTTTTATGGTAAGCAATTGCAGGACTAGTTAAATTGTTGCATGGACTCTTGGATGTTGCATTTCCAAGAATTTCAACAAAGTCAACTAGCTCAAGAGGGAGAATAGACACCCAACTTCGACCGTAACCGAAAGAGGCAGCTGAAAATGGTTTGGTAAGACTGTGATTCACCTGAACAGATCCATCCTGATCAGACTTCTGGTGGGTGTCAGGGATGAATTTGAGCTAGAGGGTAGGTGCACATGTTGGCTAAATGGAAAACATAATTTATTAAATTGCACACGCTGAGAAATATAAAATTTGTCATTGCTATTAAGACAATCATAGTCATGATAAGAAGAACTGTACCCAAGAAATGTGCAATGCTATGACCGAAAGGTAAGTTTGTGTTGATTAAAGGTATGTGTCAGAAGAAAACATTGGCGCCCAAAGACAGGGAAAATTATAGTTTGGCTTGCTGTCATAGGGGGATTTTACATCAAGAATCTTCATGGAAGCCTACTAATAAGATATGTAGCAGAATAAAAGGCATGTAAAATTTAGTGGGATGGAAGCTTGGGCTAAAAGAGTAAGACCAAGTTCCATAATATACCTGTGATTATACTTTACTTAATAAGAAGACAATGAACCGTAAAATAAGTAAAGAAAATACCAAAAAAAAGAGAGAACAAAAAACGAACTCTCCACCCTAATTGGATTACAATTCTTTCAGCCTACCCCCTAGTTGGCATTTGGCTGGCTTATGAAATGTAATCATAGCGGCTTGAGTATCAAACTCAAAGTATGGCTCCTATAAAATTCCATCCTAATCTGCCATAGGCTTTATTCATAATGAGCTTCAAGGTTCCTAATGTGTTTTTTTCCCTTTACTTTTTCTTTTTGATGAGCTGGATCAATTCTGAAAATAATATGATGTTATCATTTGTCACCCACCCGTGAAAGCATTTTAGAAATGAAAGATAATTGCACTTAAAACTGGTTTCAATCGACGAAAGAAGATATTTGCATTTTGCTTGAATGGAGGAAATTTAGGCAAGCGTCTGTCACCAACGGTTCAACAATATCCCAATTGTGCTTAAAAAAATACGACTGATTTGTTACCCGATCCTGGAATTTTCAACGGACCTATTTTAAACATAGCATCATTGACTTCCTCCTATGAAAAGGATTGGGAGAAGAGGTGCCTCATCTCGTTAGGGACTTTTGGCACATTAAGTTCACGAATTTTTTTTTCCAAATTATTTGTATTAACTATTTCAGGACCATTGCAAATTCCTTGAAAATAAACGATGAAACAATTTGATACGTCTTTTTGTTCTTCTAAAAGTTTATCCCCCTCATTTTTAGTCACATAAAGTGTATTTCTAATCATTCTCTTATTGGCAACAAGGTGGAAATATCTAATATTCCCCTCACATTTGATGATCCAGTTTGCTCTTAATTTTTACAACCATACCATCTATTCAAGTTCAAGGACATCCTCAAGTTTCAACCTTAAAACTTTCCCATACCTTAGTGAATTCTCATCCTAGAGGTTCTCTTGTGCTACTTCCAATTGTTTTTTTGTTTTTTTGAGAGAGAATATTTCCAATTCTTTGAATAACCATTGTTTTCTCACGAGAATATTTTCTATGGTATAATCTTTATTTTAAAAATTTATGGTATAAATATTTAAATCATATAATTAAAGCAAAATTCTTTTTGTTATTTATTTAATATTTAGCATACTTTTCAATTTAATCGCTTCATCAAATTCTTTAAACTCATTATAATTTGGTCCACCCACACAATGTAGACCGAGTATTATTTTATCGCAAGTTTAAACGTTGAGCCATTTTTCATTAAATGTTTAGTTTATTTTGATATTTTTTTTTAACTAATGCTTATCAACTCCTCATATTAAACAACTACAGAGGATAATAAATATTCTTTTTCTCAAACCTATGTTATTCACGGGATCTCAACGTCCCGCGAAAGCTATAATTTGGAGTTTAGAGGATAATAAATATTACTAAAAATTTAGAAAACCACATGCATCAAATTAAGAGGATTAAGTAAATAAAATAACATATTATGATATTGTATATCAATGATTTTATTTTAATTTAATGCATAATTTAATATTCGAGTTTAACACTTCTTCTCACCGCATGATAAAAAGGTGTCAAATGACATATCAAACCTTTTACTTTTAATATTTTATATAAAAATTTAAAAAGATAAATATCAAAATTATATATGACATTTGATGCAATGCGTAATGTCATATATTGTGAATTTTAGTTTGTATAATTTTATGTATGAAATTTAAATTTGATTTAAATTTCACAAACCACTTGTAACATCGTATTACAGAAACAAATAATTATATTATTCTAGTATAAAAATAAATAAATTTAAAATTGAACTTTCATGTCTACGTATGAATCACAATTCAAATTTTATATGTATAATTATATTAAATCAAAATTCATAAATCAAAATATAAAATTTATCTTAATTTTAAATAAACAAAATTTGTTGGTATAGGTATTAATTTATTTATTTTTGCTGGAAAGGGTTCATTTTTGCCTACAACTCCATGGTTTGAAGTCATAAGCCTCTTTGATAGTCAATCTCAGCTCAACCCACCAGTGATAGGTATTGCCGACGCGTTTCTTACATCACAGCATCATTGATCATCGACAGGGACATTGCGTTTGAAAATTCTGCAGGGAAGAAGACGAACGATGAATCCAACGCAAGCGAGAGCGGCTGAATAATTTAAAGCTCGGAGTCTAAAGAGCTTAAATAATTAGCGGTAGGTTTGATTCTCTTCATCAAGTCTTTATAATTTATAAAAAGTTAAAAGTCATTGCTACTTTCTCTATGTTGCTTTCTTGGTTTGAATGTTTCTTTGAAAACGACATCTATATCATAGGAGATTGGTTGTTACGTTTTTTTCCCAATGACTTCGACTTTTTTTTGCTTTTGTTTTTAAGCAAGAAGCAATGGATTTGCATGTTTCAATATACCATACAAATTCAATTGGCGGGCTCCAGCTATTTTGTAACAAAACAAACCATCCTGTGCTACTAAGCTTTTTCTTGATCTCATCTATTCAAGTCCTAGCTAAACAACATTGACTTTGGCATCGTTTACCTCTGTTGCATGTAGCAATAAAGGGACATGAAAGGCCAAGATTTTTATTCTAATCCCACTGGGACTATTTGCAACTTTTTTAGATCCATTCAAAGTAGTTCATTTCTTACCTTTTCTTCTTTTTGACAGATAGATTATGTTCTCATTTGAATATAAGGAAGTTGCTTCATGAATTGCGAATTGGTTGATGTCAAATGGATGTTGTTCTATGTTATGCAAATTTAGAAACAGAAACCAAATAATTTCCTGGTCTTTTACTCTTGAACTCTCTGAAGCCTTTGGTTGATCTCGCAAATGGGTTCAGCCGTTTGGTTATTTTTGCTAGTGGTTTCTATTCATATCTATATCGTTGCAGCTGAAACAGACCCTGATGATAGTAAGTTTGCCTCTAATCACTACTTATTTTGTTTTCTTATAGCGTAGTTTCTGTTGGTTCTTGTGGTTTGATTTGGAAATATGTGATTGATTATCTATACATGCTAACCAAGTTTCTTAACTAGCAAAGATGATATTTTCGTGAAGATTAGTGGTTAAGTCGAGCAGATGAGGATATAGGATCACTTATGTTTGCCTAAATGCCAATATTATTCTTCCTTTGCTTGCAAATAGACTCAGAACTGAATCAAGGAAGTTAGTCAAACCTTTTGGGATGGTGAGGGGTTTTTTTAATTTTATGAGAATGGTTTTGACTCTAAATGTTTGAAGCCTTGCAGTTCTTTGGTCTTGGCTCTGGGGTCTACCAGTTGAAGAATCCACTATCATAAGATGTCTATGTCTGATTTAAATTAAAGGGCTAAATCTATTTGTATTCCTCCAATTTCATGGAAATATATGTCAAATGATTTGGAGTTGCTACCTCAGAATTGAGCTTTGGTTCTGATAAAAGGGGAACTGTTTGTGCAGATAGTTCGCTAAGAGCTGTCATGAGTGAGTGGAAAAATGTACCATCTAATTGGGGGAGAGGGGATCCTTGTGATGATAAATGGGTTGGAATTGGGTGCACTGGTTCACGTGTGACCTCAATGTAAGTCGTTGGTGCTTCCACTTTTAAAAATATTGTTTAGCTTGGATCTTCCAGCTTTGTGATATTCCTAACATCTTTTCTGTTTCAGAAATCTGCCAAACATGAAATTGGAGGGAGGGCTGGTAGGAGATATTTTCTTCCTATCTGAGTTAAAAGAATTGTAGGTCCTTTTGCCTACTACCTGCTTCTTCTTTTGTTTTTGGATACAAGGGATGTTCTAATTCTTGTAGACCCACAAATAAAAATAAAGTTTGTTTCTTTCATTTCTTTCAATGAATGCTATATCCATTTTTTTGTGAATTAGTTAGATGCAGTAGTGTTCACGGTTATGGTTAGTATAACATCTTTGATTTGGCTTCATTTTTCAGGGATCTATCTTACAACAAAGGTCTCAGGGGAATTCTTCCACCAGCAATTCGAAACTTAAAGAAGCTAGAAAACTTGTAAGGGGATCTATTTCCTGACAAAGCATCAACTGGAAGCAAATTTCTTTATGCATTTTTCTTAAAAGATCTTTTTTTTTTTCTGTTTAATTTTTTTTCCTGAATGGCAGAATCTTGGTTGGTTGTGGTTTCTCCGGTCAGATTCCCGATACAATAGGATCTTTGCCGCAGCTGAGGATCCTGTAAGAATTTGATCTTCAATACTTATTCCTCTAAAGTGACTAACAATTTCATTTGGATTCTTTCTATGCATTATTAATATTAAGTGAAGGACATTACCTTGGTAAAACTTCTATTTGAGGCTCCCTGATTGTTGGCTGTATAATGTTTTCTACTTATTATTCTTTTACATCTGATTAATCAGATTACTTTCATGCTGGCCAATATTCCCTGCAGATCTCTAAATTCTAATGCCTTCTCTGGGAATATTCCAGCATCCATTGGTAATTTATCAACTCTTAATTGGTTAGATATGGCTGACAACCAACTTGAAGGAGAAATTCCAGTCTCGAGTGGATCCACTACACCAGGGCTTGACTGGTTGATTCATACCAAGCACTTGTATGTCATTTTTCTTTGTATTTTATGTCTGTTTAGATGGTTTTTTTTTGCCAATATTCTATTTTCTTCATATAGTAATGATGTTCTCCATTATCGACAGCCATTTCGGGTTGAATAAACTCTCTGGTCCAATTCCACCCAAACTTTTCAGTCCAGATATGACTCTGATACATGTGTAAGTTCTATTTGGTTTTCTATCAAGTAGTTTCTGCAACTAGAGAAAAAGACACATTTTCAGGACAAATTTCTTCTATAAATGTTGATTTCTCTCTCAACAGTCCATGCATAATAGGGTACTTCATACTTGACGCCATCCTTTCAAAGGAGAGAGGGACATAAATTTTTTCTCTCGTTTCTGCTTCTTCTGCATTCATTAACTGTGTACATTTGAAACAATTGATTTCCCATCTCTGTGCCAGGCTATTTGAAAACAACATGCTCTCTGGGCCTCTTCCTTCGACCCTTGGGCTTGTGAAAACTCTGGAGGTGGTGTGAGTATCTAGACCAAGTACTTGATTGACTTAATGTCGAGGTTTTAGATGGAAGATTGTTTTCTACAGGGTTTTTGACAATTAATAAATTTATTGTGTTGGTACAGGCGCTTTGACAACAATTCACTAGAGGGGGATCTTCCATTGAATCTCAACAACCTTACAAGCGTTCAAGATCTGTAAGCTATGAGCATAAAAGGCTGATAGTTTTCTGCACTTGTTTATGGAGGTCAGAAGGGAACTATTATCCTCTCTTAATTGAGACCATTTGGTGTTAATTTTCAGGTATTTGTCCAACAACAAGCTGACTGGGCCTCTGCCTAACCTTACTGGCATGAGCAGCTTGAACACCTTGTAAGTAACAAATGCTTTAATGAGTCTTTAGTCTTCTCTAACTGCACTTGTCATCTTATTTTTGTTCCTTGCATATGTTTAGGTGTATCCGAGTGACATTTGGCTTATCAATTATCATGGTCGTCTTGTTTAATAACAGTAGATATTTTTATTATCATTGCTAATCTTTGTTCTATTGCATAATGTGCAGATACTTGAGTAATAATAGTTTTGATTCATCAGATGTCCCTTCATGGTTTCGGACCCTGCCATCCTTAACAACATTGTATTTCCTCTCTCTCAGCCTCTTGTTCTTCATCTACTGACAAAGATGCATGAAATTTAACTGAAGATTGAAATCATATTAATTGTTTCAAGTGTAGAACAAAAATTCTTTAAAGCATTTCCACCATTTTCTCTTAAAATTATATTAGTCTAAAAAATGCTTAAAGATAGTGGTTGTCTGGGAATTGTAACATTAAAACTTTTGTTCTCACTAGTATTTTTCTGTAGTTGGGAGAGTAATCAATTCATTTGTGTGGCAGAATGATGGAACGTACTCAACTTACAGGTCAAATTCCTGCCTCATTCTTTAATCTTCCACAATTGCAGACTGTGTAAGTATGCTTGACCTTACACATTGTACTGGAAAATGAGGATCCCAAACAAAAAATTGTCACATTTAGGAAATGATCATTGGACTTTTTCCCCCTTTTTCTGTTATACTGTTGACAGGGTACTAAAACAAAATGAACTTGATGGTTCATTTGATATTGGCCCAAGCTTTAGCAACCAGCTGCAAATAATAAATT
This sequence comes from Gossypium australe, assembly GCA_005393395.2. Lineage (NCBI taxonomy): Eukaryota > Viridiplantae > Streptophyta > Magnoliopsida > Malvales > Malvaceae > Gossypium > Gossypium australe. The sequence continues at coordinate 22,644,271 of CM016626.1, forward strand.
TGCAGGGTAATTCCATTACGAGTTTCAATAACACTGGCGGACCTATCAGTTTCGACATAGTGTAAGCTGGAATCATTTAGTGTATCTTTTATTTGCTGAATTACTAGGCTTATATTCTTACACGCCTTGGAAGCTGGATTATCTGTAGATAGATATAGTTGATGTTAAAGATTATTAGTATAACTTTTGACATCACTGAAGTTCTTTCTGCCAATTTCTGCAGACTTGTAGACAATCCAGTGTGCCAGGAGACAGGAGCAGGAGCAAACGCTTACTGTAGCTTACCCCAACCAGACTCCTCGTCTGTGTATACAACCCCTCCAATGAACTGTGTGCCTAATTCATGCGGTTCTGGTCAAATTTCCAGCCCCAGATGCATATGCGCATATCCATATACAGGAACACTACAATTCAGAGGCCTTCAATTCTCGAACTTGCGAAATGAAACTCCATATGAAAGTCTTGAACAGAATTTGACACAGTTCTTCCGGTTCCCTGAATTGCTTGTGGATACTGTTTCACTAAGTAATCCACGGATGGATCAATATCAGTATCTTCTTTTGGACCTTTATTTATTTCCATATGGCCAAGATAGGTTCAATAGATCTGGAATTTCGAAGATTGCATCTGCCCTTAGCAGTCAGGATTACAAGCCGCCTGAACAGTACTTTGGGCCTTATGTTTTCACTGGTGCTATTTATGAGCACTTTTCTGGTAATGCACATGCAATAGAACTAAAATGAATACGTAAATTTCTATTTATTTAGATTCATTTTTTCCATGCGTATGTGTTATATCATCTAGATGGACCTGCACACTCAAACAAATCAAGTGCTGGCATCGCAATAGGAGCAGCAGTTGGTGCTTCAGTGCTTTTTATACTATTAGTGATTGCTGGGATTTATGCTTATCGTCAGAGGAAGAGAGCAGACAGAGCAACCAAAGAGAGCAACCCTTTTGGTATGATAATTCTTTCATTTAGTCCTTTCTTGTTTGATTGTGTGGAGTATCTGAGGTACTGATCCTCCTCCATGAAAACATAGCACACTGGGATCCTAAGAAGAGCAGTGGTAGCATTCCTCAGTTAAAAGGAGCAAGATGCTTCTCTTTTGAAGAGCTTAAGAAGTACACCAAAAATTTTTCAGAAGCCAATGATATTGGATCGGGGGGTTATGGAAAGGTTTGTTTTGACTCGCATTCTCTCTGCATTGCATATATGCTTATAAAAACATGCATGCCAGAGGTGGTCTCACATGTACTGTTTCACATCATGTGCAAGACATATTGAAATTTGTAACTTATTGCGAATCGTGATCAAGACAACAGAGAATACGGTCAAATAGGCACATTTATGGGCGCATGATTTCAAAAAATATAATGAAGTATATATATCTGAAAGAAATAGTCATTTTATTCTATGTTGCTCTTCATCTTTTTGAAGTATTTGTGTCCAATATCTGACACGTGGGTATGGGAATATAACCTCTAAGGGTTATCCAAATACATTGAAAATTTTTGAAAAATCTAACCATATTTGATGGTTACACCAAGTCAAGTAACATAGGTTTTATTCATTGTTTTATTTGAGGCCACTAGCACTGGCCCCTTTTGCACACAGTGTTTGCACTGAACTTTTTAGCTTTTACCTTAATGAACGGATTTTTTTTTTTTTTGGCCAGAACGGAAGTTTGAAATAGATTACAAAGTTATTGTTCAAAAAAACCTGGGGGAAAGAAAAGGAGATGATAACCTAACGGAGAACTACTGGTTGCGTACAAAGAGATATTAACACAGAATAAAACTTTAATGTCATTTGTTTGGTTCAAGACCATGCAGATATTAGATAATTTATGCGTTCCTTTTCAATTTTCATGAATGCATTGTGTTCATAAGAACTTACATGCAGCATATTGATCTCAACCATGAAACACGGAGATACTTTATTAGTTTGCCATGAATTGAGAACTTTTCTGAATAAACCAAAAGACTTTTTTCTGGATATTTATTTAGCATGATCATTGTGAGTTATAAAATTAATTTTCCAAATAATTTAGAATTTCCTTATTTACAGGTTTATAGAGGAACTCTACCCACTGGGGAGCTCGTTGCCATCAAACGAGCTCAGCAAGGATCAATGCAGGGTGGGCTTGAATTCAAAACAGAGATTGAGCTTCTATCTAGAGTTCATCATAAAAATGTTGTTGGTCTATTGGGATTTTGCTTTGAGCGAGGTGAACAAATGCTAGTATATGAGTATATTCCTAATGGCTCACTTAGTGACAGTTTGTCAGGTATCTTCCTCTATTTCCCCACTTTATTCATCCAAATTGGATTGCATTATCAATAATTAAACGGCATGTTACAGTGTCCTTAACACACAAAGAAATGAAAGATATATTTACATATATTTGATGAGCTACACTAAACTGCTGGTGTAAGAGGAAGAGAAACAATATAGCCCCAGTGCTCCTTTAGTTTGAACTTTCAACCATTGTCACTATCATATCTTATATAAGACTCTCTCTCATAGCAAAGAATTTCACGTTATAAGCTCAGTAATGAAAAGCATTCATCATTATCCTAATGGTAATTTTACTTGTTAAATTCCAGTTTATTTCTTAATAAGCATCTTTCACTTACATCCAAAGCTTTTTCTTCACTCATGGGTTTACTTATTTTAAAAATAACATTCTAATAATGCAGGGAAGTCAGGAATCAGATTGGACTGGCCCAGGCGACTGAAAATAGCCCTTGGTGCAGCTAAAGGTGTGGCATACCTTCACGAGCTTGCAAGTCCCCCCATTATTCACAGGGACATCAAGTCCACTAACATCTTATTAGATGAACGCTTAAATGCTAAAGTTGCTGATTTTGGTCTCTCCAAACCTATGGGTGACAGTGAGAAGGGTCATGTTAGCACTCAAGTGAAGGGTACGATGGTGAGTTCTTCCATGCACCTATTCATGCATACTATACAGCCCTTGTAATGGTAGAAACTTGAGCACCAAGACCAGCTATTGCCAATATTGCTCAGGCACAAGGGTGAGATGGTGCAGATAGTCCTCTTTTTGTGGTGATGTTTAGTTTATTTTCCTTTCATGGTAAATGCTGATATTCTCTCGGTCTCTCCTCCTAGACCATCCCTTCCTTCACAGACGCTGAATTCATTCATTAATCCATTTGAGTGTTTGCTGCAACCATAGTAATTTTACTGCACGAAATTGATTGACTTTTGGATAAGGTGGTTACTGATGATTCTAAAATGCTGATAGTATGCAGAGTTCTAAGTATTATTTTATTGATGTTGCAGGGTTATTTGGATCCTGAATATTATATGACCCAACAGTTGACTGAGAAGAGCGATGTTTATAGCTTTGGAGTGCTGATGCTGGAAATAATAACCGCGAGAAGACCGATAGAGCGAGGGAAATACATAGTAAGGGAGATGAGAATGTCGATGGACAAAACGAAAAGCTTGTATAACCTCCAACAGATTCTTGATCCAGCCATTGCTTTTGGTACATCGTCCAAAGGCTTGGAAAGGTTTGTAGAACTGGCAATGAGATGTGTAGAAGAATCAGGGGCTGACAGGCCTACCATGGGTGAAGTGGTGAAGGAGATTGAAAACGTTATGCAGATGGACGGCATGAATCCGAATGCAGAATCGGCATCAAGTTCAGCAACTTATGAGGATGCAACAAAGGGAGCTGATCTCCATCCGTACGATAACGAGTCTTTTGCTTACAGTGGAGCCTTCCCTCACTCAGCTGCCAAGATCGAGCCCCATTAAATGTGGGTTTCTTTTACTATGTTTTGTTAGCAACGAACTTAGTAACAGTGAGAGCTGCTTCTGTTTTTTTTTTTTTTCCCTTCCACTGAATGTCGACTTACAAACTCAATCATGTGGGATCGTATTCTTATTTGTTGGATATTATGATGTAACTCTTATTAGAAAGAATTCTTTTTATGTAAATAGGTAATGCTACTGTTGATTCAATTGCTTTAGCATATAATTATTATATCCAAATGCATTTAATCCGAATTATTTATGAAATCCTTTAGTTGTTAGGATTAGTGAATGTAAAGTAGAGAAGTGGTGATGGTGGAGACGATAGATATTGTCTCAACAATCACCCTTCATATGGTGTAAAGGAAGGCAACAATTTAACTTTATTCTTTTCATAATTAACAATCTCATAGATCTCTTCCCTTATCCTCTTAATCATTGTTTAGCTATGGGTGGCTCCCTTGGGATTTTGATTAACTTTTTTTTCTTTTCTCTAAATAATGGACATTGATATGCCTCAACCTGTTTTTCTTTTCCCCCTTCACTTTTGAGTTGCACCACCTTTCCAATAACCCAGGTTGAGTAGGGATCAGATACTAGTGGTTAGGTGTTTAAATTTTTTTAATGTATATATAACTACTTTAAAACTTAAATTCCATTTTCTTATTAATTTGAATATTATTATCCGAATTCAAATTTAATTTAAATAATAGTTATATTAGATATCTAAATTCATTAAGTATTCGAATAACTAAAAGGTTAAAACAGATAATGAATTTAGATATTCAAATCTAAATCTATTATTTGCAATAGTATAGTGAATTCGAATAATACCAATAAATATTAGATATAATAGGAAGGTACATTATATTCTTAAAAAGAAAATACGTATTCGAATCTTAGAGATGATTTTATTAAAAAAGATGACTATAAACTCTAAACATGAATCATAAAACGAATATAAATATATATATATATATATATATATAATAGTAAAAATAAATTGAATATATGCAAACATGTAAATCTCCATATTTTTTAAGTAAATCTGTATAAAAGAAATTGTGATTTGGTCCCAACAAAGCTTTATGATTTCATATGCTCTGCTTTACGTTTCCCATTGATGCTTCTTCACATGCATGTGTAGGATGTAAAATTTAAAAAAATTCATCATTGTCTGATATGCACCGTTTGACATTCTATTTTTGTTCTTTCCGAAATTCACTGACAATGTGTTTAATGTTCTTTCTTTGTTTAGGATTTCGCTGTCTTGCAAGATTGTCTCCTCTATGCTTTATTATTATATCTCTACTGTTCGATTGTGCTGCAATTTTAACATATATATATATGAAGACGGCAAATATTATTCATCTTTCAAATTTCTCATATTAGACCTAAAATTAGAAATAGGATTTTAATTTAAAGGCAAAAACAAATATAATAATATTTCTCATTAAGATCATTTTCAAGTTATATGCAATGAATTTGTTAAATATATAAAATACACTCAAGCTATAATGTATGAGGTGAATTGCTTGGTTCATAAGTAACATCATAATAATGTGCAAGACTCTAACGGCTTTTATTAAATATTCTATATGGAGAAATCATTAACTATGGAATTTTGAAAAAAAATATATAATGTTAATTTCATAACCGGAACTAATTGAAATTCCTATAGAAAGCTTATATTTTTCAAGGACTTTGTCATTTAAGCAGTACTGCAAATATAATTACATAAAAAAAAGGGGTTAATTTCACCAAATACCCTCAAACTAGGGCTTAAATTTTAAATTTATTTCAAAACTTTAAAACATTTTTATTGAGTCCTCAAAGCATTAAGATTGTATCAATCAGGTCATTCAATTAGCCTAATATCAACTTGGACATTAAATTCAGCTCGGGGATACCTATTGCATTACAATTTTGAAACTGGCTTTTTTCTAAGAAAAAGAAAATTATGTGATTACAATTTAAGAGGATTATTTTTTAACAAATCAATTTTAAATTTTCTATGCGACAAATACATGTATCTTTTAAAATTTGACCCACATATTATAAATATACTTGACACCATATTCAAATTAATATTTAATACCCGATAATCCAATACTAATATTGTGAGGACTTTCAAATAATTGTTTTTATTAATATTGAATTGTTTGTAACTTTATATATGAATATACTTGTATTGATAATAAATTTATATTCTACATATGGATAGTATTGTATACAGAGATAGATAAAAAGAAAATCATTCTGCATTTTGATTCGCTAATATATACACTCACCTTAGATCAAATATAAGCCCCTTGATAACTAATTTTGGATACTCTCATTGATTGATTTGAAAAGGATCTCCACTGTCTTGTAAAAGGATCTTCTCACCCACTATTCCAAAAGTAGTCCACCTTTATCACTTTAATTTTAAAGTTAATAATTGTTCAAAATATTTATATACTTACCACCTTCAAGAAAATAATGAAATTTTTCACTATTTTAAAATTAATTATTGGGTTTGATGGGTGCATCGGTGATAATGGTTTGAGTAGATTTTCAATATTTTTTGGGTTTAATTTTTTGGAATTAATTTATCTTTTTCTTTTAAAATTTGTGTTTTTTTTCCAATGCTATTTTCAAGATTTTAATCTAAATTATTTCCTAAATTATTTGTGATTTGTAATATTTTACATAGATTTTCATAAGAGTTTATAAAAGATTAAAATTGACTAAAAAAAATCAAAAATCTATCTTAACTTAAATATTTAGATAATTTAAGAAATGAAAATTAAAAATTGTGATCACTTAAAATTGAATTGATTTTTATTTTATTAATATTTTATATTTACATTAATGAAAATAATTTAAAAATTTTATATAAAAATTTTAAAATACCATATTATTATTATTTAAAAGTATTTATGAAAATAAATTTAAAATTTTATAAAATAATATTCAAAAATCATAAAATAAACTAAAAAAAGTTATTATCAACAATTCGAAAATTCATGCAGAATGATTATCACCCACATAAACGACTTGTGGCAAATTTGTCCCACTTGATGTTTTGAATGGGTAACATAAAACTCGGGAGTGTCACGTGACTGGGGACCTCTTCTTGACTCCAACCAAACAAGAGGCGTTTTAGACACTCAAAAGAAAATAAATTCCGAGTTAATTGGATTATCTATAGCTCCCCTTATGACTTGGAAATTAATACAAGGCATAATTAAGCTTGCACCTTAAACTCGTTAACACCACCATTCTTTAATTAGCTAGACAGCTCCCCATTGACCTGCCATTGGTTTTTAGTCTGTTTCTCATTTCTATATGTTGTTTTTCCAAAAGCTACGAACACTCCATGTGCATCGTCTTCCCTAACCCCTTGCTACTTGTTACTGTTCTGCCACTAAAGAATCTTCTTTTATCTATTTTTAGAGAGAGAGTGAGAGGCGTGCACTCTAATCATGGACCTTCTTCTGCCACTTCATCATGTGCTTCGATCACCCTCTCCCCACTTCCCCCATTATTTTACAATCTTCACCTTACCTTCGTAATCATTTCTTTTAAGGGAAAAAAAAAATTGTGGATTGCTAACATTCAAATTTCAACAATGCTAGCTATACCTCACTTTTCAAACTAATTCGCATCAATTCATTTTTGCGTGTATATATCATCATCTGCCTTTCTCCACCTCTTAGTTTGATTCTTTCAATTACCAAAAAAAGGAACTAAATCAAAATTTGGAAACCTTGCAAATGAAAAGCAGCCCTGCAGCCTGCGGCCAGCAATCTTGGTAAAATCCCTACTGATATCTCGTCTTTCCGTTTTGAAACTATACATATTTATATGCAATATGTCTCATATCTTTCTTCCTCTTTTTTTTTTTTGGTTGTCGAAAGGTCCATCAGCGACGACTCACTAAGAAGATACGTCCAATATGCAAGCGAAAGCTGCATACAGGAGTTGTTAATGTCGGCTTCGGTCTCGGTTTCACCAGCTTCAGAGACGGACAAGTTGGGGAATCGCAGTGATGGATGGAAGGTTCTGACCCTTGAAAACGGAGTGGAGATATCGAAGCGCAGGTCTGGATCGCTTCACATGTTCCGTAGCCGCTGGGTCCTCAGATCTGTCTCGCCCCAGCAGTTCATCACCGTCGCCAACGCCATAGATGCTGCCAAGGTGATCCTTCATTTGCTGCATGCTCAACATTATTGCTCAACCTTTGATTTTTTCTTTAATTTGGTTTAGTTTAGATCAGATGTCTTTATTGGGTGGAAAAGGAAATTTTGTCTGCAAATGCAAGCACTGCCCTGCCTATTGTTTTATTTGGAATATATTCTCCAATATATGTGATGTGGTTGATTTCCCCTACAAGAGGATTCACACTAATCCAGAAGACAATACAAAAAAGTTAAAGAAATCTTTTAACTTTTACTATTTAACGAAAAAATGGCTTCCCGTTTCCTATATTTTCATCCTCTCTCTAAATTGAGGTTATTTTATATTTTTTATGACTATATATAGTATATTATTGCTTCAAATTTAATAATTTTATTGTTGTGTGAACAGCAATGGGACAGTGAGCTTGTAGAAGGCAGATATATTAAAGATCTTGAAGATAACTTGAGCATCATTCGTCTAAGGTTTGGAGACAACTCAAAGCCTTTGTTTAGAAAAAGAGAATTCATAGTGTACGAGCGACGTGAGACCATGGAAGATGGCACTCTGGTATATATATACATAAGTTTTATTCTACTTTTAAAATTTCTAATTAATGAACATTCAAAACTGAGACTGGTTCACAGATTAATTGGGAATTAATTAAGTTTGCAGGTTGTAGCAGTGGCCTCACTGCCCAAGGAAATTGCTGCAGGTTTGCTTCCACAGCAAAATAATGCAATTAGAGGCTTTTTGCTGCAATCAGGATGGGTCGTCGAAAAGCTTGAAGATATAAACTCCTGTATTGTTACTTACGTTGTTCAGGTAATATACACACACGCGAGGAATTCACTTACTATTGCATTTTCTGTTTTATTAATACAGATAATGCAGGTTGAGTTTTAAGTATATTAACGTGCTTCGACTCTATAAAGAATTTTACAAGTTTATTGGTTAAGAGGTACATCATATAAATTAGATATTGTCTTCATTCATGGTTTTATCTTTTGATTCTATTGAAAGAACTAATAGATTCATTAAATAGAGAGACTAAACTCTCGACTAAGGACAACACTTAAACTTGTTTAATGTATCTCTCAATTTATGAACACGTAAGGCTTTCAATAGAGTCAAGACAATTACTACTTGAAATTACACTTTTTTTTCTAAAAATATTGTATACTTACATATGAAAAGAAACTTTAAAAATTAACACGTATGTAATAAATATGCACTTATGTTTGACATTTAACGTCAAATCCAAATAACATATTGTGCATTCAACAAAAAGGAGACTTGAAAAATTACTACTATCTTTTATTCTTTGAAGACCAATATATATTTGGGAAATGCTGCTATTTGATGTTTGTTAATTGTGATGTAATGTGCAGTTGGATCCTGCAGGATGGCTTCCCAAGTGGTTTGTGAATCGGCTTAACACCAAGCTAGTTATGATCATTGAAGACCTTAGGAAATTGGTTCAAACCACTGCACCACATTGATCCTATAGCTAGTGGTGGAAAGAAAGAACAGAGTGCTATTATTAGTATATATGATTCCGATTATATAATTCCAACTTCCTACTCTGTTATTATATCTCAGTTTTATTTTCGAATATACTCAAATTTACATGATATGATGAGACAAAGCACATAATTTAAGAAGAAAATTTAAAGTGCTTGAACTTATTATATTCTTACATTGACAATAATGTCAATACCAATTGAACTAAGACTCCATCGACAAAAATTTGAAAATTTTATTAAAAGTGTTTAATAAAATTTTAAATTGAACTACTATAAGCACATTTAAATTTATATCTTCCTAATTGTTTAGAGAATAATAATATCAAATTAGAATCCCGTAAATTTAGAAACATCAAACACTTGGTGAATTGAATATCCAGATAATCTTGAATGCAATAAGAATCCTCACAAATTTGTAAACTTAATTTGAGCATTCCATGAGTTGTTTTGTTGCCTCCTCGTCTATCATGTTAGAAATTTGCAATTTTCAAAATATTAGTCCTGAATGCAATAAGACCCGATATATGGTAGTTTTGAATTAATCATTTATGGACAATGAATTTCTACCCTAAAATGTGATTTACCAAATGTGTTTTTATGAAAATAGTCTATTTTCCTTTACATTATTTATAAAAATATAATTTATATAAAACAATCCCAATCAGTGCAATTTATTTGTTTTTTATTCTAAATAAAATGTGTACACATTAAATTATTATTATTAAATTTTATTTTAATATATGTAATATTACCGTACCGCATAATTTTTATTTAGTAAACATGATAAATATATATGATTATTATAATAATTGCTACCCATGCACACGGGTTTGCTTTCATTGTTAAAAAATGCTTAATAATAATTAAAATTCAAACCTATTAGATAAAATAAATAAATAAATAAAATCCATGAATTGTCTAAATTATCATGCATTTTTTAATATCATTTTAAATAATAAAATTAAATATGAAAAAAGGAGAGAAGACCACAGGTATGGTGTGTAAGATATATGATAAGTGCACACAGTAGGTTAAGTAGATAATAATGAGACAATATTAGACATATAAACTAGTTAGTTCATCAAGGCTTCTGGCTGCAACTTCAGCAAGCTGGTATGCTTCCAATTTACTCTCTTCATATATTAACAAGCCACCGACTGAAACACTTAAAAAAAGAAGATTTTGTATCAATTACTTTCATTTTTCTTGTTAGACCATCTGCAATGGTCAGAGTTACAGCTTTAACTCGATTATTTCGTAATAATTGATGTATCTCACAAGTTACATTAATTTGTTGACAGTCGATATCTCAACCCTTAATTATTAGGGCATTATAAATATTAGGTATCTTGTCTGGAAAAAAAACTATCCAATACTGGATCGATGATTTGAGAAATACGCCTCAAATTTTCTTTTTTAAGCGTGAAAACTCCAAGAACAGATATACTTGAATTTATTTTCATAATATAATAAAGTGAAATATGTTATCCTTCGATACAATTCAAGAAGTTTATCATAAAAAATTAAAATAAAATAAAAGAAACTCAAAGCAACAAACAATCCAATCAATTAACCATCCATTCAAGTTAAAAACACACAAAAAAAAAACCCAGTAATTCAATAACATGAATCCAGAAAAAGAAAAAAAAAAGGAATTTTTGGTTTAATGACTTAATAGTTTTATTTATTAATTTATAAATATAATAATTATACTTAAACCTATATATAGCATATATATTAATTCAGGGCAGACCAGGCAGGCCTCCCAGAAAATCTTATCTAAGACGTGATTTGAATAAAAAATTAATTATAAATCTTACTTAAGTTCAACTTTTAGTTAATATATTTTTATTCAAACTCTCTATATTTTAGGTGAATCATCGGATTTATAGGAATAACTAGATCCTTGAATAAATCTAATATAATAATTATCAATTTTTTTTTCTCTCAATGCTATTTGATAAAAAAGAAAAAAAAAAAGGAAGAGACATGTATCACTATTTGTGCTAACAAAACTACTCTAACGGAATGAACCAATTTGAAAGAAAAAAAATTGTAATTAGGATCAAATTGAGACATGTTAAAATTTAGTGATTAATATGAAATTTGCTTAAAAGTTGAAGGACTATTATCCATTAATCCTTTTGACAAATTTAACTTCTTTATCCCTTTTCAAATCAAAAGTTCATCATAACTATTAATTTATTAAATAAATTTCTTCACTTCAATAGTAGTATGGACTGATAGACCCCTTTAAAACCTAGCTTCGTTTTATTATTAAAAATAAAAGTAAGAAAGAAAAGAGAGAGATAGAGTAGAGAAAACCAAGGCGAAGGAGCTAGTTTAAAACCCCCCGGCCTCCATCTTTTGGTCTAAAATTGGCTTTTAGTTTCCGTTATCCGTCTTCTTCTCTCTTTCACAAAGTGTATATTTTTATATAAAATAATAATTTGAAGTAAATCCCCAATTCCCCAAATCTCAATCCCACCAAACCCTACAATGAAAACCCTAATTCATTTTTCCCTTTGATTTCTGATTTGCTGCTCTCAAAATTCTATTCTAAAGTTCTGTCCACGTATTATTCTCCTTTTTGTTTTTCTTTAATATTTCAATATTTGCATATATATATAGAGAGAGATTAAGGATTTTTGGGTTAGTGGGGGGAAATCTTTGAAGGGGAATTTGAGAGAAACAAATGGAAGGGATACCACACCCGATACCGAGAACGGTAGAAGAGGTCTTCAACGACTTTAAAGGCAGACGTGCTGGCTTGATTAAGGCTCTCACCACTGGTTCGTTCCCTTTTCTTTCTTTCGCTCTTGGTTTCTTTTTTTATTTTCCATTTCAAAATTACAGATGGATCCAATTAATTAGTTTTTTGTTGTCATATTTTGGGCTTTTTATGGCAGATGTTGACAAGTTCTACCAACAGTGTGATCCTGGTGGGTTTGCTGTTTTCTATACATATTTTCATTCTCATAGTTGACGCTGCACCGTGGACTCTGTATCTGTCTGTTTTCCTTTTCTCGAGTTTGCTTTCTTTCATTTGGGTTACTTTTCTATATCTGTGCGAAATGGGTTTCTTTTTTTATTACGTTTTTCTAGTCAAAATTTTGCTAATATTTTTATTTTCTGAATGTCGTAGCTGCAGACTGTTTAGTGAAAACTAAAAAAAAAACCAAAACCCACAGAGTCAAATGTATTTCAGTGAAGCAGTTAAACTTTGTTTTCATACGTGATGGCTGCTTGATCAGATAAATTCTGTAATATCTGGCGATTGAATTTGCAATTTGTAGTTTTCAGTTTTACCTACTTTTCTTAATTTGATTTCCTTTTTGTCCTTATCAATCCATAAATAATTCATGCTTTTTTCTGTCTTCATGTTTTACGTGGAGTACACAGTAAATGGCTCCTAATTCAATTCACTTCAATCGCGACAAGCCTTGTATTAGTCAGTTCTCACCTTTCTGGTTTTAGTTCCTCTAGATCATTTATCGTATCAGCCCCTTTAGCTTTTTCGATGATTTATAATCGTGGTTTATTTGCTACAGTATACTTGCTTTGCCTGCGAGGTGAACAGAATTTGGAAAAAAGTTACATGAATGAGTTACCTTTCTTGCAAGTGTACTGTCAGGTTTTTATTTAATCTACTTACAGCCTGCATTACTATTTTGATAGACGGTTTTCAAATTAACCTTTTCAGTCAAGTGTTCATTCTCAGCTTCATGAAAATTTGAAACTTGGAAAGCTGCCTAAAAGCATGTTTCAAACGGTTGCCTAACCTTTTCTTAATAGCCTTTGCCTTTTCATGATGTTGACATGCTTCTGGTTATTTTCTGTACTAAAGTGTAGGTCCATTTTGTTAATGTCCATCTCTTTTGTAAAACTCCAAAGTATAGGTCCATTAACGGTTACAAGATTTTTTTATTAATCTAATTTGAGAGTGGCTTCATTCGATTGGAAATATAAAGGTGACCAAAAAGAATAGAAATACGGTTATCTTTGTATTTTATGTGGACTAATTGTCTTTAATGTCACACTCAAAACTACTTCTCACGAATTCATTTATGTTTTCTTCCTTGATGGCTTGTGATTTGCTTGAGTTTCTGTATTATTCTTATAATGTAGAGCTGTTTAATGTCATAGTGGAGATGGAATATCTAGTTTTCTTCATTTACAGATGGAAACTAGGCTTTATGCTTCAATATGTCACATTTGCATTCTATATGTAGACACATATTGTATCTTGGATGTAATATCTTTTCTCAGGAGCAATTTGGTTCTGATTCTACTTTAAAAAATACTACTGCAATATGGTGTTTATAGCTATTGGTTTAATTTAACATCTCTGTTCCTACATGTGTATATTTTATACATTATTAGGAAATTTTGAATCTATAATAGAAGTTTCTAGCTTGACTTAATTACTTAATGTGCTGTATGTTCATTGTGATTTATTTCAGCAAACTTGTATCTTTGGAAAAAAAATGAATTTACATTTATTTCCCGAATTTATTAAATTTATCTGCAGAGAAGGAAAACTTATGCTTGTATGGACTCCCAAATGAGACATGGGAAGTTAACTTGCCTGTTGAGGAGGTGCCTCCTGAGCTTCCAGAACCTGCACTAGGCATAAACTTTGCTAGAGATGGAATGCAGGAGAAGGACTGGCTATCCTTGGTTGCAGTTCACAGTGATTCATGGCTGCTTGCTGTTGCTTTCTATTTTGGTGCACGGTTCGGGTTTGGCAAGAATGAGAGGTATGTTTGCTTTTTACATCTTTTATGGCACATTGAGTCACAGTTTTCACCGCTCAGTTGCAGCTAACTGCATTATTCTCTTTGCATGTTCTAATATAGAAAAAACAGTACCCTATCTCTCTTCAAATGAGTTTATTTCGAGTTTATAGAAGATTACCAATCTAACCAGTCAATCACTCAAAGCATAAAGTTAAAGAATGAAGCAATATTACATGTACAAAGTTGTAGAAAGTTCATTTTAATCCTCATTTCTATTTTTAACTTCATGTACTTTTTTGTTTTAAGTTTGGTAAGATTAATTTGGGACCATTCTGGTACTTTCATTAGTATTTCTTTGACTTGCCATAGTTGTTTGTGCCTTACGATCAAACGAGAAGTGACTGTCCTTTTTCATTTTGTATCTTGCCGAGTTTGAGAGAACAGTTTGAGCATTGAGTCTGGATGCCAAAATGCTAAATGAGATGTTTGACTATTATTATTTAATCCTAACATATGTCTTGCATGCCATAGAATGATAGAGTGAAGTATTGACCTAAATATTTTCACTCTTGTTAGAAGTTCGTCACATGCATGTGTCTAAGCTACCAACAATGGTTAGAAAAAGATCAGTTGGCTGAAGTGGTAGGCCTAGCAGTTAAACCATATGGATTGAACATGACTACTGTGGAGCCAATCGGAAACTGAAAAAACCAGTTAAAAAAACTGGTAAACCAGATAGTCTTTTTTAAACCAAAAAATTGGCCTTTTAAACCCATTTAAATTAATTTGTGCAATAATAATGAAATTTATTCCTTTTCATTATTGGTTTCTTGTGAATTTAATTTTCTCTATTTTAAAAAAAAAATTCCTTTACTTTTTCATTCTTTTCAAACTTTATGATTTTTATGATATTTTCTTAATTATTTTTAATTTCTGTCCTTTTTATTTTTATTTTCTTAGTAGTTGAAACAGCAGGTTCGACTAATAGAAAAGCAACCAATTGAATCAGCTGGTTCGATCAATTGAACTGGTTGAACTAAATGTCCAACCAGTTCAACGGCCCGGTTTTTCATTCATTGGCTACCAATATTATGGTCACATGTTTTCTGGTCTACACTATCAGGAATGTTGCTATGGTGTTTTATTATAATTATTATTCTAATTTTATTTTAAAATGTTATGTCATGCGCAACCAATGAGCAGTCCATAACCCATGGACTGCTCATCGGCTTGTGAATATACATTGGTTAATATTTTTAGGACAGGACTTGCTTTAGGAGGGAACATTTGACACATTTGGGGATTTGGATTTGTCTCAAAGATTTGGAGTTTGAATTTAGGGAGAGAAGCAAAATTAGCTCTTCGTTTCATTGTTGCGGTGGTGTGGTATTTGACAAAAAAAATGAACATCGAGAATGAGGCAGCTGTGGGAGAAAAAGAAAAGTCCCTGTTTGCTGGGGATATGTAGAGAAATACCACTTCATCTGCTATCTGTTATGAGCCCTATAATTGTTGTTTCTCTCGTTGAGCAATCTTGTATCATTGAACTAAGAATACAGTTCTCTCAACTTCCTTTTGTTGAATACTATATTGCTCCAACTCTTCTCATATCCGATACATATTAGAGATGGGTATGAGGATATGAGTATGACCACTCCAAAGACCCTCCAGATATTTGGAAAAACATAGAAAAAATTGAACGAACCCACAACCCAGTATGAGGGATGTAGGTTGAGTAAAAGAAAAGAAAGACTAAATACAGCTTTTCTCCTAAACCCGGGATTAGGTCACATGTGCATCTCATGCATGCTTTCCTCGTAAGGGACTAGAGCTGTGAGGGGTCTTTTGGGGGGGGGGGGGGGGGGAGTGTCCTTCATCACAGGTTTTTGCTATTGCTAATGTTAATGTTTTTTATTGGCAGGAAAAGACTCTTTCTAATGATAAATGATCTTCCAAGCATATTCGAAGTTGTGACTGGAAATGTAAAGCAATCAAAGGACCAATCTGCTAATCATAACAGTAGTGGCAAAAGCAAATCAAGTGCTAAGGTGGTACAAAGTTAACCGCAAGTTCCTGTGTTCTTCCTTTTGCATGCACCCATCTGATTTTATGTCACATTCATATCCTTGGTGTTTGCAGTCTCGTCAATCTGAACCCCAGAGTAAGATGGTAAAGATGTCTCCACCATCCAAGGATGAAGATGAGAGTGGGGAAGAAGAGGAGGAAGATGATGAACAGGGTGCCACTTGTGGGGCTTGTGGAGATAGCTATGGAACAGATGAATTCTGGATTTGCTGCGATATCTGTGAGAGATGGTTCCATGGCAAATGCGTGAAGATTACACCTGCAAAGGCTGAGCACATCAAGCAGTACAAGTGCCCAAGCTGCAGTAGCAAGAGGGCTAGAGTTTGAAAGTAGTAGGTTCAGAAATTGGACTTTAAATCTATTTAAAACGAAACAGACAAGGTTGGTTTTATAGCCTTTTTCGTTACAGTTTAGAAGTAAAACAGAGCTTGGTCCGTTTAGTTGATGAATGAATTTTATGACTGCATATGGGATTTTATGTTTTGCTACTCTTTGTTCCTGCTTTGTTTAATTTTTATTGACAATCGTGTTCTAAACTGATGCTGGTTTCTATATTTACTGTATTATGCATACATATACACGAACACAAGGGAACTACTTATTTATTATATCAATTGGAACTATTATCTGTATTAATGGTCAAAAGTCTTTCGTTAGATATTGGTAATTGATAGGAGCAAGTTGCTTGAGCACAAAAAGAACTGAATTAAAATCTAGAAAAGAAGTAATCAGACTAGAAATGTGCTAGAACAAGTGAAAAATAAGGCACAAGCTTAAAAGAAGCAATCAATTTTGAGAAGAAAGACAAATCTCAACGCGATTTTGAAGGCAACGCAACCAATCCAAGGGTTTTTTGTTTTTTTTTTTTTTTTTTGTGATTTCTTAATTTGAAAGAACGAATGGTAAAGAACATGTTAGAAATGAAAAAAAAAAAAAAAAACCAAATTAAAAATAAAAGAAAAGAAATAAAGATATGTCTATGGTGCCGTTTGAAGAACATCATCAAACACTATAAACGGTTCGAATTCACCCTCTAAAGCAAAAACATAAAGAGTTGAAAAACTTTATTTCAGTCTTTAATGTATAATGCTGATAATTTTATATAAACTAGCTAATTACATAAAAATAAAAAGTAGCATCTTGTTGATTAAAAAAGATAAAACAAACTTTTAAACACCTTAAAATACTTAAAAATATCTTAAAATTTGGAATAAATAAATAGTAATATAAAATTTAATAAATATAATATTGCGCTTATATATAATCAAAATTAAGCTTTAAAAATAAACCCAATATGATTTTAAACTAGAATTAAAGGTTGAAACTCTTAATTTTTCGTAATAATTCCGTTCAAAAATTTTGCTCGTGTAGTATTTACTAAAACAACCTTAACTTGAGCTGTTGAACTCAAAATCGAGTGATTTAAAGTGCATTTCGAAGCTAAGAGAGCTCTTCGATCACTATGAAGACATCTCAAGTCGGAAATGTTTGGATCTCTGCCAAAAATGCACCGCAAGTCAACTTATTATAACATGAGCTAGGTGTGTGGGCTTAATCTTAAGGTTGTTAACATCTTTCACACGAACAAACTTTGGCCCTTTAATTTGTCCTTGATCTTTGATGAACTCCAAAGTCTATTTTGAAGCTTCAACTCTTCTTTATGGAATATTTTGGTTATGAAATCTTGTATAATTAAGTTGAGTTTTGTATTTTAATTTTTGAAATTTAAATTTCATGATTGGGCTTTGAGGGAAATTGAGTCCACCACCATCATGAGCTTGAAAATGGGTTAGGCCGCTCGTATCAATAATTTACTAAAAATTAGACGTGAATGATATAGTAGAATGAAATATGAAATATATATAATAATAAAAAAACAATATCAAAGGGCTTTTTCATTTTTTGTCAGCAACTTTTTCTTGTAATTACAAATAAGGTCTTGCAAAGTTATTATAAGCATGTATCCTTATGCTTAAAGTCATGTTTCTAAAACTGTTTCAAGACAATGTATTGCTAAGATGAGGCATTGGTAATTGGACAGAGATTCACATATATTGATGAAGTATGCGAGATAGTTATACATAGTATAGGAATAGCGTTAAGAGTATCGAATATGACACACCGAGAGAATTTGACTTGGTAGAATTACTCAAGTATTTGAGGAATATGTTATCATGTAATAGGCATCGTGTAAAGTAGTCTATTGATTTACGATAGGTCATCTTATATAAGGAGTATTATACTTTAAGCCACTGCAAAATAAATTCTCAAAACAATGATGCTTTTAAGGTATAGATAAGTGATCCAAAGAGGATATATCTCACTCATTATTGTGCACAATTAATTAGATCAACAATATAATCAAGGTTAAGTAGAACACTTGGAGAAAAATAATTTCTTTAGTTTCAAGAAATAACTTTAAGGTTATAAATTTTAATACAATTTACATCATAAGTAATCTTATATTGATTTATGTGCAATTTAAGATATTTGGTGAAAACATTATATCTACATATGTTATTATTTGAGCTTTTAATTGAGTTGATGTCATGAATCAATTGAGCACTAATTCGAATTGAAATTTATTAAATGACCAAACTTTTATTATATGGGTTATATAAATAATTTAATTTATTTTAAAAATAAAATAAAATAAACATTTGAACTTGAGTGCACAATAATTTATTGGAGGGTGGAGTGGGTTGGATTGACACAATATTTAGTGTGGGCTAACCTAAGTGTATTAACACAGTAAACACCAACAGGCCTGTCCTCATTTAATGAGTTTAACATCTTGCCCCCGTAACTGTCGCTAGCAACCATCACTATGCCAGATAGAATTGCGGGATGAAATAAACAAACCTATTGAATGGGGCATTCACGTTGGCATAATGTGATGGCAAATTTGGATGTATAGAAATTGCGTATTCTTTCATTTCAACTCTTTTGATGGGGTGATGCATTCTAGTGCTTGGATTAAGGACGTGAACTTAGCATGGATAAGATACGACAGGGAGTGGGATTAATCAGAATGTGATCAAACAGGATTAATTCATGTCAAAACAAGAAAGTCCAAGAAAAGCTTTTCAACAAGTAAGATTCAAATTTATCAATTTATTTTTACAGAAAAAAAAAACTAACACCTTATACTGATATCATCTTTTTTATTTTAAATTTTCAATCGTCCAAATATATTCAAAATTTAAAAATAAATTTAAAATTTGCCATTAAGCTTCTAAATATATCTCTTAACATTTAAAAAAAAATTAAATAAATCCCAACTTAATGCCAAAATCCAGTGAAATGGCTAACGATCTGCTACTACCAAATAAACAAATTATATATCGATAATGATTTGACGAAACAATCAAATCTGTTTTCCTCATTGATCAGGACAAAATATTATGGGAAAAAAAATCTCCACTTTTCACTCATCCAAATATTCTAATATAAAAAAAAACTAAATACTAATATAATAATAATAATAATAATAATAATAATAATAATCTGTTGAATGTTGTATTTTTAAGAAACAACACAAATTTAAATATTGGAAACAATTTGATTAAAAATATCAGAACCTCAAATATATATAAAACTATGAAAGGCATGATGTCTGGTTGGGGAGGGTGGATGTTTTTGGAGTTGTGGATAGAAAGTTTAAAAAAGCGACAAAAGAGAAAGTTGGTAAGTCCCGTTATGTGCTGAAGAAAATTACAGTGCTTCTTCTTTATGCTTTTAAATTGAAAGATTAAGGTAAAGGTGATGAAAATGGGACAACCCAGATTGACTGCTTGGGTTGGGCCCTTAATATTTAATAAGAAAATATGACCTGTTGACAGGTTGGGAAGAATAAGCCTACTCCCTCCATTACCTTTTCTAATTAGATCTCTTTTAGTAATTTAAGAAAGTGGGAGAATCTCTAATCAATCTCCGTCTCCTCGTCCTACCATACAGATTGGCCCATCCTATCTCTCTCTATTTAATTTATTTTGTGATAAGGAAAATATTAAAAAGTATGGAGATGTCCCCTCCCCACACCGACGGCACTTGAAACTTCCATGAACTACAGTCCAAGAATATCTACAATTTTCTAAAATATATATTGGAATTTTGGAATGAAAGATTCTTTATAAACACCCATGAGGCTCACTGGAATTTTCCATGCTCCCAGGTTTGACTCTCCCTCCTCCCCCCTACTTTAGCTCTGAGTGGTCCATTATTTTAATACCACATCTCTATATAAAATAATGGCCGTTTATTCCCATTTTATTATTGGTCGATGTGTGTTATCTATATCAACTTTAATTTGGATGGCACCAACCAACCATTAAGATCAAATTAATTATTACAAGGTTGTACGAAAGCAAAAAAAGAAGAAGAGAAATTATGAATTTTGGAATTACTATTGCTTTTTTATATAATATATATTGTTTTAGTGAGTAAAGTCTCTTCTTTTCTTTTTTTAAAGTATGATCATTCTCATGGTCGAGATCAAAACTCTTTTAAGTATAATAAATGAAGATAATGTATGGTTTTTCCTTGATTAAGCAACCCTTTTCCTCAACTGGTGATGAGCTCATCCAAGAGTCCCCCCACCTCCACTTTTCTTGGGTTCATGACAAAAACTCAGCCCAATTTGGGCATCATGAACCATGCCATGGCAACGGCATGTGATATAACTTGTGCCCACATGACCTAATATCAAAGCTTTTTCCACAGTCATCACCGTCCACACAAAACACAAAAAAATGCAAGTACATGAGGTACATGACAGATAAGTCATCAAATGAGCCTTGGAAAGAATCCACTCACATTCTCCATTTTGGCATCATGACCGATACATATACTATCACTTTATATATACATATACATAATCATTAATAATAACAAAATTGCTGAAACATCAATTTGGGTGGCTTATATCCCTACCTTACCCATATTTTTGATGGAGGGCAAAAGGGTACTTTGATTTTATGATCATTGAAGTCGAAGTTAGTGGTGTGGCCAAATAAGTGAAGAAATAATGGTTAAGGTATGAGAAAAATAAACAAACTGTAGAGAGGTAGATATTTGGCAGGACATTGTATGCATTAGGGTGGGGTGGGGATTTGATGGTTACAGTTGGCATTGATTTGATGGTTTGGTCCCCCAATTCCAGAGCCTCACTTTCGCTAGCTTGTTCTCAGTCTCACACACTCAACTCAATGCTCAAGAAATTAACGTGTGCGTTGGGTTTCTTTCATGTTTGCCATTTTGGAATCTCTTGTCCGGACGTGGTTAGTGGGTGGGTCGGTCGGTAGGACCCAATTCCCCATAATTCACTTATATCTCTATATTTTATAATATATTTTCATACAATTTGTTATGCAATTGTTTTTTATTTACTTTTTCATATTTTAAATTGAGTTTTAATTTTTTTGTATTATTTTAATTTCTGTTTTAATTATTTTTTAAATTGCGTTTCAAATTCAGACTCTCTTTTTCTTATGTGTCCACGTTAAAAATAGACATTAATTATTAATCTCAAGTTCTCTACCAATTTTAACAAGAGGAGAAAAAAAGTTAGCCTTCACGACAAAAGGATTAGCCCTGTTTATAGGTAGTATTTGTGGGTTATAAGTGTGTTAAATAAATATAAATATTGTCTTTAAAATTATTAAAGAATAATATAAATTCACACAAAATTCGAAACCACCCTTAAACGCCCAGTAGACCCTCTATCTAATTTAAGAGAAGCCAAAATACAAATATTAAGTTTTTTCCATTCAAATAATGAAGTCCATCTATAACTTTGTGGAAGTAAATAGCAATTATTTTTCTTTAAAAGACTTAAGATGAGTCAATTACTTTGATCAATGAAGCTTAATTCAGTGTTAAATTTTATCAGAACCCACTCAAAGCTTCTTTCTATTGCATCTGTGTAAAACCTTTTAACCCACTCTTCATGGCCTTACGGAAGTCTCTCTAATGGCACTAATAGGTGGAAAGGAATTAGCTTCTATTTCCATCCCAAATTTTGTATCAACGAATATCTAGCAATTTTATGTTTGAAATTTTAATATATATATATCAAAAAAAGTTTTTGTGAAATGTTTTGAATTACTAATATGGGTAGATTAAATTGGAATGTGTTACATGTCCTCGTGGCAATAGTATATGTTACTAAATAGAATATTTCAACAAATATGAAAAGAGTTCTATTTACGTGCTTAAGATGATCTTGTATGATATTTTTATCTTTTCTCAATTTTATATTTTTATTTTTCATGAAAGAAAGATTTCCCACGTATGCCAAATCTAAGCTATATATATAGCTGCTTAATTATTCCAAAAGCTTAATTAATAACTAATTATATTATATCAGTACCTAACAGATGGATTATGAGTGCATGTTTGGAGAAATAGATTTGTTCTATTATTGTAATGGGAGTGAGATCCAAAGCTTAATTAGGAACTCTCAAGTAGGTGCATGAGTTATGATTGTGATATACAAAACTATAAAATATTAAATAATTATGGAGTCTCCAAATTTAATTACTTAACTTCTTCATAAATAAGAACACTCATTAACTAATTTCAAAATGGATAGGTTTGTTCACTAATGTAAAGTATTATGGTTTCTAAGAAAAGAGAGACTGCGCAAGAATAATGATGGGCTATTAGGGAGATGAGAAAATCCCTTGAAAGACTACAAAATCCTATTGTTCCCTTAATTTTGCAAACCCAGATTTTATATTATTTTAAGAGTCGTTATTTATTTAAATCAAGTAGAAAAATAAAACAATTACAACATGGCCCTGGAACTCTCTGACACCATTAACGGTTTCTTTCATTCTTCTTTTTTCCAATTTTTAAATATTTATTTTTATCTCAAAAACCAAAGAAGGAATGGGAGGTTACGGTTATGGAGCAAACCAAAGGAAACAAGCCTCGAGAATAAAGGTAGGCATCTAGCATGGTGTCTTTCTTTCTTTCTATGTTTCTCACTCAGTCTGGGATTATCTTTGCTTTTTAGCTGCACTTCCCACATGGAACTTCTCTTGTCCCTTTCTCTTGGAATTTTCAGATTCTTTATCTTATTTTCATACCTTTTTATAATTTCTTTTTCACCTATATAATACCCCCCACACAGCTCTCTGTTATCACCAAGAGTCAATATTGCAAATAATTTTGACAAAAAGAATTAGAAACATATATTCAAAGAAAATCTCCCATATTTGATACACCGATTAAGGTGTAATGATAGTATAGATTTAGGGTTTTGTTTTATGTTGTGTTGGATTTGATTACAATCTTGAAATACGGCCCTCGAGTAAAAGAGCAGTAATAAATCAAGCTAATTGGCATCAATGTGCAAAATGATGTCCCTTCGAGAGGAAAAGGTTGCATCGAGTTGGGGCCATTGGATCTGGATATAGATTTAGATTTGTTGATGATCAAAGCTAGGAAGGGCCAGGGCGAAGGAGCTTCCTACAAACTATGACTTAATTTTCTCTTTCCTATGTTTTCAGGCTATCTATCTATGGATAGCTAGCTAAGGTGCAAGAAAATAATGAGAATATATTAATTAGTGGTAGTATAATAATAATGATGATGAAATAAAGCAACGCAATGGGATTCGCTGCTGCATGGGAGAATGGAAATTCTCTCTCTCTAAATGGAATGTTACACATACTGATTTTGTAGGATTTGTTTAATAGATTTAATAATTTTGATTGGTTGATACCAAGGCCATTAGATATAATTGTTGGTACAATATATGGTGTAGATTTTGGGTGCTTCACATTTGATGGTTTTGAGTCACTTGGTTGTTTTATATATATATATATATATATATATTAGATGTTACACATGAGTCTTACTTAATAAGTATTTTATTGAGTAAGGCTTGAAGTAGGGTTGCAGAGATTTTTTATGGGGTGCAGTCGGATATGACATGATGGGACTTGGTGTGGTTGTACTCTAGCTTAGAGAGTTTGTCCTTGAAGCTTTGAAGAGTAATGAGAGTTGACGTGAAGTTGTATTAGACATTACCTCAAGATTTTGTCATTGTCACCATCTTGGACATCATCAAAAATCACAAAATTAAGGAGATCCAAAGCCTTTCGAATGGGTCAACAATCAGCCAGCTAAGGAACTAGTGCAACTAGATCGACAACATCGTGCGCAAGCTAATGAGGTTTATTAATGACGACACTCTACCAAATGTAGGAACCTTGCTCAAGCGAGACAAATTAAGAGCCAATGAGACCCTCGGCTAGAGAAAAGGAGGTGAGCTTTAAGAGAAAAATGTGAAAATTGCACATGGTGGCCCGTAATCACTCCACTATCATTTTAATGGCCAAGAGATTGAGCTAGAAGGGGAGAGAAGACCTCAGGGTTTTTTTACAGAAGAAAGGTTGTGGCAGTAAACCCTGGGTGGCAGTAGCTAAAATGTCTAATAGACTAGGAAAGAAGATGAAGTATTTAAATATACTATGCATGTGGGTGAAAACAAATATGTAATAAAGTTATAAAATATTAATAAAAAATATTATTTTGGTTGAGACGTTAGGATGAAGGAATGAAGGTAGTTGTAAACCCCTAACCCATCTCCATCGTCGAATTAGGGTTACAGAGTATTACGCCACATACCAAAACAATTAACATCATTAAACCATTCATTTATTAATTTAAATAACAACATTCGAATCTAAATTTCATTCATATCATAATTACATTTGCTTAAAACAAGCTTATGAGGCCTTAAAAATAGTTTGGGAACAATTAGGGACTAATTTGAATCAAAACCGAAAAATACGGAAAAAATTGAAAATTTTGAAAAAAGGGATCACACGGTCGTGTGACAGAGCCTAGACCATGTGGCCAAACTGTGTACAACTCGAAGTATAGGTCTCACGGTCGTGTCCCAACCTGTGTGCTCGCTCGTGTGGAAATTGAAATAAGGTCACACGGTCGTGTCGCAGACCGTGTGAGTATTCAAAATAAGGTTACACGATCTGTCTCTAGGCCATGTGGAAAATCCTTCACTTAAAATCAAAATAACACACGACCGTGTGGCATGACCGTGTGTGGCACACGACCGTGTGACAGCCCATGTCTCAAGTTGTGTGCACCTAAAATAGCTTCCAAAACAAGACAAAACAACACCAATTCCTTAGGTGCCAAGCCAAAATCAAATCAACCATAAACATAATTTCAAAACACATAAAATCAAGTCTAAAACATACCAAAACATCCCAACCTAAGTGCCTAGCCAATATGCCCTCATTGACAGTACATATAAACAACATTTATCAATTAAAACAATTAATCTATTCAAACCTTTTAACTATCAATAAACATATCAAACTTGTTACAAAATAGTCATCCACAAATACCATTTAAAACATAACTCAACTACACCTTACCAAATGTCAAACATGCCATATATATATGTCCTAACTTTGCACAAAAGTATATTTACAACTAAAGTACTAAAACATGCCTAAACATTTGCAAAATGAGCATCCTATATACATGCCACAATTAACCACATTACAAGACTTCAAAATCTACCGATGTTAAATAATGATGGGTGTGAGCTTCGCTGATCTGATCGACACACTCCATGTATTCAAAATCTACAGAAAATAATAATAGAAATAATTATAAAGAATACTTAGTAGATTCATACATTCCAATTCACTAACTTACCATACACATTTAATTGCTAATTGCATATAACCATTCAAGTAATAACCTTATCACAACACGAATCAACAACTCCAAGTCAGTAACCAATAAATATAGGGATACTCAAAATTCAAATTATGTTCACTTTTATAAAACCATTTAACATTGTATATTTAGTAGTTTTCTGTTGGAACTTCGTAAAAGAATTCAATATACAAGTCCAGAAAACAGATAAAACTCATATGAGTTAATTTGGTATAGAGATATATGTGACAAGTTACTTGTTCGGGTTAAACCAATGACAACACAGAAGATGTAACACCCCTAACCCCGAACCATCGTCGGAACAGGGTTACGAGGCATTACCGGACATATCAGACAATTTACAAATATAAATTTTGTTTAATATAAATTTCGGCAACATTTCTGCTTATTATTATATAAAACCCCCTGTAAATTAAACCATATTCATTTCAATCATAACCAATTCATTTCATATATTTATTTTCTATTCCAAATACCTTCTAATCAAACTCAATCAATATAATATCAACTTAAATTTATCAAAATATTAGTTAGATTAAAATAAATATACTTCATTCATTATAATTCTTAAACTTGTAATACTAACATTTTTAACCATTTACATTCAAAACATAATAACCTTTATACACAACCTACGTACATGCCACATTATGAAAAGGAAATATACATCACCAAAAGTTTGCTGAAGTCGGGTCTGGCTTCGGATGCTGGTTCAGTATTTGACTTCTACAACCTGCGCACGGAAACAACCGTACGCTGAGTATACATATACTCAGTGGTATTACCATAATTCAAATTATAATCATAATAATCATATCATTAATTCATATAACTTTAATTTAACTAAACCAATTCAAACATAACTTTCATATAAGTTTGTCCTTCTCAATATATTCATACAATTCAATTTTAGCTATTCAACAATTGAAATAATACACAATCATGTTGAGCCACTATCCATTTCTTGAACCAATGGTTCATACTTTCTATTCTCATACTCATATTCCAATCACATTTTTTTCAGTTCATGTTCTATTTTCGCATTTCTTCCAATGGCTCAACCATTTCATTTTATTCAATTTAACCTTTTCCTTATTTACCCCTATTAACAGACTCGGACTTTAGCGGATACACGGATTCCAACCCAAACACACCAGTACGGCACATTGTGCCTAAAACGGTACATAGTACCTGATCAGTATACGACACATAAGTGCCTGAAACGACACACGAGGTGCCTGATACGACACACGAGGTGCCTAAAATACGACACATAAAGTGCCTGATTTACGACACATAAAGTGCCTGATCGGCAAAGCCGATAAATCCCGTACTCTTCCAAATCCTATGGCATGCCAATTATATCCGACTCAGCCCGACTAGTTAATAGGGTATTTCAGTTCTCAATTTCATTTTCATTTCCATAACAAATTCAATTTCAATATCAATTACACTTTTCCATTTCAAACCACATACAATTCAATTTCAATACATATTCATCATTCAACTCAATTTCCATTCAATTCAATAAAAACACTTACCTTATAATTTACTTACCATATACATAAATTAATTTAACATTTAATGAATAAATAAATAGTTTGAATTATAGTAATACAAACCCGAATTTGCTTGATTATTCCTCAGTAACCTTCTCCTTTCCTTTGTGGGTTGATGCCTCGAGTTCCTTTTTAGCTACGAAAATAATAATAATTTAAATTATTAATTACAACATTAAATTACAATAAATAATTGAATTTTATTCAATTTCTACTCTTCCTCTTCATTCCACATCCTTTATACACAATTCTATTATTTACTTATAAGTTCTTTCAAAGCTGTCTACCTGAGTCATTATCACTAAATTATCTATATCTTGAGTTACAGAATTCCGAATTAAGATCCGTAAATTTTCTATGAAACTAGACTCACATATCTTCTTTCCATAAAATTTTCAGAATTTTTGGTTTAGCCAATTAGTACAGTTTATTCTTTAAATTCACCCCTGTTCTGCTGTCTGGCAGTTCCTACCCTTCTTCACTAAAAATTAATTATATTTTTATAAAGAATTCAAATGATGTTATGGTTTATTTCTTCTAAAACTAGACTCATTAAGGAATCTAACCATATAAATTATGTTCCCAAATTATTTTTATACAATTTTTAATAATTTTTCCAAGTCAGAACAGAGGATCTCGAAATCACCCTGAACTAGTTTCACTAAAATTTAAATATCTCATAATACAGAACTTATTTGCTTTCTCTGTTTCTTTCATATGAAAATAGACTCAATAAGCTTTAATTTCATATCTCACTCAACTTCTAATTCCACTTCTACGATTTTTGGTGAATTTTCAAAGTTGCTCTACTGCTGCTGTCCCCAAACTGTTTTCTTATAACTTATTTTGCAATTAACTCCTAATTAAGTTTACTTATTTCTTAACTTAATTCATGCTTTGATTCTACTTAAATTCCTTCCATATTCAACTTGATTATATAATTTTCATAATAAAACCCTAATTCATAATTTCTTCCAAATTAATCCCTATAGTAGAAAACTTATAGCTTACTTTACAATTTAATCCTTTTACTAATTCTAACTTAAATTTTATTCAATTTAGTCTCTAATTCATCTTTTTCTTCAACATCAACTATACTTGAAAACCAATAAACTCTCAAAATATCAACTTAGTTTCATCAAAATCTTTGCTTTAAAGCTTCTAAAACATCAAAATTAAGAGAATAGAACTTGATTGACTTACCTAATTAAACTTCAAGCTTTAAAACCTCAATTTTCCCTTTTCTTTTTCTTTCTTTCTTTCTTTTCCCCTGTTTCGAAAACTTCTCTGTTCTTTTCTGTTCTTCTTTTGTTTCTTTTTATACTATTTACTTTATTATATAATATACTATTATATTAATATAATTATTTAATAATAATAATAATATATTTTTAACACATAAAATCTCAGATTTTTTTTTTAAGCTTATGCCGCCTCAAGTATACTAAATGGTCTATTTGCCATTTTAGTCCTTTTTATTTTCTTTTAATCTACAACTAGACTTTTACTCCTTATTCAATTTGATCCTTTTTCCCAATTACTTTAAATTAAGCTAAATTCACTAAATAAAAATCTAATTAAACACACTATTAGACTCATAATTACTCCTAATAATTATTTACTAACTCGGTTTACTAAGACGGAGGCCCAATAACACATTTTTTTTTCTGGTGCCCACGGATTTTGGGTCGTTACAGAAGAAATCTAACCTGACCAGGGCTATGTATACATGTAAGGTTACCAGTCCAGACTAAACCTTTAAAACGACAACATATTACCAATCCAGGGTAAACCTGTGTCACATGCATATCTGAGTCCACAACAGATGTTGGAGCTCAGTCCAAAACAGGAATCATTCAGAAACCTTGTATATGATGCTTTTACTCATTCCATTGAAAATATTTCAGAAATATAAATTTATTATTATAAAGTTTGATTTTCAATTTTAGCAGTATCTATGTATAATTAACAATATTTAATAACAAATTGTAACCTTAAAAGGTAGTATGAACTTACTTGTCAAGTGATTCAACTATCAGGGATTAATTGGCAATTTTTCCTTTTTCTCGTACATCCTTCACTCTAACCTTATGCATTTAAGCCTTTTTGTCACATTTATAATTTTACCCCTAAACTTTACTTTTTACATAATTTAGTCCCTAGACCTGAAACTATCAAATTGAACACAATTAATCTTAAATCAAGCTAGCCGATTTTCCTATAACCCAAGAACAACCCATATTTTTTTTTCTATTTTATAATATTTTCATGAGAATTTACAAATTTAACATTTAAATCCTTAAAACATCAAAATCACTAAAAATCACTTTACAAAATAGTCCTATTTAATAATCAAGTTTAATAATCGATCATCAAACTTCAAAACACTTCAAAATCATCAATGGCATCATCTAAAATATTTAACAATTTCACAAACTAAACCTCAGGTTAACTAGATTAAGCTAATACGATCTTAAAAATATAAAAATTATTAAAAATAGGAGTCAAATACATACCATGCATACACAACTAAGCTTGGCCGAAAGTTTCCGTAGCTCTTCAATGGTGTTTTCGGTTAGAAAGATGCAAGAAAGATGAAGATGAAGGATTTTTCCATCTTGTTTTGTTCAATTATCATTTATTTATTATTTTATTATTTTACCCTTTTTATTAACATCAAAAGATAACAAATTCTAACCCATAACCGTCCATAACAAATAATGGTGGTCTAATTACCATTTAAGGCCACAAAAAAAATAAAATTCTAAAGCTATTGAACTCATTTTACTAATAGCAATTAACTTTTCAATTTTTACAATTTAATCATTTTTATTTAATTAACTATTTAAACGTTAAAATTTCTTAACTAAATTTTAATATGATATTATTGGGACTCTATAAATATTAAATAAATAATAAAACACTGACTTACTAGTCGAAATTGTGGTCTCGACACCACTAAAAACCGGGATGTTACAGTAGTAATGTTTGAAAAAGGATTGTATAAAACAGAGACGCCACATCATCTTGTATCTCTTACCAAATATTATTTAATATCATTTCAGCATCTTTTTCCATATTATTGACACATCATTTTGGTAAAATTTTTAGCACGGACTTTGAACCCTGAACCCTAAAACCTTAGATCTTGGATATTAGACCTTAAACTTCGAACCTCGAATCCTAAACCTTGGACTTGGGGTTTAGGGTTGAGGGTCGAGGTTTGAATGTTCAGGATTTTTTTTTTCAAAATGATGTATTAATCACATGGAAAAAAAATACTAAAATGACATTAAATAATTAATAAGAGATACAAGATGATATAGTGTGTATATTTCATACAATCATTTCCCATAATGTTTTGAGTCTAAATTTTATATAAAAAAATAAAAGTACTTTCAAAATAATTATTGGATTTATTAAATTGATCTACCATAAACTATTTATATAATACTGATCTAGAACTCTCATGTTAAATGTTCTTGTTTGTTTTTTGATTGAACTTCTCAAGATTCATCTCTTCTGCCGCTTTACCTCTCTGTCTTCTTGGATTTTGAGTATTTTTCTCCCCATACATATATTCTTTGTTCCAATTTTTTAATCTTAAAATTTTTAATTAATTAATTATACACCAGATCTATCACGTGAAAAATTGATTAACAAAATAAAATATAAATTAAAAAGAATTCCTTTGTAATGCTTATAACATAAATGACGGTACGGTACTCTTGTCAGCCATGGTAAATATTTGAGGCCCATCAAACAAGTACTCCCGTCGCCACCTGCTCTTTGTCTGTTTACTCTTTGTTTTCAACGATTCCCTTAATACAAGAAAAATGTTGAGTAACTGCGAAAAGATGATTATCTCTTCTACTGCTAATCAATGGCCACAGGTTTAATTTTCAGTACTCTCTCTCTCTCTCTCAAGCAATTATTCGACAAACATGACCCCATTTTTGTTGGTTTGCTTTTGGAAGAGAATATCTATGTTGTGTTGCTATTTTACTCTAAGAACACTCTTTTAACTCATTTTTTTCTCTCTTTTTCTTTTTCTTTTTTCATTTTTTTCCTCTTTTTGGCCATGCGTCTCTTTGGTTGCAGAATCATATAGATGAGAAAGATTTGATGGCGTCAACAGCTAGGCTTATGGAGAAACCAAGCCATGAACAGCAACAACAGCAGCAAGTCCTAAAGTGTCCTCGTTGTGATTCTTCCAACACCAAGTTCTGCTACTACAACAACTACAGCTTGTCGCAGCCAAGACACTTTTGCAAGGCTTGTAAGCGTTATTGGACTCGAGGTGGAACTTTAAGGAACGTTCCGGTGGGTGGTGGATGTAGGAAGAACAAGCGTGTGAAGAGGCCGCCGGCTTCAGCTACCGATGGTGCTTCTCCAACATCTGGTGCAAATATTGCTAACACTCCATCTCAACCTCAGATGGATGTTTCTTCAACCTCAAGTCATCATATCAACCCTTTGTTTTATGGGTTAGCTAATAACCCATCTGATATCAATCTTCCATTTCCTCGGTTCAGTTCAAGAGTTTTGGGTGCGGAAACAGTCACTGGTTATGATCTCCAGCCTGATTTGAACGCTCTGGGATTAGGGTTTTCTTCTGGGAT
The DNA here is from genome assembly GCA_005393395.2 of Gossypium australe. NCBI lineage: Eukaryota > Viridiplantae > Streptophyta > Magnoliopsida > Malvales > Malvaceae > Gossypium > Gossypium australe. The sequence goes on from CM016626.1 coordinate 22,676,473, forward strand.
AGTGTCTAGTGATACTGGGGATGGTGATTATCGAAATGGTTTTAACACTAACCCGACTAAGCAAATCCAGGATGTGGTGACTTCAAATCCACTCCTTCCAAGCTATTCCAATATCTTTGGATCTTCTAGCACCACCACGACACCAACAATTGCTTCTTTGTTAGCTTCTACACTTTACCAACACAAATTCATGAATGGTGGTGTCAAAAATACTCTACTGCCTAACCAATTGCAAGCCTTATCACCTTTCCAAGACCTTCAAATGACAGGTAACGGTGAAAATGGGGTAACCATGAAAGATATCAAAGTTGAAGAAGCGCAAAGCAGAATGGATTGGAATGTACCATGCCAGAATCATCTCGATCAAATGGGTTTATCTGATCCTACGGTTTATTGGAGCACAACAAGTGTCGGTGCTTGGAATGATCCGGCAAACTTTGAGTCCTCAGTCACTTCTCTGATCTAGCAAACCAGACTACTCTTTTTCTTCAAATTGTCTCCCTCGTTCTTGGGTTTTGTTTTTTTTTTTTTTAAATTATTTTGGGGTTATTGGTACTTAGCTTCGGTTGATTACTACTGTCGGTAATGGATTTTACAGTCATAGTGGGGGTGAGATTGAAAACAAAAAAAGGAAACTGTAATAAATAAAAGTTGAGTATTGAAGCATGGATGGGAGAAGATTGGATCGGATGGATCATGTCAGCTGCAAGAATTCAGCCTAAAGTTTTATTGATCAAAGGTTGAGAAGTCCCTATTTGCGCTGAGAGGAACCTCGGATCCTCTTCATCTCATCACTGATGGGTATCATCTCCTTCATCACTCATCACTCATCTGAAAGCTGCAGTGTTGAAGAGATAGGCTTTAGCTCCATCATGCTGCAAACTTTTTAACCCAGTAAGTTTGGATTCTATTCTGTATGTGTATATATTGCATGACTTATGAGGTTGGGTTTTTAGGGTACTACATGTTTCAGTCCTCGATTAAAGATGAGAATGAGGATTGAGGAGCTAATTATTTTTCCCACTGTTATTTTATGTTTACATTTTGTGGTTTTGGGGGGGTGGGGGGTATAATTTAATGGTATAGATGGAGAGGGAGATTTGTACCTGCAAACTGCAATTTGGCGCTCTTATTATTATGGTCTGTTTTGAGTTCCAATACATGTATGAACTTCTGTTGGCTTTTGGAAACAAGAAAAGTTTAATTACATCTTTAAACCTTGTTGAATAATGTATGTATATACACATATATGTATGAATGTCACTGTTTTAAAGTAGGTTGCATTAATTAATGTAAAACGTGATTGATTCATTAAGGTAATTGAACTAGGAAGGGATTGGAATTTAGTAGGGTGGCGTTAGTGCATGGGCTGGTTTAGAGTGAAAGGGAGAGGTAGAGACATTAAGGAAGAGTTGAGTTATGGCAGGGAGTTTGGGATAGAGAGTAACTGTGCGAAGGAGATTAGGTCCACTGTTGGATTTTAGCAGCTTGGATGCATCCCAATGAAAACACCATTTCCACCCTCCCCACTTTCTCTCTCTCTCTCTCGCGCTGCGTGCAAAATTTGTGTTAAGCTTTAACCAGAGAAAAGGGAAACATATATATGGGGACCTTTATATATATATGGCTAAGGAATTCAATAGTTATTACTCCTAATTATGATTATTATGTAAATGTTAGATTTACTTTTTGGTTATAGTTATACCTTGCCCCCTCCCCCCCCCCCTTTTTTTTTAAGCAAAGGAATTTTCCGGTTTTAAGGTAATTCTGTCATCTTTCAAGTTTGACACTGCACCTCCAGATTCATCTCCATGTTCATTGTAGGCATATGAATACTTTCATCTTCAAAGTTTGGATATGAATATATATTACATTGCAACTAATATTTGTTTATCTTTGCACCATTGGTTTCATTGTATTATTTTATATTAATATATATACACATTATTACTAAATTTGAAAGGATATTATTTAAATATCAACTTCGACCCAAATAAGATTAAATTCAAACCAACAATTATATCAAATCATGAAATGTTGTTTGGAAGATTTTGATGATGTTGTTAGGACTTAAACCTTAGATGTTGAGGTGGTAACATAAACTTCTTAACTATTTGATCTTTTAAATGATTGGACTTAAGAGAAAACTAAAATCCAAATTATATAATTAACTGTAGCAATGATGAAGTTCCTTGTTAACACCTTATAACTAGGGTTTAAACGTTGTTAATGTGATGAAAATATATAACTTTACTACCATGTAAAAAAAAAAATAGTTTTGTGTCTTGGAGTCCAAACCCTGTACTTTGTATTGTTGGTGATGCACTTTTAAAAGCTGCAAAAAAATCAATAGTCTGTAAGATTCTCAACACCTTTTCATATGAGTGCTTGTAGATCCTGATTAGCATGCCGAAGAAAAGTAATGGTACTGGTAATAGTTGACCTAATCACTTCATTATTACTAGTTTGATTTTAAGGTTGTAATGGAATTATGAATGCATAATTGCATTGCACCACTCTATCAATATTAGAAATCCAAAAATCCTTATGGGATTTTGTTAATGAACATCTTAACATACTTTCTATTAATTATAGCAATAATGTTATATCTTAAGTGGGATATTAAATTAAAAAATACCATTAGAGCTAGTTACCAAAATTAATAACTTTTTCAAACCTCACATCAGCTTCGTGTTTAGTATCCAAATGCAAGAATCCTGTTGCAGAACTAACGAACAGTTGATGGGGGAAACCACCACCACAAATTAAAGCTTGTTATTTGCATTTGATAATAGACCGTCGCTTCCGGTTTAAATTGGTATGCAATAACCTATTTTTTGTTTAGGTCCAAATTTTTAATGTACTTTGACAGTATAGGGTTGTTTTTATGTCAGCCTACGTCTATTGCTACAAGATTTTAACATTTTTTTTTGTTTTAATTATTTTATATATTATAATCATATTTAAAAATAAAATATAATTATTAAATTAAATTATTTTAAAAATTATATTTGCATATAAACATAGGTGTGCATATATATAGCTGAGGAACATTTACATTTGCATATATGTAATATGGTATATTAAAAATTAAACTATCAATACATATAATATTTGAACAAAATCTATAAATATGAAATGACACATTTAAATACATTAGCTCTAAAATATATTAGTATTAAAACAAAAATGGTATGTTGATGGATAAAAAGTGATAGGATTAATATATTATTTGGTATTTGAGTTTGGTTTCAATGTTCATTTTAATACTTAAGTTTTTCCAATTTGATGCTTAAGTTATGTTTTTGTCCCAGTTAAACACCTGAGCTTGACTTTAATGTCCAATTTGGTACATGAGCTTCTTTTTGTCAAAATTAAATACATATGATTTTTATTAGAGCACATTTGTCAAACATTCATTTGGTCATATAATATCGTTTGATTTGGGTACCTAATTGAATATTAAAGTCAAAATACTAAATTAGGATTAAAAAAACTTAAATACAAAATTGAAAAGCCCAAATGGTGTATTAACCCAAAGCGATAAAAGGAGATTGGAACCTTGACTGACCAACATGTTCTTCACTTCTGCAGTTGGTTCACTCTCGAAACCCCACAGATATTTGCATGTGAGGGAAACCCAGGCTCGTTTTGATCCACTGCATTATATTCGGCTAAGTAGACCAGATATATAGCCTCTAGGAAAAGAATAAGGCAATGCTGCGGCTGCCACAAAGCTCTCACTTTGTCATAGTGCTTTCATTGATGAACTTGTAGCTTTTTTTTTTTTTTTTTTCCTTTTTTTTCGAAAGCAATGACGTTGTAGGTTAAGTGAGGTGTAGTGGGGCGTTTTGAATATTGTCTGGGGGGACCAACTTCCTACTCTTAATTATCACCTTAAATTAATGTATTATTTCAATCTTAGATTTATTATCCATGGAGAGACAAAACCATGATCTATTATCCAAGAGAAAAAAGGTAGCTACCTGTTTGTGGTTGAGCTCAATATCTCTGCATTAATTTCATATTACCCTTGGGAACCAATTACTTAAAGCACAACCAGTTATAAAAAATAATAGAAGATTAGGATGAATTCTAGACAATGTTATCGGCCAATATTGAATGCAGTACGCTTCCAATGAGAATGTATGTTGATATCTTGGAGATACAAACCTAAACATGGATTTATCGGTGCTGGCCTCAGGGGTATTTTGCTCAAATAAACTGTGAGGATTTTATGCTGAGAAATCAATGCAAAGAAAAATACCATCTTCCCTTCTTGGGTTTTCTTTTCCCGGTCAATTATGGCCTTTTTAAAAATAAATGTATAATTCATCTGCGAGCGAGGCCCAATCTTGATACATTTTGTGAAAATGGGAAAAAGTTGTAACACTGTATTCCAATTATTTCTCTGCGGCCAAAATTTTTGTCATCTTTTTAACCATTCAAAAAAGCTTAGAGGCTTAAATCATCTTTTTCAATGACTCAATAGTTTGTAACAAATTTCCATTGTGTAACAATCACACAAACTTCTCCATCATCTGACATAATTAGTAGAAGACAATTCGACCAAGGATCTTACTCAATATTTTAATTGACAATGAGAGCTCAAAAATGTTATTTATTAAATAACAGAAAACAAAATCAGTCTTAATCAAAAGGTTCTAAAACCCACCAACTACATTACCATATAGTAATTATTTAATTTTTAACTTGTCAGATTCTGTATTGCAAGGCTGACCAAATCATTCTTTTGGAAGCCATAGGGAAGACGACAAGTAGCCCAATACTAGGAAAAAACATGAGCAGTTGAAAATATATATAATGTATATATGTGTGGGGGAGAAAATTTTGCTGATCTCAGTACCCATTTCTACCCAACTTTGACAGAATGTATTTGAATAACCAGTGAATGCGTGTGATTTTGGGGGTGGTATAGGGTATATTATGGCGTCAACCCTTCATTTCCAAGCTACTGCAAAAGAGATTTATGAATTTTTCTCGGAGATTTTCAGCCAACCTTTTCTTCAAAAGGTTGACAAGAATTATGGACTTTGTTGTGCTACTCTTACACAGAAAAGGGGTTTCTTTAAAAATGAATTTCATGTAGGCGAATTTGAACTTTTTATTTTTTTATTATTATTTTTTTTCAATGAGAAGAAAATTTTTTAGTACGAATTTTTAAGGAAAATTGACCATTCAATGCTTGAAGTCTTACGACTATTGTAATTTATGACTGTTAATTTGTTATAAATATTAAAATTCACCCTTTTTTTTTTCTAGAACCAACATTTATTCCTTAATTCATTGTCCTTTGCCTCATGTTTGTGACTTTGGGGTGTAAAGAAATTACTCATTGATTTCATTGATTTGTTTCTCTAGGGGGGGGGGGGGGATGGTGCATGTGCATGCATGGACCAGCCTCATGTTACGGTTCTCTTCACTTTAATACTTCTTTGATAAGTTATATCCCTTTGATCCTTCATTTAAGGAAAAAAAGACTTTTGCTTCCGTCTAAAGTTAACAAAATAATATAGCATTTTCTCTTAATTTCATCCAAATAATGAAGGTGGATGAAAAGGCCTCTAGACAAATTTATATAATCTCTTACTAAATATGGTGATACTAATAATAATAAAAGGTGATAACAGGAAGAAATTACTACAACATATTATGCTGTTGATTTTGTTATTTAATAGTACCAGATAGCAGATCGAGTAAGAATTACATAAAAAAAAAAATTAAAATTCATATTTTAAAGAGGACATTTTGTTATTTCTTAAGTTGCGAATTCACTCCTTCTATTTTAATTTGATCAATTATTATATTTTTTATTTTTGAATTTTTAATCTTATCTAAACAATATCTATTAAATTCGTTAAGTTAAATTTTGTTATTTTCAAAATCTTATGCAACAAATATTTTATTACATATTAATGTAATGTTAGCTTATTATTTTCACATAAAAACTTGCATAAAAATCACGCCATTTTAATTAATAAATTTAACAGTTATTATGCTGAAATTTCAAAATTTAAAAACCGATTAAATCATAATGTAAGGATTAAAAGATGATCAATTGATTATTTCATAAGAAAATACCAAAAGTTTATAAGGAAACCAGAGCGAGACAAGTGGGAATAAGGGGTTAATTAGTTGGGTTGACGGGGGCAAAGGGTTTAGGTCAGTCAAATTAGGATAGGATGTGGGGGCAACAAAAATTCCACCCAATATTATCTCAATTTAACTCTCATCTCGATTTATATGTTGCCCCATTACTAATTACATAATGTGGGTGATGTATGGTGGTTTCATTTCGACTTCAATTTTGACTAAATAAATCTTTCTTATAATTGAATCAAAGCTTCCTATAGATTTTACAACTTAATCCCCATTTTAATTATGTTTCTTAATCAACTCAATACATAATGGTAAAACACGTTACTTGAACTCAATTTAAATGATATGATAAAAAAAGATATAAATTTAAACGTGTTTAATTATATTTTTTTATCAATTTAAGAATTTAAATGATATAAATAAAAATATGCTTTATATAAAAAAAATAATAACAACAAAACAAAAAAGAAAGGAAAATAATTTTCCAAGCTAATACGATCCCGGCTCTGTGGGTTAGTCCGAGTCTTATGGTTGCCCGATCGTTAAAACAAGTAAGTATCGTTCGGGTTTGGGAAGGTATCGGGTATTAGGCCAAGTGTAGTTTTAGAGTGACAAAGATAGGCTTAAAAGAAGAAGGCTAATCGAATTAGAAGGTTCGGTTATGAAGGAAAAGGAGACTTGGTGATTGGGTTTAAAAACGGATACTTAAGAACAAGATTGAACCAACGCTTCGGTTGAAGGTTGACTCGAAAATTATTGGTCCTTAAGTTGTTTACGTAAGAAGAATGGGAAACCTCGACCCACTATCTAAAGTAGATAGGAACCTCGGTATAAGTTGTTTCGAACGCCACACGATATCGTGATAAGTTCGGTTGAACAAAAAACGGGTTGACGCCACTAACTAGTTAGATAAGTCAACAGAGTCTTTGGACAAAATTTGAGAGAAGAATTTTCTCACCAAATTGGCAGCAATTCATTAAGTTTCAAAAGAAGTCCCATTACATGTTTTGGAAATAATATTTATAGCCAAAATTAGGCCAGCCGAATGGACTAAATTACTTAGCTGAAAAGTCAACTTTTAATTCACTTAATTGAGCTGAAAGTTGTTGAAAATTCCAGGTTGCTTCCTTGTGCATTGGGAATTCTGAATTCTAGGAATTCCATCCACTTGGCATGCCGTTTGTTTAACTTGTGTTGTCCATTGAGATGTTTCAACGCTTCATGGTCCGTATGGATGACAAATTCTTTGGGCCACAGATAATGCTGCCACGTCTCCAAGGCCCGAATCAATGCGTACATCTCCTTGTCATAGGTAGGATAGTTAAGTGTCGCCCCGTTTAACTTTTCACTAAAGTACGCTATCGGCCGTCCGTCTTGCATTAACACGGCTCCAATGCCAAGGCCCGAGGCATCACACTCGACTTCAAAAGTCTTGTGGAAATCTGGCAAAACAAGTAAAAGGCCGTTAGTTAAAATATCTTTAATAGAATTAAAGGCACGCTCTTGTTCATCATTCCAAAAGAAAGCGGAGTTTTTCTTAATAACACTTGTTAATGGAGCAGCGACGGTGCTGAAATTTGGGACGAAGCGTCTATAGAAGCTCGCCAAGCCATGGAAACTTCGAACTTGGCGGATGCTTGTGGGTCTTGGCCATTCACGAATCGCCTTAACCTTCTCTTGGTCAACTTCGAGTCCTTTCGAGCTGACAACAAATCCTAAGAAAACAACTTGGCCAGAACAGAAAGTATATTTCTTAAGATTGGCATACAACGTTTCCTTACGTAATACTTCCAGTACAGCTTGCAAATGTGCCACGTGATCTTCTAACAACCTGCTATAGATAAGAATGTCGTCAAAATACACAACACAAAATTTTCCAATAAAAGCACGCAAAACTTAATTCATTAAACACATAAAAGTGCTGGGTGCGTTAGTTAAGCCGAATGGCATAACCAACCACTCGTACAAACCATGATTGGTTTTAAAACCCGTTTCCACTCATCTCCTTCCCGCATCTGGATTTGATGATACCCAATCTTAAGATCGATTTTGGAGAAAAGTTGTGCTCCACTTAATTCGTCTAACATGTCATCAAGGCGCGGAATGGGATGCCTATACTTGATAGTGATTTTATTGACAGCTCGGTAACCCACGCACATGCGCCAAGTGTTGTCCTTCTTGGGCACCAAGAGCACGGGAACAACACACGGACTTAGGATTTCCCGTATGTAACCCTTTGCCATCAACTCGGCCACTTGTCGTTGTAATTCTTTCGTCTCTTCGGGGTTACTATGATATGCTAGGCGGTTCAAAATCGTAGCTCCGGGAATGAAGTCGATTTGGTGTTCAATCCCTCAAATGGGCGGTAGGCCACTGGGGATGTCTTTCGAAAACACATCTTCGAAATCCTGCAAAAAAGTCACAATCAAAGACGGAAGTGAGTCGTCTAAATCGTTAGTATTAAGGAAGTTTTCCTTATACATGAGAACAATCATTGGTTGCCGAAGCAACAACATTTTCTTAATTTCTCGCTCCTTAGCATAAAATCTCAATTTTTCAATCCCTCGCTCATCTCGTTCTTCTTGTTCTTTGCTCACTTTTACCCCACTCTCTTTGCTCTTATCCCTAGATTTTACCTCACTTTTCCCTTTATTTTTTTACTTTTTTTTCTTTTTCTTTTTCCATTTTTTGTTTGTTCTTTTGCTCTCATTTGTTGAACAGAATATTTTAATTGCATTTGGTCCTCGTACACTTGTTTGGGAGTAATAGGTGCCAACGTCACATTCTTGCCAATGTGCTTGAAAGTGTAACGGTTTGTGTAACCGTCGTGAATGGCTCGCCGGTCAAATTGCCATGGCCTTCCCAAAAGTAGATGACTCACATGCATCAGGACCACATCACATACGACTTCATTGCTATATTTGCCGATAGAAAAAGGAACGACGACTTGTTTGGTGACCTTTAACTCACCCCCGTTGTTTAACCATTGTAGCTTGTAAGGTTGAGGGTGTTTCATCGTCGGCAGCCCTAGCTTTTTTACGAGCATGCTGCTAGCAACTTTTGTGCAGCTACCCCCATTATGCTACAAACTTTGCCTCGAATGTGGCATCTTGAGTGGAAAATGTTTTTGTGTTGCAGTTCATCTTAGGTGCTTTGAATGTTCCAGCTACGTTTTACAACAAACAGTTAACCTTCAACGACATCTTCAAGTTTTTCTTCCTTCTCGTCATCAGTGGGAGAGTCAGATTCAATTTCTTCCACATCTCCGGATTCGTTCTCGCCATCGGGTTTCATAGTCATTACCCGTCGGTTGGTCACTGACTTGCTATACGGCCCCTACCGAGACACTTGAAGCACTTGATGTCTCGAGTGGAATTGCGCCTGGCTTCATTGTTATGTTTATTTGTTTCCCCACTCGGTTTGCTGACTTTCGGATTTGCAACAGTTTCTCGCGCCCAAATGGAAGTCTCCTTTTTGTCGGTTCCTTGGCTTCATTTTGAAGTAGGAGTGGAGCTTGGGTAGGCACCGCGAACAGGGCCTTTCCTCTTGAGCTGCGTCTCCACTTTAATGGCTATATTTACCATTTCTTCGATCTCAACGTAGTGTTGGGGTTCGACTATGTTGGCGATGTCTTTATTCAAACAGGCCAAGAATCTTGCCATGGTGGCCTCCCGGTCTTCCTCAATGTTGGCTCAGATCATGGTTATCTCCATCTCTTTGTAATAGTCGTCCACACTATGATTGCCTTGAGTAAGGTGTTGTAACTTTTGGTACAACTCTCGACGATAGTATGCCGGGATGAACCTTTTGCGCATCAAGGCTTTCATTTCAGCCCATGTGATAATTGGTTGTTCCCCATTCCTCCTCCGGCTAGTGGTTAATTGATCCCATCAGACCATTGCGTAATCGGAGAATTCGATGGCTGCTATCTTCACCTTCTTACTTTCCGAGTAGTTATGACACTCTAAAACTAATTCGATCTTCTTTTCCCCCTTTGAGTACGCCTCCGGATCGGATTTGCCTTGGAATGGGGGTATTGATAATTTGATGTTTTTCAAATCTTCATCTACTCGTCCTCGATCTCGTTGGCCACGATTTTGCTGGCCTCTCCGTCGTCTGCTAAAATTGGATCCACGATCACTCTCGGCATCGCTTGGCTCGGTCCAATCTTCTTCGAGTGCTCATTGCCTTTCACGCTACCTTGGTGGACTTTGAGGCTGTAACATCCCAAAATTGGGCCTAGGAGAATTGAGCCCAATGGGCCTTAGGCGTAGTAGCGTTTAAATTTTTAGAGAATAAGAGATCGGCTTAAATGCTAGTTAGACCTATTGGATAAGTGATTTTGGAAGGTTAGAGGGCTTCTATGAAGTCTCGGGATCAAATATTGGCTTTGGGGAAATTTTGGTTTTAAGTGAAAAAAAAACCCTGGAAGTGGGCAGGTAGGCCTTAAGAATAAAATATGGAGAAAATGACACAAGTGGAGTGTGTGGTGTAGTGGCAAAGTGACGCCACATAAGAGACAAGGGAGTGACGCCACAAGGAAGGAAGGAGGTCCAAGGTTCAAGTCTTGGCTTTTGCATTTTGGTTTCTTTTTGCTTGGACCTTAGAATTTGGCCCATAGTTTATATTTAGTTGCGCATGGTTTAAGACACAAGAGGAGCTTGTGGCCAAGTGGTTAGCGGCGTGGATTATGTTGCGAGGGAGCCTGGGTTCGAATCTCATGAGAAGCAAGGGAGTATTTATTTTGCGGATTGGACGGCAAGAGTTTCAGTTGAATTTAAACTCTACTGAGGAAGGGATCCCACATCGGAAAGACACAAAGAATGAAGGTGAAGAGCTAGCTATATAAGGAGCATCCTAGGAGGAGAGTAAACACATCTTGGAGGGCGTTTGGGCACAAGAGTGGTCGGAGCGCGGATTAGCCCAGAGTCTTATCAGGTGTGTAACTCTCTCTACTCTAGTTGTAGAGCGGCAAATGCCGAAATGCCGGTCACACGGCATTAGTAGCCACACGAGCGTGCGAGCGCACGTGTGGGGCTTCGACGCGATAGTTGAGGCCATCAGTAGTATTCTCGTGGGTTGGGGCTGCTTGGGCCTCGATTGGCCGAAGTGGGCCCAATGGGCCTGTGGGCCCATATGAGTAAATTGCATGATTGGTTAGTATATGTTGAACTAGACTAGGTGGAACTTTTATACGTGGCTAGATTTGTGCTAGGTGGGCCACACGAGCGTGTGGGCCTGGATGGGCCGAAATCGGGTTTTAGGCCCAATCGTCCGGTACGACCGGAAATGGTAGCTGAGTCGCTAGTGGTGATATTAGGCCTTCGAAAAGGCCATTTTAGTTGTGAATTTACGAAATACCCTTAGTAGGTAAAATTACGATTATACCCTTAGAGGTTGATTAGCATGATTATGTTGTTTAGTTTTGGCCGATTGTAGGGGAAGGCTTGATCTCGCATATCTCGGGTTGTGGCTAGTGCTCGAAAAGTGTTAAGGAATGGGGGATCTAGTGCGTTAGATCTTGATCTACGGGATTTGATAGTCGCATTAGTAACCAGGTGTGTACACACACACACTCTTCTAGTAATTTATGTGCTTATTATATTGTGTGCACATTTACACACTTATCTGTTATTGTATCTATATATATGATGTGTGTGTTTGGATCCATGGAAGGTGGATTGAATATCATTATGGTATGAGGCAAAGGGTTAGGTAAGTCCCTGTTGTGATGCTTTTGGTAAGCATGATGTATCTGCTATGAGTTGTCATGTTGATGCTTTTGGTAAGCATAGTATATCCAATATGTGTGCTATAATACTTGATTGTGGATAAACAATATGTATGTTGCTAAATAAGCATGATGTATATTTCTGTTACAATGCATATTAGTGGTTGATGTGGGTTGTACGAGTGGAGGGGGCAGTGATATTTTGTGCTGACGAGCACCAGTGTTTTGGTAACACAACTTTGTGACTTTGGGTCACCAGAGGTTTGGCACCTCCAGAGGTTTGGCACCTCAGCGTCTCGTCCCCGTGGTTTCGCACCACAGTGGGTTGGCCCCACAAGGCGGTATTGAGGGATTGACGCCAGTGATTTGGTATCACACGATGGGTTGGCCCAATCAATTGATTTGTGACTTCGGTCACCAGTGTTTTGGTAACACACTTTGTGTCTTTGGGACACCAGTGGTTTGGCACCACATTGACGGATATCGTGTCTTCGGACACCAGAGGTTTGGCACCTCCAGTGATTTGGCATCACATCTGTGACTATACGTCACCAGTGGTTTGGCACCACCAGTGGTTTGGTACCACACGGGGTAGAGAAAGGTGTTGTGGATGGCTAGGTTGGGTGCATATTAATTGGATGCATGATGATCATGGTTATGTTTGTATATGATATTTTGCTAATCCGGGAAAAAGGGTTGCACACTGAGTCTTGGTGACTCACCTTTTTCCTTTAACCATTTCAGGTAGTGCATAAAGCTGGACCGGGATCGGAGAGGACAAGGTGGCCCATGCCGATGATGATGTTTAATTATTTCATGCTTGATTTTGACATAAGTACTTTATTTGAATTGTTGGGTTGTAACAAAGGCCATTTTATGTTTTTTGGTATTACTTTAACTATGGTTTTTTAATTTAAGTTGCTAGGTGGAAATGATTTATGGGTTGCATCCTAATTATTCAAACCGGTTTTCATATACTAAAGCTTTAAAAATGCATAAGTTTTAATAATAAAGTTTTACTCAAAAGCTTCAATGGATAAGTTTTCCAAAATTGAACAAACTACAATGTTTTATCTTAAATTAGAAAGATTTTCAACCGATTTTCCCCAGTGACATAACCAGATTCAGTCGTAATGAATGGGCCGGGTTTGGGGATGTTACAGTTTGGTATCAGAGCCCGGTTCAAAACTCGGCTTTGAGGGTTTTGGGCCCAAAAACGTTTCCAAAATGGGCTTTTCAAAATGTGGGCTTTTATAAAAAGTTTTCAGGTTACTCTGGCATGGCACCTGTGTCTCCGGCCCGCAGTCCACCAGGTAAGTAACTCTACTTGATGAATTAATTTATATGTGAATATTATGGGTTTTTATGGGAACGTAGATTAGTGAACTAGGATCGGTTGAACCCTAGGACTAGTCTACTCAAACACATGCATAAGACTTAAGGCTACTAAACAAACCTGTGAAGTAAGTCACCGAGTTAAGGTGTGGCAACCACTGTACGCATGTCGAGGATTGGTATTCAGTATGAGCTTGGTATTTAAGCAGTCCTAGCGACTCACCTCCTCTTTACTCGAATCCTACCTGGTGCGTAGCTACGGTTCACCTTAACCAAGAAGACTTGTTCATAGGCTAAACCAAGTATTAAAACCCGAAAGGGATTAGCCTTACTGTTTTAAAACCCTTAGTTTTAAAATTTTCAAACTTACCCCTTTGGTTTGTAAACCTTAAATCTGATTTTGAAAGACGTTTTCTCGATTTACCAAAATTTCAAAAATGCCCCTAGTGGCAAAATTACAAAAATGCCTTTGTATTGTAAAATTACGGTACTACCCTCAACTTCTGTTAAAATGATTTTACTTTGCAAAATACCAAAATCTCGAAATTTCAAAATGTTAAGATACTCTGGTATGGGGAAATTACAAAAATACCCCTGTGTTGAAAATTACTAAAATGCCCCTGACTTTTAAGATTTCCGGTTTAACTCCAATTTTAATAAAATTTCCCTACTTTGCAAAAGTATACAAAAACGCTATTTTCAAGATACCCTGATTTGAAAATTTACAAAATTACCCCTGATGAACAAAATTACCAAAATGCCCTTGGTTTCAAAATTTTCATAATTCCCTCGATTTTTACTAAAATGTTCTTACATTATGAAAATATCAAAAACTTCTGTTTTACAAATATCGAGATATCCTGATTTAGGAAATTTACGAGAATGCCCTTAACGTCCCCAATTACTGAAATAACCCCGATTTCTGAAATTTTTACAACACATCTGGTTTGAAAAACAAATTTTTCAAGATGACCCCTGAGATTTTGTAAACTTTGAAATATCTTTAATTTGAAAACTATTTTCAAATTTACCCTGAGTTATTACCGAAATACCCCTATAGGAAAATGATGAAATTACCCCTGGGTTGGGAATGCTCAAGAAAGTGACATGGATGAATGAATGTGTCTTTAGTGAACTATATGAATGTTCGAATTAGAACAGAGAACTTGAGATGAAACTTTGATTGCTCGAAAGAACGACTTCCAGAAACTTCTGTTCATAAAATTTGCTCGTGGATAAAACAGTGGAACAAAATTCCTAATGCATAAAACTTTTAATCAGATTAAATCGCGACGCTAGATATGAGTTCTAGGGGACGTGGTTGTCGCGGACGTGGTCAAGGTGGAATCACAGCTTTATTAAGATCAGAGTGCGCAGCAAGAGCGTAGTGTGGTAGGATGTGCGACTGTTAGTTAGTTGGAAATTTCGAGGACGAAATTTCTTTAAGGAGGGTAGATTTGTAACATCCCAAAATTGGGCCTAGGAGAATTGAGCCCAATGGGCCTTAGGCGTAGTAGCGTTTAAATTTTTAGAGAATAAGAGATCGGCTTAAATGCTAGTTAGACCTATTGGATAAGTGATTTTGGAAGGTTAGAGGGCTTCTATGAAGTCCCGGGATCAAATATTGGCTTTGGGGAAATTTTAGTTTTAAGTGAAAAAAAAACCCTGGAAGTGGGCAGGTAGGCCTTAAGAATAAAATATGGAGAAAATGACACAAGTGGAGTGTGTGGTGTAGTGGCAAGTGACGCCACATAAGAGACAAGGGAGTGACGCCACAAGGAAGGAAGGAGGTCCAAGGTTCAAGTCTTGGCTTTTGCATTTTGGTTTCTTTTTGCTTGGACCTTAGAATTTGGCCCATAGTTTATATTTAGTTGCGCATGGTTTAAGACACAAGAGGAGCTTGTGGCCAAGTGGTTAGCGGCGTGGATTATGTTGCGAGGGAGCCTGGGTTCGAATCTCATGAGAAGCAAGGGAGTATTATTTTGCGGATTGGACGGCAAGAGTTTCAGTTGAATTTAAACTCTACTGAGGAAGGGATCCCACATCGGAAAGACACAAAGAATGAAGGTGAAGAGCTAGCTATATAAGGAGCATCCTAGGAGGAGAGTAAACACATCTTGGAGGGCGTTTGGGCACAAGAGTGGTCGGAGCGCGGATTAGCCCAGAGTCCTATCAGGTGTGTAACTCTCTCTACTCTAGTTGTAGAGCGGCAAATGCCGAAATGCCGGTCACACGGCATTAGTAGCCACACGAGCGTGCGAGCGCACGTGTGGGGCTTCGACGCGATAGTTGAGGCCATCAGTAGTATTCTCGTGGGTTGGGGCTGCTTGGGTCTCGATTGGCCGAAGTGGGCCCAATGGGCCTGTGGGCCCATATGAGTAAATTGCATGATTGGTTAGTATATGTTGAACTAAACTAGGTGGAACTTTTATACGTGGCTAGATTTGTGCTAGATGGGCCGAAATCGGGTTTTAGGCCCAATCGTCCGGTACGACCGGAAATGGTAGCTGAGTCGCTAGTGGTGATATTAGGCCTTCGAAAAGGCCATTTTAGTTGTGAATTTACGAAATACCCTTAGTAGGTAAAATTACGATTATACCCTTAGAGGTTGATTAGCATGATTATGTTGTTTAGTTTTGGCCGATTGTAGGGGAAGGCTTGATCTCGCATATCTCGGGTTGTGGCTAGTGCTCGAAAAGTGTTAAGGAATGGGGGATCTAGTGCGTTAGATCTTGATCTACGGGATTTGATAGTCGCATTAGTAACCAGGTGTGTACACACACACACTCTTCTAGTAATTTATGTGCTTATTATATTGTGTGCACATTTACACACTTATCTGTTATTGTATCTATATATATGATGTGTGTGTTTGGATCCATGGAAGGTGGATTGAATATCATTATGGTATGAGGCAAAGGGTCAGGTAAGTCCCTGTTGTGATGCTTTTGGTAAGCATGCTGTATCTGCTATGAGTTGTCATGTTGATGCTTTTGGTAAGCATAGTATATCCAATATGTGTGCTATAATACTTGATTGTGGATAAACAATATGTATGTTGCTAAATAAGCATGATGTATATTTCTGTTACAATGCATATTAGTGGTTGATGTGGGTTGTACGAGTGGAGGGGGCAGTGATATTTTGTGCTGACGAGCACCAGTGTTTTGGTAACACAACTTTGTGACTTTGGGTCACCAGAGGTTTGGCACCTCCAGAGGTTTGGCACCTCAGCGTCTCGTCCCCGTGGTTTCGCACCACAGTGGGTTGGCCCCACAAGGCGGTATTGAGGGATTGACGCCAATGATTTGGAATCACACGATGGGTTGGCCCCATCAATTGATTTGTGACTTCGGTCACCAGTGTTTTGGTAACACACTTTGTGTCTTTGGGACACCAGTGGTTTGGCACCACATTGACGGATATCGTGTCTTCGGACACCAGAGGTTTGGCACCTCCAGTGATTTGGCATCACATCTGTGACTATACGTCACTAGTGGTTTGACACCACCAGTGGTTTGGTACCACACGGGGTAGAGAAAGGTGTTGTGGATGGCTAGGTTGGGTGCATATTAATTGGATGCATGATGATCATGGTTATGTTTGTATATGATATTTTGTTAATCCGGGAAAAAGGGTTGCACACTGAGTCTTGGTGACTCACCTTTTTCCTTTAACCATTTCAGGTAGTGCATAAAGCTGGACCGGGATCGGAGAGGACAAGGTGGCCCATGCTGAGGATGATGTTTAATTATTTCATGCTTGATTTTGACATAAGTACTTTATTTGAATTGTTGGGTTGTAACAAAGGCCATTTTATGTTTTTGGTATTACTTTAACTATAGTTTTTTTAATTTAAGTTGCTAGGTGGAAATGATTTATGGGTTGCATCCTAATTATTCAAACCGGTTTTCATATACTAAAGCTTTAAAAATGCATAAGTTTTAATAATAAAGTTTTACTCAAAAGCTTCAATGGATAAGTTTTCCAAAATTGAACAAACTACAATGTTTTATCTTAAATTAGAAAGATTTTCAACCGATTTCCCCAATGACATAACCAGATTCGGTCGTAATGAATGGGCCGGGTTTGGGGATGTTACAGAGGCGTTCTTTCTCGGTGGGCACGTTCTTCGACTTGGTCGAGCCTTTCTTGTATTGGGTTGAGCTTGTAATTGAACAAACGTTTCACTTCTCGTAACAGTGCTTGGAGGTTAAGGTCCGGTACATTTCGAATAGGTTGTCTCTCGGCTCTTTCCGCCATGTTGCGCTCAGGGCTTCGTGACATAAATAAATTAATTTCCTCACCACAAATCCTCTCGATAACTCGGAAAGAAAGAGTAGGTGTCACTCACACTCGTGTTTGCACTCTATTTGGCTTTTACCTCCGCTTTATTGTGCTCACATACTCGTGCCTTTTTCCGCTTTTTTCTTCTCTCCTGATCTCGTATAAGACTCAGGGTGACTGAATCTCCTAAATTAGAGGGTCAGTTTGAAGGGGTTGTGATACGGGCCGGCTCGGGATGAGTCGAAACGTATGCGGGTTGCCCAATCGTCTACGAGGAGGAATCAAGCCTTCGGAAAATATGGATGAGTTTGCGGAAGCTTTAAGTAAATAAAATAGGAGTTGGTCTGGTTTGATAAAATAAAAATAAAATAGATAAAAGGATAATTTGATGGGAATGGATAAAAGAACTTAAACGAAAATCGATTCAACACAAATATGTGTCACCCCGGGTTCTATAATGTTTAAGGTGGAAAATGGTAATCGAAGATGGAAAGGAAATACGAACTTAACTTAAGAAAGATTCAACACTATATAACAGTGTCACCCTGTTTCTTATATCGTTAAGGTGGATAGATGGACAATCGATGATGGACCAAGACCCGTTATCTATAAAGATAAGAACCGTTGGTATAATTTGATGGATGAGAAATGACTGAAGCCACAAGCAAAGCTTGATAAGTCGGAGTCGAAACTCGTACGAAGGATAGAGAGGAGATAAACTCACTCAAATGAACAAAGTTCATATATTTTCATTAAAATCTGCCACCTTTAAATGATAATTACATAGCCTTTTTATAGACTAAACAAAAGGTCAACCACAAGCTTGGCCTTTAACCCTTAAGTTTTCGAAAAGACACCAGCAACCTTGTCCCTTAACCCTTAAGTTTTCGAAAAGGCACCAGTAACATTGTCCCTTAACCCTTAAGTTTTCGAAAAGGCACCAGCAACCTTGTCCCTTCATGTTCACCAAAAGGCACCTGGCAACTTTGTCTCTTTATGTTCACCAAAAGGCATTGGGCTAGTTGAATGCCGAATGAAGCTTGTAAAACACTGGGAATATAAGCAAGCAAATGCTGTTCGTCTTCTTAGAGAAGAACTTGACAATCTAAGCAGGCAAAGGCAAGAATTTGAGCTCAAGAGGATTGAAGTTTGAATATTGAATTGCTCCATAAATTTAAAAATTGGTGGTGCCCCGGGTGTGCCTGTATCATCCCCTCCCTCTTCAAGACGATTTATCCTCGAATTGACCCGTTGGTTGTCCGAACAAAACTCCTTGCTCGTCTTTCCTTTTTTTTAACTCTTATTTTTTTTTTTGAATTTTTGTATTTCTTTTTTTTTTGAACCTCAAATATAATATAGTGAAATACAATAAACAAAAATTACAACTTGAATTTTTTTTGAATTTTTTTAATTCGTATTTTTTTTAAATTTTCGTATTTCTCTTTTTTTTAAAACTTCAAATATACTATAATAAAATACAAGAAACAAAAATCATAACCTGAATTTTTTTTTGAATTTTTTTTTAAACTTACGAGCCTAATTCCGGCTTCACGATGGTCGTCGGAACTCCTCATTTTGTAGCTCTGATACCAAATGATACGGGCCGACTCGGGATGAGTCGAAACGTATGCGGGTTGCCCAATCGTCTACGAGGAGGAATCAAGCCTTCGGAAAATATGGATGAGTTTGCGGAAGCTTTAAGTAAATAAAATAGGAGTTGGTCCGGTTTGATAAAATAAAAATAAAATAGATAAAAGGATAATTTGATGGGAATGGATAAAAGAACTTAAACGAAAATCGATTCAACACAAATATGTGTCACCCCGGGTTCTATAATGTTTAAGGTGGAAAATGGTAATCGAAGATGGAAATGGAAATACGAACTTAACTTAAGAAAGATTCAACACTATATAATAGTGTCACCCCGTTTCTTATATCGTTAAGGTGGATAGATGGACAATCGATGGTGGACCAAGACCCGTTATCTATAAAGATAAGAACCGTTGGTATAATTTGATGGATAAGAAACGACTGACGCCACAAGCAAAGCTTGATAAGTCGGAGTCGAAACTCGTACGAAGGATAGAGAGGAGATAAACTCACTCAAATGAACAAAGTTCATATATTTTCATTAAAATCTGCCACCTTTAAATGATAATTACATAGCCTTTTTATAGACTAAACAAAAGGTCAACCACAAGCTTGGCCTTTAACCCTTAAGTTTTCGAAAAGACATCAGCAACCTTGTCCCTTAACCCTTAAGTTTTCGAAAAGGCACCAGTAACCTTGTCCCTTAACCTTTAAGTTTTCGAAAAGGCACCAGCAACCTTATCCCTTCATGTTCACCAAAAGGCACCTGGCAACTTTGTCTCTTTATGTTCACCAAAAGGCGTTGGGCTAGTTGAATACCGAATGAAGCTTGTAAAACACTGGGAATATAAGCAAGCAAATGCCGTTCGTCTTCTTAGAGAAGAACTTGACAATCTAAGCAGGCAAAGGCAAGAATTTGAGCTTAAGAGGATTGAAGTTTGAATATTGAATTGCTCCATAAATTTAAAAATTGGTGGTGCCCCGGGTGTGCCTGTATCAGGTTGATAAGGGATAAAATGAACAGGTGCGGGGTAGACTGAGCAAAGAAAATAAAATGTTGAGGATGTGTGGCGTTGGGGGTTTGAAGAACTGAGGAAGAATAAGTTGATGATCGGGAGTAGTAAGAAATGTAAGAAAAATAATATTTGCAAGACTTTCACTTCTTTCCTTTTTTTAACTCGTAATTTACCTTTTTTCGTATTTCTTTCTTTTCTTTTTCTTTTTCTTTTTACTATAAATACAATAGAATGAATATGAGAAAAATAAAATACAACTTGGATTTTTTTTATTTTTTATTTCAATTTTTTTAATACGAACCTAGTTCAAAATTGGCACGAACGTCCGTACTTCTCGTTTTAAGTAGCTCTGATACCAGATGATACGATCCCGACTCCATAGGTTAGTCCGAATCGTATGGTTGCCTGATCGTTAAAACAAGGAAGTATCCTTCGGGTTTTGGAAGGTGTCGGGTATTAGGCCAAGTGTAGTTTTAGGGTGACAAAGATAGGCTTAAAAGAAGAAGGCTAATCGAATTAGAAGGTTCGGTTATGAAGGAAAAGGAGGCTTGGTGATTGGGTTTAAAAACGGGTACTTAAGAACAAGATTGAACCAGCGCTTCGGTTGAAGGTTGACCCGAAAATTATAGGTCCTTAAGTTGTTTACATAAGAAGAGTGGGAAACCTCGACCCACTATCTAAAGTAAATAAGAACCTCAGTATAAGTTGTTTCGAACGCCACACGATATCATGATAAGTTTGGTCGAACAAAAAACGGGTTGCCTGTAACAACCCAATTACGACCCTAATCGGAACGGTGGTTTCAGGACCACGAATCCGAATTAGAAAAATATTTTAATTATTAATTTGATATTTATGTTATGTAGTCAAGCATGTGTTAAATTATTATATATTAATTTGTGTGTTTGGGTGACTAATTTAGATGAAAGGATTAAATTGCATAACTAGTGAAATAGCTAATCATTATAAAGGGGTGATTAAATTGAATTGTTTCTTGCATCAAGGGACTTGCATGTCAAGTTGCCCTAAAACAATGTTAGTGGACGGAAAAGGCACTAAAATAATACTAAGTGATTGTTTTATATTTATAAAATGAAAAGAATAATAATATATGTATGAGATTATTATTAAAATAAAAACAAAACAAAGCATGAGTGGGTGAAGTGTTCATCTTTATTTTCTTTGTTATTGCCGAAACTTTGAGGAAGAAGAAGAGGAATGGCTTTCACCATTTTCGGCAATTGCATGGTTTAATTAGATCGAGAACAAAAAGAAAAGGAGCCAGATCGGGGAAAAGCTAAAGTAAACGAATAGCCAGGAAATTCAAATTTATCGACTTCTGAGGTAAGTTTTAAGCAATTGGATTAATTTGAATTATCTATATATTAATGTTCATGTTAAGTGACATAAATACTTTTAAATTTCAAATTGTCAAATAAGGCATAAGGAGTATTATACATGATAGTTGATGTGAATTTGTAAATACATGCATATATGCAACTGTAATAAAGAATTTGATATATACCATTATATGTATGGAAAAGAAATATTCGGATATGTGTGCATGTAAGTATATCCTTGATGATGTCGAATGTGATAGGATGACTTTGAATGTGGTTGCCGAATGTGTTAGTACCATGAACATGTATTTATATAAATATATCGAAATGCTTTGGATGGTTGAAATATGTATAAAGATATGTTTGCCATAAGTATGAAAGGTGGATATGTTTGGACTGGATAAATAATTATGGGTTGAGCTGTAGTTAATTGGGGAACATGAAATGAGTGATAGTGGTGAATGAATGAATAAATAAGTGTTTAATTGTGTAAGGCCGAATGTAATGGTAATTTATAAGAAGAAAGATTCGGGTTGAATGTGCGTATTTAGGTATGTCATATTTATAATATGTGAATTTATATGTTATGTTTAAGTGGAGGTTGTTAATGAGCACTGTGTGTGCGAAAAGGTTAAGTAACGGCTCTATGTGAGCGATACGTTACGTAAAGTTGGCACTGTGTGTGCGAAAATGTTAAGTAACGGCTCTATGTGAGCGATACGTTATGGAAAGTTGGCACTGTGTGTGCGGAAATGTTAAGTAACGGCTCTGTGTGAGCGATACGTTACGGAAAGTTGGCACTATGTGTGCGAGAATGTTAAGTAACGGCTCTATGTGAGCGATACGTTACGGAAAGTTGGCACTGTGTGTGCAGAAATGTTAAGTAACGGCTCTGTGTGAGCGATACGTTACGGAAAGTTGGCACTGTGTGTGCGGAAATGTTAAGTAACGGCTCTGTGCGAGCGATACGTTACGGAAAGTTGGCACTATGTGTGCGAGAAACGGGTAATGGCACTATGTGTGCGATACATTACCAGTAGATGGCAATATGTGTGCGAGAAATGGGTAATGGCACTATGTGTGCGATACATTACCGGTAGATGGCACTATGTGTGCGAGAAACGGGTAATGGCACTATGTGTGCGATACATTACAGGAAGACGACACTTCGTGTGCTAATTATCAAATAACGACTAAGTGTAATTGAATATGATTATGTGATGAATAACTGCAGGTAAAAGTGTGAAAATTTATGAATAATGTGCTTGATATTTGAGCGAACTTTCGGTAAGAAGAAATGGAGTAAGTGAAGTTATGAAAGAGTAAATTTAGAAATAAAACAGTTTTGGACAGCAGCAGTTATGTGTCTTTGAAAAATCACCAAAAATGGTGGAAATTGAATTAGAGGTTGAATAAGATATGAAATTAAATCTGGATGGGTCTATTTTGACATAAAAGAAACAGTGTAAACAAAAGAATTTAATATTCTGTGATATTTGAATTTTTGTGAGACAGGGTTAGAATGATTTCAGAATCCCCTGTTGTATCTTTGAAAATTTATTAAAAATTGTACAAAAATAATCATGGGATAAAATTTATATCCATGAATTTCGTAATGAGTCTATTTTCAATATGAATAAATGGTAATATCATTTGTGTTCTGTACAATGAGATAATTAATTTTTAGTGAAGAAAGGTCGAAACTGTCAGACAACAGAACAGGGGATAATTTAAAGAATAAACTGTACTAATTGGCTAAGCCAAAAATTCTGGAAATTTTATGGTGTAGAGATATTTGAGTCTAGTTTCATAGAAAATTTACGGTTCTTCATTTGGAGCTCTGTAGCTCGAGAAATAAATAATTTAGTGACAGTGACTCAAATAGACAGCTTGAGATGAACATGAATAAAAAGTGGAACTATGTGCAATTATGATTGTATTATCTTCAGAACATATTGTGAAGATTTATGAAAGCCTGTTAATAAGTCACTTATTATTTACATACTTACTTACTAAGCTTTGTAGCTTACTTTCCTTCCTTTCCCATATCTTATAGGGTTGTATGCTAGCTCGAGTTGGAGATCATCGGAGATGTAATCACACTGTCAAGCTATCATCGTGGGTAAAAAGTGAATACAAACCTCTTAAGTTTATGGCATGTATAGGGGACTTAGTCATTTGTATATGTCATAATTGGTTTGGCCTAAAATGTTGGCCATTAATATTTAGCAGTTCATTTTGTATAAGGTCATTGATGTTGACTAGTATTATTTAAGTTATATGTTTGTGATGTAAATTGAAAAGTGATAATTTGGATAAAATTTTATGACTCAGTTTAATACGTTTACAAGTGTATGTGTTCTGGTAATGCCTCGTACCCTATTCCGGCGTCGAATACGGGTAAGGGGTGTTACATTGCCGCCACTAACTAGTTAGATAAGTCAACAGAGTCTTTGGACGAAATTTGAGAGAAGAATTTTCTCACCAAATTGGTAGCAATTCATTAAGTTTCAAAAGAAGTCCCATTACATGTTTTGGAAATAATATTTATAGCCAAAATTAGGCCAGCCGAATGGACTAAATTACTTAGCTGAAAAGTCAGCTTTTAATTCACTTAATTGAGCCGAAAGTTCTTGAAAATTCCAGATTGCTTCCTCGTGCATTGGGAATTCCGAAAATCAGCTTCTAAAGGCCTTGAAGTTCAGCTGAATTAATTGGAGTGCTTTGGGAGCTGGTTGGTACATGTAGGTTCGGCCTAGGGGCTGGTGTTCACTTTAATTATGCCTCATTGACCAGCTGGACAGCTTTGAAGCTCTTAAATTCTGCTTGGGGTTCTCCAACAGTTTTTATGTGTGAAAACGTGAAATTGAGCAGCCTCGCATGTGAACACACAAAACCGATTGGTCTGATGGTGGGAAAGGAATTATCGGTTGTTGGGGAGCTTTAAAATTGCAGGGGTGAGCTGAATAATGAGCTTGGGGGAAGAGGAACAGCAGCTCACTATTGGCCCTTGCCATTCCCGAAGGGTTGCCTGGAGGATAGCAACCAGCAGCTCTCTTCTTAAATGCCGTCCCAATGTCCTTGTACCTGCACCTAATTAAGTCAAACAATTAATTCATTAGATTGATAGCAGACACATTAAATTTGACAGCCACACTTAGGACATAATTAAAACATGTAATAGTTAAGACAACTTAATTGCTTACACATTAATTCGGCTGAACAAGGACATATTAAATTCATGTCTTAGACTAGGACAAATTAATGATATGTAATATTCATAACATAATAAACACATGAAATAAAATTAAACATATTTATTATAACACAAATTAAATTATGCTTAAAAGGTTGTAACTAAATTAGCTAAGCTTAAAAATAATTATTTAGTTAAGTCTAGCAATTTTAATTATTAATTCCAGCATATTAACGCAAGCTCAAATAAGCTAAGGATGAGCTTTTTGAGCTAAATTTTGAACTAGCTGAGCTTGAAGGATATTGCATGGTTTGCTCGGTTCAGTGTTCCAAGGACTCTCAAGCTGATCAGCAATGGTATTGCGCCAAATTTTATCTATAAAAGCCGAGACTCCTTCTTTGAACCTCTTGGCACGAGCACGAGTGATCGGACCCGTTGGAAGCTTCGAAGATTCTTCGGGAGCCTTGGTTGGTTCCCGAACCTCAGTCGTATCACAAGCCAAAAATAATGATAAAACACGTTGCTTGAATTTAATTTATATGATACAATAAGAAGGATGTAAATTTAAGCGTGTTTACTTATATCTTTTATCGATTCAAGGGTTTGACTATTATAAATAAAAATATGCTTTATATAAAAATAAGAATAACGACCTGAATAATTTTACAAGCCAAAAGTATTACATAATATATATATATATATATGCATTAACTTGAATTTTGGACTTATAATTAATACAATAAAATTTTTACTTGTTCCGTAATTTCATTTGTATCTATACTATGTGAAAAAAAAAAACTGTGCTTTTTTCTTTTTCCACATAAGTTGTTTCCTTGTGATATGATATAGTATTCTTAAAAGTCCCTCCAGATTAATCAAAATCTAAAAGCATGTAAACAATAATCATGTTAAAGATGATGTGTAAACACGTGGATATAGATGAGGGTGAGAATGTATTTCAAATCCACTCAAACTATTTACTTTGGATAGCCTTTCAATAATTTGTTAAATAGTTGTCATAATGCATACCAGATAATTACGTTTTACCAAAAATAAATAAAAATGTAGGTACATACGAATATGAAGAGATTAAGTAGTGCAGTGTAGTGATTAGTGAAAGCGGCAATGACATTGCCCCATCTTTTTCTTTATCAGTAAAGATAGCGAAAGACTAGGACATAGCGAGCTGGTTGCTGACCAAAATGATGATGATGATGATAAAATTCACAAGGAAAAGGTAAAGGGTAAGGGTATAGTCCACAAAGACCATTTGTCCTGGAATTATAAGTTGGAACAACAAAACCGACTGACCAAATGATGGATGAATGGGGCCTTCTCAGTCCCCATATCGATTGGATGTTTGATCGGAAGTGGAGTAACCCACTGATGCATGCTTACAATATACATATATAGGATGGATAGCTGTTCAAAACTAAAATTAAAATAATAAATTTGGACCCTAAACCTAAGGGCCAGAAGTAGCGGTCATCACCCAACAAAATCATTCAAAGGTTGATGCGGTGTTAAAGCTAGACACTGGATTGTTCTTCCATGCATTTCTCACCAACCCTTCTTTTTTTTATTGCAAAAACAACGAAGTGAAGTAAAAAAAAATTGATATGCTCTCCCTCTCTGTCTCTCTCTTTCATTTTCTCAGCCATGTCATGAAAATTCCTTTTGTCATATCGAATGAACTGCGAAGTTAGCAGCCCAATGCCCACTATGGAAAGTTTCTTACAGATCCTCCTATGATCTTCGACGTGAAATGTCTACTACGAAAAAGACTATATTACCAATGACACATTAATAAAAGCATGCAGATAATAGGAGAACTTGGATGTTACAATGCTACAGGGTAATTAGAAAAGTTATATAATTTAATGATAATTTGTAGATATCAACGGTAATTGAAATGGTTAAAATTTAGATGTATAATAATAAAATATATTATACTCCTAACAAAAAATTTCACATTATGACAAGGAAAAAAAGAAAAAGAAAAAGAAAAAGAAAAGAATCATCACAGTCAAAACGAGATGATGATGATGATTCAACTAGAAACTCCCATTTAAAGCCTAGTGATGTCGCGGTGGAGAGGCTGCCCCTTCCGTTAAGAAATTGATTAAGTTTATTTAATTCAATTTGTTAGATCTGACGTTTAAAAATATTACGTTAATATTTATACAAATTTATTATTAAATTTAAATAAAATAATTATTTTTTACTAATTCGGTAAATCATCATTGAGAGCTCGACTAATAACTTTGAAACACGTATAATCTGAATGGTGAAAACAATTAATAATTACATTTTAATGAATGTCTTTGACCCGGAGCCAAGTTTATGATATTTCAATAGTTTGGATAAAATCGACGAATATCAATGAATTATTTGATTGAAATCGATTAATAGATCAATTGTAGATTCCAACACTTTAAAGTTAGTAACATTTTCAATTTAAGAGTTTGAAATTATATAGATAGTTTATGATTATAGGATAAATATATTGTTTATTATTTGAGTTTAATTTAGATGTTAATTTGCTATTTTTGGTTTTTCAGTTTATATTGATATTTAAATTTGGATATCATCACACATTTTAGTTTATTTTTTCATTCGGTTAAAATTGGGTGACATTGACCAATCAAGTTTAGTCACATGACACATGCCCCATCATCACTTAATGTACCTATTATGTGTAAAAACTTGATCGATTCACATCATCTAATTTAATCGAAATTACAAAAAAATCGAATTTTAGGTACCGATATGAATATAAAAATATAAGTACCAATTTAGACGATAAAAATAAATTCAAATACAAAAAAAGTATATTCCAAAATATTACTATATGAGACTTTGGTATCTTTTGTATTTAGCCTGAATTATAAATGAACTAAGCCTTTTCAATTTCAATGAATTATAAATGAGACTTTGGTATCTTTTGTATTTAGCCTTTTCAATTTCAATGGAGATGGTGGTTAACTCAAATATGTATGAATATAGTTCCCCAAAATTAATTTAAACTAATGGAAAAACTTCTACAATCTAGAATTTAGTTATGGACTGACTTAAGGTAGGTTTGGATAGACGGTGTGTTTACTTACGGCTAGTATAAAAACAACAGTAGCAGTGAGATTAGATACGGTAATAATACTGTAACGTGAAACAAAAAGTAAACTAAACAAAAAATAGAAGTGATATTAGATACTGTAATGGTACGGTAACGTGAAACAAAAAGTAAACTAAACACATTATACTGTATCGCCCATCTAAACTCACCATTAATTTAATTGTCAGAGGATAAATATGATAACTTATTTTTTTTTATATTAATAAAATTTAGTATAACAACATTTTTTTTGGGTAGAATGTATTTTTATAGTGTTATTCATATATATTATTTTTGTGCTATCGAGACTAACGATTTAAATTCTCTTTCTAATAATTAAAAAAAAAAACCTTAATTCTTTAAATGGTGGTGTGGTGTACGGCAGCGACTAAGGCATAGGGCATGGCAAATATCTGTCCACTATATTGATATATTATTATATAGTTATATTCTCTGAACAGAGATCTAATGGCAGATCAAAGATTTGGTTTACTTGGAAACCACAAATACCCAGTTCCACGCCTCCTACATATCGGTTCGTTCATTTAGTCATAATTTTCTATCTTATTATCCCACTGTCTTCTTCATAGAATAAATTAGTTTCAGTGATTGGGGAAGGTCAAACGTTAAAAATATCAAAATAACCCCACTTCAAAAGTGCTTCACCTTCTCATCTTATTTCGAGACTCCACCAACTCCCACCATATATATATATATATGACTGTTGATGATGATAATGATGATATTTAAATTGACAATTTCAACCCCGTACCATATATATACACATAATGTTTTTGTCCATGTTAAACAAAATCATGCAGGTGATGTAACTGAGTGAGTGAGAGATGGTAATAGGAATTGTTAAAAGCGATTACGAATGGTTAAGTCTCAGCCACCTACATCCACATGCACTAAAAGACTAAACCATCTTAGTTTCAAGTTTAACTACTTTCACAAAAGACAGCATCAGCTCCACCATATCCATCACCTCTTTATTTTCCGATTCGTTTTTATCTTGTTTCCAATGCAAAAAAATAAACCCTACTTTACTACAAATTATTATATGCTAATTTCATTAGTTTCTGAATGGAATGGAAACTAATACGGAAGAAGAAAAGAACCTTGATCAAACATGAAATTGAAAACTATATAGTTCCCCTTATTATAATATAAAAAAAAAAGATAAAAAGAAAAAAAACATCAACAAAACCCAACTCAAAGGTTGTTCCCTTCCCCAAGAATACTAAAAGCTTCAAGTAAAAACACAACCCGGAATCTGTATAACATTAGGAAGAAAAAGACAAACAAATGGCTATTTGCCGTACTGTTCTTTCATTTACAGGAAGCAATACCCGCATTACAAGATTCGCTCGAGTTGAACCAGATTAAAACCAACCCAACAGCAGCAGCTGGACAGACAATAGATGATATGATTTTGGATATGTGAGGCTCAAAGCTCAATAGCTTTTTGTATACTAAGAGCGAAAAACGAATTCCATTTTTAGAGTTATTAAGCAGTCTACCTTTTGACGCTTACAACAATGGCTGGCAAAAGAACCCTATGGAGGAGCACCATAACCTGGAAGATCAGGCCATTGATTTGGATTCAAAGAAGCAGCCGTAGTGTTGCTGGTGTTAGTGTTGCCAGCGCTGCTTGTGCTGCTGCTGCTGTTGTTGTTCATACTCCACAAAGCCGCCTCAGAGGCTGTAGGTTCACTGTTGTTGATGAAACTTTGATGCCAATTCTGCTGAGAAGAATTACCTGCAGCAAGCCTGCTAGACTGAATCAACCTTTCATGATCAGATGGGTACATGTTTACAGTCTTTTGATCTCTATCACCCATTGGAAAGAATTGGGTCTGCTGACTTGGCTGATGCTGTTGCGACCCAAAAGAAGGGACACCATATCCCTGCAAAAGACCCAAATTTGAAGAACCACCCAAGTCACCTCCCATACTTAGAGCCTGATTGAGGGGTTGATTAAAAGGTTGCGGTTGGTTCATTGACTGAATTGCTGCCAAAGAAGACATGAACCCAACACTAGGATAATACGATCCCACAGAAGGAATAGCAGATGATGAAGCCAAACTACCAGATTCCTTTGTTCTGAAAGCAGCACTCACGCTGATCATAGGATTAGAAGAGATCATACTTTGCGGTGATGTCAAGCTGTGTTGCTGGGCTGCTTGCTGCTGAGGTATCAGCGGCTGAGACCTTGAATTTTCACCGGAAGATGAAACCTTTGTGCGCTTCCCTTTCCTGCAACCACCGCCCACGGGCACGTTCCTTAGGGTTCCACCTTGAGTCCAATACCTTCTACAAGTCTTGCAGAAATAACGAGGCTGCGAGAGACTGTAATTGTTGTAGTAACAAAACTTGGTATTAAGAGACTCACAACGAGGACACTTTTGAGGTGGATGCTGCTGTTGATTCTCGCCCGTCAACGGCTTCAACCTCTGATCTTGCTGCTGGTTCTGCTTCATGCCTTGCTCACTCCCTCTTCCTCCTCTATCTTGCTGCATAACTGTATCTATATACTCTTGTTTCTGATGCTGATTTATCAAATCCCTTTTATCGTTAATCTAATACGGAATCAAGATTTTGGGTTTACTTGGGTGTTGGTGCATGCAGGCTTTGTGATGAGGCGAGAGAGAGAGAGAGAGAGGCGTTTCAGATATAGAGCTGTCTGATATCTCTACGTGTCTGTCTCTGGCTTTTGAGAATCTCCACTGTACAACAAAACCACGGCGATCGTTACCTTGTCTACATGCCTATATCTCCTACCTACCAACCCACTTCGACAAAACCATGATCTTCCCAAGTCTAAATTACTTTTTTGCACCTTTTTTTTTCCCAGCAAAAAACCAAACGATAATCAAGAATCTAAATTTATTAAAAATATCCCCTTAAAACACCACGAAAAATCTGGCCAGATTTTCCATCTCCAAAAAGAAGCTAGAAATCACATAAACTAATAATTATGTGCATTTAATTTTTTTTTTTATACACATTCACTTGAATATGTGTAGAAAGCTGAGGAGAGGCTGACCTGCTTTTACGAGAGAGGGTGAAATACAAGGGAATCTGTACGAGTGTCGGGCGTGGACAAAGTCCACTAAGGCAAGGTCTCACTCAATCTAGAGCTGAGTGAGAGATGTTTTAAGGGAGGAGAAAGAGAAAGAGAAACGGGGAGGTTTGTTGGTTCAGTGAAAGTACAGTCGTCGATTAAAAGAGGAAAAAGGTTAGTTTAGGTTGAGTCGAACACCCATGTCCTGTAAGTAACATAAAACAAAGAAAAGAATCAGGACAAAACACTGGTTGATCATTATCAGGGTCATTAGAATTGTATGAAATAAGGGATAAAGCCAACACACAACAGATTTTATTGACAAAAAAGAAAAAAGGACACAGAGTCACACCCTGTCACCCGAAGCCTCGATTCAGTGATCTTTAATGTGTATTTTCGGGTGACAGCCCAAGAATATCATCGGGTTGGCCCTAATAAAAGAGAGATGGAGGGACAAAGAATTTAAGAAGAGAGACAATATGATAGGGAATGGACCAGTAAGCAGTGGGCAGGTAGGCGGCGCGGCCGAAGCAAGGGTGGCTTCTCGGTCGGCAATGGTGTCAGACCTCACCTTAATTCACATGTCTTTCTCTTTCATCCCACTTTCATATTTCTGTCTCAACGATCTCTCTCTCCTGAGTCTTCTATTCTCTACTAGTATTATTCTATTCATATTTATATTTATTTTTGCATTATTTATTTATTTTATGTGATCAGTTAGTGCATTACCGGAAGATTATGTTGGTAACTTTGACGGCCTTCTATTCTTTTTCCTCAAATTCAATTTTGAAATTGATGTCATTTTTAAAAAATTTAAGATTATAAATTTAATGTAAGTAGAATATAATTTGTCTGTTCTCTTTTTTTTTTTAATTTATAAATATAAATATAATACAATATTCATAGATATAAAACTTAAGAATTAAGTTTCTCAACCTTTGGTGATGATAGGAAAGTTTCATTTGTGAAATTGATCTCATTTTTTGTTACGCGGAGTTCATAATTTCTATCACGATATATTTCAACTTTACTAAAGGGAGATTCCTGACAAAACATCTGCAATAGGCAAGTCTAACAATAGTACCAACAACTTTAACATCAACATAGAGATTTATTTTGTATTTCATAATTGTTTTATTAAAATTTTAAGTATTATATTGGAATCTCCCTTATTTTCGTTGGGAAAAAAATCATAGAGGGTTAATGTTATTGACAAACGAGGTTATACTTTGAAAGAGTTTCATTTTCCTTTTGTTTAGATTGTATACATGTTTCCACGTAAATATACATTAAAGAAAATCTTGAAGTTGGTATATATATAACGTGATGGAAGCGAAGATATGGCGGAGTTGGGGGGGGGGGCTGACGACCTTTTCCGTTGAGACTTGGGGGGTTACAAGTACAACTGCTCCCCCTAGAGCCTCCACTTTCAGTAGGACAAAACACTGGCGTATTTTTATGTTTTGTGTTTTAAAGATTTGGTTTCTATTTTTGTTATTTTTATTTTAAGAGAGTACATATGGACCCACTTCCAATGTTGTGACGAAGGTGGGTAGGCCATGTGCTTAGTTAGACTCAAGCATTGTGAGTTGAATGGGCCAATATGTCTTCCTTTGGGCTGTTGGATTATTACTTGGTTTTGGCCACTCTCACTATTTTCCGCTATGACTATGACTGCTATTGTCGTCAACAGTGGTTTAAGATCGATTCACGTTAATTAGGATTTTACCTTCTCTCATAATTCAAAAAAAAAAAAAAAAAATCCACCAATCCTTTACCACTTAAGAAATAGCCTTACATTGATTATTCATTCAGTTACAAAACTAGAAATGGAAAAAATGAGAGGGCATACACCAAGAAGTCAAATGTAGTCCTCGAATATCACAGATATTCAGCCAATGATAAGAAACACAGGGTTTGAGAAAGCACATGATCTGCCGCTTTCATCCATTTGGGTATATACTTCATACGTATATTTTCTCTCTTCTTTTTTTCTTTTCTTTTTTTACTTTAGGTGGTAAAAACATATATACAGGTTTGATTGAAGCCGTTGTTTATCTTTACTTTTCTCTTTTGCTTGAAGGGAATATCTATCCCCTTTTTGACATCAACATTAACTTGGTTCGAATTATTATAAAATATCATATTCCTTCATGATGAAAAAGGATTCAACTGTTCCTTGCATTCATCTTGCAGGGTTCTAGAGGGATCGTACTTGTTTGGGAGCATTGTCATCCATTTATTTGGCAGCCTTTTGTCGGCAGTCTAGTTTCTGAGTATTTTAGAACTTGCACAATATCTGCCTATTATGTAGTTACTTTGCAGGTTTTAGATTGATTTAGCCGTAGATATTCATAGCTTGTTTATATATATATATACACACCTCATTTTAAATGGCTTTCTTCATCATTCACTGCCTTGATTCCCAATTGCACTGGTTTCCAACGCCTGCGTTAACTTTCTATCTTAAAAAGGCATATGATTACTAATCAGTGGTTTACATATTCTTTGCCGAGCATTGATCATGATAACATGGAATTTTTAACCTCTTTTTCAGTACATTTTCGCAATTATTGACCTCACGATCAGCAAAGATCATAACAAAGTACGACTCGATACTCGATTACATATATGGATATGCATAATTAGAAAAGAAATTTCTTCAATGTGGAGAGTAAGAATATTGCCCGGTGTACGAGTTATCTCCGGGTTCAAGGCTAAGAAACCATTTTGCCGATGTTCGTGATATATGATATAAGATTTTCAACCACTGGCATTCATTTGCTTACATGAAACAACAGAAGAAAATTTCTCCTTTTCCACAGATTGAACTTAACGGCTGGTTTTGATCTTTCAAGCAAAAATGGCAAGCAAACCGGACATGGCGTCTTAATGGCAGCGCTTAATGGACAGTGAAGTTAAACGAACAACCCTCATGCAAGCAGATATGTCTTCTTCACTCATGGTAGAGGCTTATATCCCTTTGAGTTTAAGATTGTCAACCTCTTCAAACCCTCGCAAACTACACCTTTAACCGGAAACATAATAATTAGATCATGATTTCTTCTATGTTTAAGAAACATAGAATAGGTAGTGCATAGTATTATGCCGGGCTATTTCTGCAAGTGGCTTTTAGCCTTATGCAAGATTTGTGGGACAACTCCCCACTTAAGAGGAAGCTATTTACTCTTGAATAGCAATGTTATCACATCAAGCATCTTTTCTCTTAAAACAATGCAAAGTTTCAAACTAAAATCCCAACCCACCAATCATTTAGTTCAATGCAACCTTTGGGGGAGAGAGGTTTCTTAATTAGAGGACCATGAATGGCCAGGATTCATGGTGTTTTGTGCTCAAGAGTATTCCAACATTTAAACCAAAGGTGGCGCCAACTCCCCCTCGAGCTCTATCAGTGGTCAGATGGGCATCCCGAAACCAGCCTTCGCCGGACACCTGTCATCCAATGCAGCCCATTGGCAACCTCACATTGCTTCACTTTCTTTACTCTCTCTCTCTCTCTCTCTCTCTCTCTCTATATATATATATATATATACATATACACGCAATTTGGTGGCCTTTTCTCTCTCTCCATTCCGACCCCTCTGCACCACTTGACTCGTTTCTTAAACTTTTTTCACACCTGGACTCATCCTACTGGCAGCATCTTACATCCCCACGACCTTCTTTGTACCAGACTTTTGTACTCACTACAAACACAACACAAGAGCATATACAAAATACGCTCTCATCAACCCTCTCTGATCACCACCTGCATTACAATCCCCTAGGTTCATCATCACATTGCACATTTGTCCTGATGGAGAACTCTTACATGCCTTTTCTCCCCACCACCTCCACAGCCACCAATACCATCCTGAGGCAACCAAACATGGGTTGTTCTCAGAATTCAGAGTTTTCAATCTATGAACCAATGAATTCCAAAAACTTCAGTTCCAAACCCATAACAACAGCACCAAACTCTCAATTCCACCATCCAACACAGTTTATGGCACCTTACCAAAGCCTGCAACTCCCATACAGACATCCCATAGAGCAGACTGATCATTCTTTAGCGTATCCTTTCTTTCTGGGGCAGAATGGAATTGAATTTGGTTCGATTATCGCTAGTAATGGGGTGCAACACGGATCATGTTTCATGCAAACAGACGGGGTTTCGAAGGCAGAAGAGAGAAGGATGCTGGATCCTTACGGATCAAAGGCTGCAAGGATTAAGAGAAAGCTGGCACGCCAAAGAAGCCTTAGTTTGCAAAGAAATGCTTCTTCAGGGGCTACAGCTCAGGTGGATAAAAGGAGACTGAACAGCTCTGGTGCTGACAATGATGTGAATATCAACAACGATACCAAAAGGGATCTATACATGTTCTGCACATCAGATAACAAGGTGCATTTTGAAAAAAGTACTCAATATCCTTGATTTAGATGGTGTTTTCTTTGTCCTTGTCAATTAAAGATGTCAGGCGTATCTTGGGTTGCAGAGACTGAGAGTGTTGCTGAGGAAAGAGCTAAAGAACAGTGATGTCGGGTCCCTTGGGAGAATTGTCCTTCCAAAGGTGAGGTTTTACTTGATCCATGATGGGTTATTTTCAAGAACAGCTCTCTCTAGTTATATCTATTCTTCTTTTGACCCTCCCCCCCCAACTAAAGATAATTGAATATTGAAAGAATAAAAGAGCAAAATAGCCAACCAACAACCATTCCTTCATCTGCTGTCATGATCTAATGCACCAATACAAATAAATAATTGACATTAATGATCATTAAGTATCATTATCTTGCTATTTTCGGCTGTCGTAAAACGTTACAGCCACTAGTGTTTTAAGCATTTATCTAACGTGTACTGTGGAGCTGCAATTTTTATCCAGAGAGAGGCGGAGCTAAATCTTCCAATCCTTTGTGATAAAGAAGGCATCCAAGTAGTGCTAAAAGACGTATACTCTTACCAATCATGGACCCTCAAATACAAGTAACCACTGCTCCGCACTAAATTCCTTTTCCAAATTAATGCTACTGCCACACAAACGTTTAATCTTTTTGTTCATTGATGTCACAGGTTCTGGTCTAATAATAAGAGTAGAATGTATGTGCTTGAAAACACAGGTAAGCCATAGTTTCATTTCATTCTAACCGGCCGGCCCCTTTCATTTTTTGTTATTAGTACTTAATTTCATTATATGTTAATAATGCCATTTTTTTTTTCAATTTCGGTAGCGGATTTTGTAAAGCAAAATGGACTGGGAATTG
This sequence comes from Gossypium australe, assembly GCA_005393395.2. Lineage (NCBI taxonomy): Eukaryota > Viridiplantae > Streptophyta > Magnoliopsida > Malvales > Malvaceae > Gossypium > Gossypium australe. The sequence goes on from CM016626.1 coordinate 22,712,529, forward strand.
GAGATTTCCTTACCCTTTACGAAGATGAAGGCAAAAATCTCGTGAGTTTTTCTTCCTTGTCGCCAATGATACTACAAACTAGTTAACTAACCTTTTTAAAAAGACAGATAAGAAGGCACAAGCACTGCAGCTTTGTGGTGCTAAGCAACGGCTCCTTTGCAGCTGAGCTGGACTATATCTACTAGGACTTGGTCTTTACTCTTATATGACAAAATCTGTTAGAAATTTTTATCCCTCCGTTGTTAGGGTCCTATTTGAATCAACTATTAACATTCATTTTGATGAGATTAAAAATAAATGTTATACAATCTTATTATATTGCTTAATCCTACTGTCATCATTAGCTAAGCGTTGATTATTAAAATTCTCTTTGGTTCTTTTTTTCCATCCGAGAGAACAGTATTTCTCCGTAATAAAGGTGGAAAGGGTTGCTGCTGCAGAGCCTTCAAACAATCAACCCTGTGATTCTCAAAACAACTATATGGACATGCCATTTACAGGCCCACTTAGAGATGAGGAAGAAACATGTTTAGAGTTACTTATAGAACAACTTAAACACACGGAACATGAAGAATCTAACGACCTTATGACTTTGGCCATGGATGCTACTTATTCGCATGGCCCGCCTGCTGCCGATGAATCCCAACATTTTGTATCCGATGCCAACGTAAAAATAACTGCAACCGAACTGCAAACCTCGTCGACATCGTTGCGTGGTAAAGCGAGGAGTGTAGATGAAATTCAGATCAACTTTGATGACTGCTATAGTGGTCTTGACATGCTACCTGATGTCAGCCTTTACAATTTTTTACTTTGACCATGTCTGCATCAAAAGAATTGTAACTTGTTCAAGTCAAGTAGTAATTTGTTCTTTGCTTTACTTCTATAGGTTCTTGGGGTATAGGGGGGGGTTTCAAATTATTTTAAAGAAACAAGGCATTATATTGTTTCATGTTGGATGATATGATAGAAGTAAACAAAGCATATCATGCCTTTTTTTTGGCCTTTGTAAGTTTCATACGTAGGTAAGTAAATTTTGTTGGCAACATTGTGACACCAAATTGAAAATGTGCGCTACATTAAACACGGTTGTTCGTTAGGGGATAAGACTCCCTCGCTTTCCTATTCACACTTTTTCATCACTTTTATCCATGGCGATAACCTCAGCAGCTGCAGCAGTCCCGGCACTGTCTTCCCTCGCCCATCGCGTTCCAATTCCTTCCATTTCCTTCCTCTTCCCCGACTCCACCAGACCCTTTTCTCTTTCCCGCTCATTCCGCTCCTTTTCCCTCACTCCCCAAGCCAAAGCCTCAGACATCGAAATCTCCTTTTTCGACGACCTCAACCCCGAAGACGAAGCTGTCGCCTTTGACCCGCCAACACCCCCAGAAGGGTTCATCCCTCCACCTGCTTTCGACGATGGCCCCGAGGAAACCGAGGACGAAGTTGCCGCTGCCTATGAGGAACTCTACGGCCCAGCCTACAGTGGGGTCTCCGTTCTAGGCAACGATGTTTATGTAATGGACTCTAAACTGAAGAAAACGAGTGCGTTTGGGAAAGTTACGAAAGAAAAGGTGAGGGATGGGTTTGAGGAAAGAGTGGTTCAAGTTAGAAGAGTGACTAAAGTGGTTAAAGGTGGGAAACAACTTCATTTCAGGGCCATTGTTGTGGTTGGTGATAAGCAAGGGCAAGTTGGGGTTGGAGTTGGGAAAGCTAAGGAAGTCATTGCTGCCGTTCAGAAATCGGCTGTGAATGCTCGGAGGAATCTCATTACTATACCTATGACAAAGTATTTGACTTTCCCACACCGGTAAGGAAGTTTAGTTCTTGCTTTGGAATGTTGTGTAATTTTTCTTTTTAACTGATGCAATGGGTCTTTCTCTTTGGGGTTGTTATAGTGAAAGAGAGAGCTTTTTTTTTCTTGGGGGTATAAAAAGGATTTCTTTGTGTTTAATTGAGGTTCCTTGAGTATTTGTTGCTCATTAATAGGATAGTTTAATGGTGCTTTTCAGTTTAATCTAGTTGTTCTTTAACCTGGCCTTGTGGTTCCCAGATTTTAGGTTGATTATTGTCCATGGATTATATGCAATTTGTTCAAGTTCTCTGTAGAACCTGAAAGGCACTAATTGGGGGCTTAAATGTAGCAAATATATCTGATGATGATGCTGTAACTGTTTTAATATCTATTGAGCCATCTAAGACTTGATGGATTATTTGCTTTCCTAATATTGAAATGTAAATAAAAGATTTCATGTGGAAAAAACTTATCATACCTATTTCAGATCACTCATTAGGACATGTATATAATTCACTAGGAGCTGACTGCAATAAGCTTAATATTATGGTAAAGGAGGGATTTCAATATGCATTTAATTAATGTCACTGGAAAATGGCTGGCAGATCCGAGGGTGACTATGGGGCAGCTAAGGTGATGCTTAGACCTGCCGCACCTGGTACTGGAGTAATTGCAGGAGGTGCTGTGCGAATTGTTCTTGAAATGGCAGGTGTGGAGAATGCTTTGGGCAAACAACTTGGAAGTAAAAATGCCCTTAACAATGCCAGAGCTACAGTTGTTGCTGTGCAGAAAATGAAACAGTTCCGGGAGGTTGCCCAAGAACGAGGAATCCCCATGGAAGAGTTGTGGAAATGATGGCCTTGGAAGCGTGCTTCATCTTTTCACCTCATGTTTTTCTGGGAATGTAGATTTACGCAAGGCTTCAGTAATGTAAGTTAACCCACTACAAGATACAAGCAGCTCTTTTGTTGATTCTAATTGAAAATTTGTTTCCAATGAAATGTTATTCTGGCTCTCTGAGCTTCAATTAGAAAGATTCAATTTTAGTTCCATACGTTCAATAATGTATGTCACTCAATTACTTGAGCACTTGCCATTTATCCTGAAGTTAGCCGACATTCATTATATTGATTGCTTGGAAATGACATATTATTGTGAGTTCCAGCCCCTTTAATATCAAATTATCGAGCTTAGTGTTCTGTCAGGTTTATCTAACATGAGCCAAGCTAAACTGGAAGATTGGCATCGCAGACTCTGTTCAATGGTAAAACCAGAACCCATTAGCTGAAGCATTGCCACCATTAGCATGTCTAGATCAATTCCTTAAAAATAAGAGTATGCGGCGATTTGCTTTATCCTCTGCCTTAATAGCTTCTGCTGAGCTTATCACAATTTATATTTGAGAACTGAATTGACCCCTAAATTTTTAAAATCTGTTTCAATTGCTGTTAGTTTGAGTTCCAAAAACTGCATTTTCCATTTTCGTATTGTCTCGTGTCAAGCAAACTCTTGAATCTCTTCAACACTTTCAAGTTGCAAGTTATGTGGACCGCTAATGCCATTAAGAACCTTATTACTTGTAAATATAAACTACTGAGATTAGCTGTCCACATTTATTCGCAGGAACTCAAACCATTAAAGGTTCCTGCTCAAGCATTGCTGAAGCTTATAGCAATGCAAAATTTAGCCCTTTTACGAGCAATGAAACAAAGTAGAAACTCACTTACTGAAGCAGTTAAAAAAAATGAGGCCAAAAGCATATGCAGTTGAAACCCTAACAGCCTAACTGGTGTATCAACATGGCTGTATTGCTGCAAATCGTAGACATATGTCATGATATCAAATCGATTTAATAGGGAATTGAAGGTCTATTTGATTTGATATAATGCTTAAATTAGAAAATTCATCCAAGTCCAAAAGTGCAGCCATCAAGAACATCGGGGGGGAAAAGCCCGTCATTTTATACTGCAGTTGTATTTCATTTTTTCTCTACCTTTGGCTGTAAATTATTTAGCCTGTAGTTAAGATGTCTGTCTATACTTTCAAAATTGCCACAAAAAAGGGCGCATCTTCGGCCCTGGTACTTTTTCTTGACTGTTCACTTTACCCGCAGTTGCCATTAGCTCCATTTTGAAATTGCTCTGTATGTACAAACAAGCAGATGCATGTTGAAGGATATTTTACTTCCATATCTTAACGCACTGATCATGACTTGCGGAGGCAACCATTTCAGTCTGTAAACAATCTGCCAGCGAAGAAATTAGTCCCCTGTGTGCTTCAACTGTCCATGTTTTATTGCTCTCAACTGGATTCCATAATTCCAGGCACTGTTGATAAAAAGCAATCATATTAATAAAGAGAAACAATGATGTATTAGTTGTTAAGATTGCAAAAGGATGGCAAACAGTGTGTAGATGGGGCCAAGACAACTTCAGCCTATTGGACTTAGCCAACCTTGTGTTTTCCACGTAACAACTAATGTTATTCTTATATTTTTCTTAACACCCCTTCCTCCACAAGAGGTTCACTTTACATTCTTATGTATATGTCGACACATGAAGACATGATAACATCTGTCTAAAACCCTCTTACAAGCTTACAAGCTAACTAGTAACGTAGTTGCAAACTTATGAGAAACAAACAGTATTTGCGATAATATTCTGAATACTTCGTCTTTACCTGGTAACCACCAATGACCAAGAGTTGTGAGTACCCTGGATGAAATGTGCAGGACTGGAACTTGTTGCCTGTTGACCGCAATTCATGCAAGCATTCTCCACCAGATACTGACCACATTCGTGCACTGTCTTCACTGATGGAGGCAAAATACTTGCCACTAGGATCCCAGCAAATTGAAAGAACCTCTTTGTTATGCCCCTGAAAGAATATAACATTCCTTCAGATAGGCAAGGAGATAAATGGACTTAGAAGCATGCAAGTTATAATTGCATAGAAAGTGAATCAACCTTCAAACAGGATAGGGGCTTGTTAGTTTCAGCGTCAATTACATTCACAACATTTCCCGAAGCAGTTGCTATCAACTTTCCTGGTCGAGGCTGGAACCGGACTTGTTTAGTAGCTGACTGCAGTCACCTCATAAGGAAATTGAGATAAGCATCAGTAAGGATTTGTTAGACAACATAGAATTCTGATGGAGTAAGACCAGATGCAAGGCTATGATTAAAAGAGTCATGCCAGACAAAGAATAATTCGATGCTGGACTTCCTTTCAACACAGAATTCATTTTGTAGAAACCCACAAGGATGTAAAACTAGAGATTCCAAAAATGTCAATTTTAACCATTTCAATGTTTGTTAAGCATAAACCGTCGTTCAAGAAGTATGCTGAGCAGCAATGCATTGACAAGAAAGACTACTAGAGATGGAAGCATCACCAAAATTCACAATCTAACAAAACTTCTGGAGAAACTAAGAAAAATAACATTTCCAATCTAAGTTAATGAAATTTCGTTTGGGACAATTACGGTATAGGGGAAGGGATGTCAATACCAAGACGTGAACCTGGTTTTTGGGATGTCAACAGGGGAGCCTCAACCACTACTCCAAATGGATATTGGCAATCTAAATTATTAGTAAACTACGATGTTTTTGAGAAATTCTAATATATATAAGGAACAGAATCCGACCTTAGAGACATGCACACAAGAACGTTGGTTGATATTCCATAATCGCATCTCATTATTACTATCACAGGAACAAAGGAGATCTGTCTTTCTAGGATGGAAATCTAATGACAAAACCTGTTCAGCATGCCCCACAAGCTTGAAAAGTGATTTGCTTGGCTGCAATGCAAAGAAATGAAGACATTGTCAAAAAGAAAATAAGTGCTGTGTACTAGTCTGCCCATCTATGCAACAAAAAGGGCCCTGCAGAGGACATTAATGATACAATAGCCTATCTCCATTCTGAACAACCACAGAGAAATTTAGGTAATACTAAATGAATATCTGAAAAAGTTCCAAAGGAAAATTGTTACTTTGGTAGAATCCCATAGTTGGACTGTCTTGTCAAAAGACGATGTTGCAAATATGGTTGAACTTGGTCTAAAACGAACATCAGTAATGAGAAGGGAATGGCCCTCCGCAGTTCTGACAAAATCGAGAGTTTCCATATTCCATATCAAGACCTGCCAGAAGAAAACTGTCATCAGAACTAAGCTTACATAAATAATTATGTGAACAAAAAGCTGCATTCCAGCTTAATACCACCTTCTTTTCATGCCCAGCACTAGCTAGTAACTTCCCATCTGATGAAAAATGGCAGCTCAAGACTTTGCTTTTGCATGAGTGAAGGCAACTAACCTCTTCAAACGTGAAGCCTACACCAGTCATGACATATCATTTTATTACAGTTGTTTCAGTAATATCTCTAGCGTTATACTGCCACAAGTGCATCTTTGTGACAGAATTTCATATTATTTTCTTTTACAAAGAATCACAAAAATACACACACACACACACAATCTACACCAAGTTTGGTGGCGGACATCAGAGAAAGCTTTCATTGTCCAACCTGATTAAAGGCTACAACCAAATATAGTCATCCCATGCTATTTAACAATTTTTCAGCAATATAACAAAGTTAAAGGAGAGCAAACTGCAGAGGCTGGAAAAGATTAACCATTACAAAGTCTTCTATTTCCATTGCATCGGTACCTAAGGAGAGCTGGAAATAATTTCTCTGTTGTCCTAACAGAATTACAGATTACCTTTATGTTCACTTTTATTAGATCTGTTAGAACGACTCCTTAAATTCGTGAAAGGAGTGCTTGTGCTATCAACATTATCATGATCATGGGACAGAAAAGAATCAACAGTGTCATCAACAGGTTTATTCTCCTCATCTTTGATATAACCCTGCAGATGAACATCCCATGAAGCAGGCAACAATTATGATGCAAATAAAAGCAAAAAAGATCATACAGGAAGTATAGATAGAGAAAATATGATGACACTGTCCATTGACATGGAATAAATCCCTATGTATGTCACAGGTCAATGACAGAGGAAACGCCATCAAAGCTTTCCCAAGTATTATGACATACCAATTTCTGATCTGCTGTCATCGAGTTTGATAGTTTCTTTTTCTTTCTGCCAGTCTGATCAAAGAAAATATAATTATAAGAAGATATCGTACTATAACACACATAGACATATGCTTTACCAGGATTTACAACCAAGATGGAGGAAGCATTAGCATTAACATTTAACATCAGCATCAATACTAGTTTTCCTTAAGAATTACTTGCATACTACATGCAGTTGCTGCAAAAGATTATATTGGTTTTGATATTCTTCTGTTTGCATGGTTTGGGTATTCATCTGGTTCATCACCAATCACCAATCAGTCACTAATGAAGAAAAGAATCATGATCTTTTCTTTTTCCAGAATCAAAGAGCTTCTAACAAGTTAAACCAATAAACACAATCATAAAAGTTTGAAGTTGCATGCAATTACTACTGTAAGATCCCTTTTAATTCATGACTATCACGGTTTTTAATGTAGAGGGTTGATTTTGAGAATATTAGCACACATATCGTAATGGGTCATAACATCTTACAGAGTAATGCAGAATACATCCTATCTTACAGAAAGTAAAATGACTATAATGGCAAGCTTCAAAGAATAAACTGCTCAAAAGGTTTGTTTGTCACTGCTTCAACTGACCGGTCTGTTATTCTCAATTATTTCTGGGTTAGGGAGTATCAGATTTTGATAACTGAATTTGGCAGAGCTTCCAGGAAAAGTAGGTGTCAGGTTTCTAGGCATAAGTGACAGCCCCTTATCTGATTTCTCTGGTTGACATTTCAGTATCTGAAATGGTTGCTGATAGTTTAGTGCCTGAAAGAGTAAATTTCAATTCTATCCCAAAACAGGTAAGCTAGCTCAACTACAGAACTGCTAGTGGAACTTTAAGCACACTTCTATTTTACACTTTGCAGGACTTAATCTATGATACCAAAAAGAATAAAAGATTGGTGCTTGCAAGACTCCAACAAATATTAATTAACATGCCACTTACATCCAAAGCCCATCCACTCAGTGGTGCTGGGTCAATTGATTCATTCAACCCTGAAAAGATAAAGAACACAGGTTTGACATATCTAGCATATATAATTACATTGCCAATAAAATAAAGTAAACCAAGGCCAATGCTATGTGCATCTCAGGCTTGTCAAAATAAAGCAGATATACATAATTCATCCCGTCTTGGATGAGTTTACATAAGTAAAAACTGCAAAGGTCATCTGAGCGGATCAGATTTTTCAGCCTGAACTCAAATCAGAAAAAGGGCCAAGCTAACCTGCAGCATGAGGCCAAGTTACTGGAAGCTTGCCTTTTAGTGCCTTATTGGGGGTGATTGAATTTATAAGAATGTTACTCCCCAAGTTAATGCCTTGACTTTGTTCCTGTAAAATGAAAGTGCTTTTAACATTTAGAGAAATTAGCAACAATTCACTGGTCTTGTTAACAAAGTAAATAATTTAGAACCTACCCTCTTAGCTTGATGCTGAGCAAGATTTATTGGTTGTTGCAGAAGGCTGATACATGAAAAATTGTTAAGAGATAAAAGAAGATATGAGAAACCATCCATTTACTATTGAAGCAAAATACCATTTACCGGAATGAATAATCATACAAAACTTTCTCTATTACTCCAATTCATACTTTTTACCAATGGTATAAAGTTTCTTAGTTTCAAATTGCGGTGAATCTTGTAATATGTATCAAATGGGTGAAACACTTAATCTATTAAAAACCTCAGTTTTCATGCTATGTTTTGTTTTGGTGGAAGGGACATAAAGAAACCAAAGAGAATACGAATTCTTTGTCAATTACAAGAACCTTTAGTTCAATAAAACACAAATATAGATTACCTTGAACTGGCTACAAATGAGTTTGGGAGCCTCAGTTGATTAGTTTCAAGAAACTGCAGACTGGAATCAAAATATCTCGGAATAGGAACCTGGCGAGCCATTTGCTGATTTATCTTCAATTGTGGCATAAACATTGGACCAAAACTTTGTGATTGATCTTCCTTTATTTCAGACTGAGATATAAACAAAATGCACATAAGTTCATGAGGTTGCAATAAAACTAGAGCTCAACATGATCTCAAATTCCACAAATAGTCACCTTAGCAGAGGTACTTTCTGCCTCCCCTTGAAGCTTTGTTTGCCTAGCGGCAAAAATTTCATAAAATAGGGACCACCATTCTTGTAGGAACCCTTCAGGAGAATCAATCACTGAAAACATGACCCCTCTTCTCCGATCAACAAATCACACCATTTATAAAGCAAATGTTAAATTTTAAAATAAACTCAAAAACATAAAAAGGGTAAGAGGAAACTCCTGATGTTTTTATGCATTAATGTTAAAATTCAGAATAAAACTCGCATAAAGAAGAAACAGAACACCCATTTAGAAGAACTAGACCAATTGATTGATTAACCTTTGTTCTTGCAGACAGATAACAGAAACATGAATGTACATTGATATTGATCTACATATGGATGTGAGTTTAATCAAATAATCTTCAAGATATTTCACATGTGAAACAAAAAGTATATGCTAAGCATTTCAACATCGAGAATTATCTACTAAAACCTGTAGAATCAGTCATCAGGATATAAATTTTTATGATTAAAAAAAAGCAGAAAGAAAATTGAAGAAAATTACGAATGAAAGAGAGAGAGAGAGAGAGCTCATACCAACTGGTCGGTTAGATATGCCGGCCTCTTCTCTGAATAGTGCAGCAGTCTCATGCATATTCTTCTTCACCAAGTAATCGTGCAAATAAAGGTCCAGCCTTTGTCCCCTCAAATCAAACAAACATAACTTCAAAATATAATTGATAAAACAAAACACAAGAAGAAAAAAAAAATCGAAAAAGCATATAAATCCACAATCATGACAATGTCAAGGACACCCTTGAGCAAAAAGAAAAGCAAAAAGAAGAGCTCACATTTTCCCAGCATCCCAACAATCCTCCTCCTCCTCCGCCATGATTACTTTCAATAAAAACAAACAAAGCCTTCACTTTCACTATAAAAAAAAAAAAAAAAAAACCAAGCCAATAATTGAAAAAGAAAAAAGAAAGTCAAAGCAAGAATGGGTATAATTATATGAGCACAGAAATAAAGAAACGATGAAAACAAGAGCAGGCAGACAAAGATTAAGGCCTTTTAAGGAGTAGTGAGAAAAAAAACGTATGGGAGTAGAGAGAGGAGAATTGATATTGGATACCCAGAAGCAGAGGAAGCTAAGTAAGCAGCGAAAGTGACAGTGCCATGCAAATGAGAAGGAGAATCGAAATTGAATGAATTAAATAGGCCGCTAACAAACAAATTTGGCTTTTTCTATAGATACTGATAAAGACCCTTATTTTTATGTGTAGGCCTAAGGCCTTCCATGCCAAGGTCGTCGAGGAAAGCGTGTGGGTGTGGTGGACCCTTAAACCCTTTTGGCTTCTGGTCAAGAATATATATACTTTTTGTTTCCTTATAAAACTGAAATGGAAAAAGCGCACAACTTTTATTTGAAAAGGGGTTAATTTTTTTTCAGCAGCCTTACATGGAAGTTTGATTTCTGATTTCTTTCCATTCTTTAAGGTTTTTATTAATAAAATTTCAAAAATTTGCCTTCTATACATGGTAAATGTAGAGTGTTGCTAGTGAATAAGAAAGACGCTTGGGGAAAAGATATTGTCTAACAACAATGAATCCTTTTTCAATTTAATCTGGCGATAACTTAAAACAAACTTATCAACATTACTACTCATCTCCCATTTTATTTTCTAAATAAATTATTTTTTCGTACTAATTTTTTTATTACTGTTTAATATAAATCTAAACACTATTATAAATAATTTAGGAATAGATATAATAAAAATAAATATCTATATATATAGACAAAGGTTTTTGTTCTTGAATATTAAGTACGCAAGTTTAAATTTCATCATCCGTAATTGCAATATATAAATATTTAGCCCCTATATCATATAATTTCTTTTCAATTATTCGTCCATTTTGATTTTATATTAGTTTGGAATGTATTTGTACTTGTAAGTATATTTTATTTGTAATAATAAAATTTAAAAAAAGAAGTTATTTCTTTTCCAATAAAAAATAAAATATTGAGTGCAATGATAATACATTGTACTCATAGAGATAAAATTTGAATTCCAACTTTAAAAATATGTTAAAAAGCCATAACCACTAATTTAAAAAATAATAATTTTCATACATCACGAGATAAATTAATTGTACTAAAAATAAAATTAATGATCATTATTCATTACGAGCTTATTACCATATATAAACAAAAGTTAAACATTCGGATATATTTCTTAATAAAGATTAAGGAAATCAAAATAAAATTAATGATCAATGATCATTAATTTTACTAACTAAAAACCATAAAATAAAGGCTATTTTATTAAAATAAATCTATAAATTCAAAATCAAAATTTATTAAAAGAACTAATAAATGATTCGAAAATTCAAAAAATTTAACAAAACTGATATCATTGTAACGGCCTAATTTTCAGTGGTGTCGGAAACGGTGATATGAGTTCACTAAATCCGACAGGTAAAATTGAGTAAGATAGTAATTTAATATTTATGAGTCAAATGAGAATTTAGAAGAATTTGTGGATTGGTGAATTTGGTGAATTAAAAGAATTTACTAAGTCAAATGGGTCAAAAACGAGATATCGAGACCTCGAATTTGAAAATCGAGCCATAAATATTTTTAGAAATATTTATGGAGTGTTATTAAGTTAATATTAAAGTTTGGTTGAGAAATTTAAATGTTTGGGTAGTCAATTAAATAAAAAGGACTAAATTGTAACAAATACAAAATTGCTACAAGAATTAAATAGCTCAAGTGTTAAAAGAAAAAGGATTTAAAGAGCAATTAAACCTAAAAGTGAGAAGGTTGGACGGCTAAGGCAAGGGAATCAGCAGGAGATAAGGGAAATGGGAGCAAAATTGGAATTTTTGTGATTTTAATATGTATAATAAAGATAAAATTGAAAAACCTAGAGATATCTTCATATTTTCTCAGCCAAAACGCCATAAAAAGTCTGGAGAAAGCTGGTTTTCATATTTTTACACCATGTGAGTTTGATTCTTGCTTTTTCTTGATAATTTTTATGTTTTTATGACTTTTACAACTAGATCCACTTATAGAATTCATTAGTTTTTGATTTGGTGGGTAAAATTAAAAGTTACCCTTGCTGAGAAATGGAAGTTTATGGTGAATTATTATGAAAATTAAATTATAATTTCATATTAAGGTGGTTTTATTAAGTGATTTTGATAGGAAATGATATTTAGGACCTAATTGTGAAAAAGTTGTGAATTAGAGGTTGCTGTTGAAATTCAGAATATAAAAGGTTGTGAAATAGTTTGTAATGATAGAATAAAGTGTTAATTGAGAAAAATTAGTTCAATTGATGGCTGAATTGAGCAGGGACTAAATTGTAAAAACTGTAAATTTTGGGGTAAAAGTGCAATTTTGAAATTTAAAGAGCATAATTTGTGAAGTGAAATGGAAATGAAATAATGAATGTGAAAATATTTTACATTATAGATCAAGAAACCAAAGAAGAAAGAGGAAAAGAAAAAGTTGCAGAGTAGTCCCTAAATTTCAAAATCTTCTACAAATCAGCCGGGTAAGTTCATATGGTTGAATTTATATGTTTATTTGTGAAAGATTGAATGATATAATGTGCTGTAAATGTGAATTTGCTGTGGGATTGTGGAAAATATGATAAAATGAAAGAATAAATGGCGGTAATTCAAATTAGGAAAAACGCAGAATTGAGTATGTTCGTGTCGTGACATGTGATGAATTGACGGATAAGACCATGGTTAATCCATGGCAAATGTGAAATGTAGGTATGGTATCATCCATACTGAGTTGTGAAATGTAGGTATGGTATCATCCATACTGAGATATGAAATGTGGGTATGGTATCAACCATACTGAGTTGTGAAATGTAGGTATGGTATTAACCATACTGAGTTGTGAAACGTGGCACTGAGCAACGACGTACTCAAATTCGTAAGACGTTTCCTAATTTGATAAAAAGTAATATAAAATGAGTGAATCAAATGTCTCAACTATGAGAAGTATTTTAACAATGGTTGTGAATGGCAGGGAACTTTAGAAAATGTTTTGTTATTGTTTGGAAATATTATGTGGGTAAGCATTACTTTGAACCTATGAACTTACTAAGCTTCATCAAGCTTACTTGTGTTTGTTTGATATTTTTATGTAGATTGAGTTAAAGAGAAGAGATAGATCGGATCATCACAGCAAAGCTCACTATCCAGATCAATTCCGGTAGCTTTTGTTTTATGTTTGAAGATTTATATGGCATGTATAGAGTTTAAATGAGATGGAGTAAAGATGTTATAAACTAGTTAGCAATATTTTGCAATGAAACAGTTTTTGAATTCCAGCAGTGACGTGATTTTGAAAAATCACCAAAAATAGAAGAAATGGAATTAGAAAGTGAAGGAGATATGAATTGAAAGCTCTTTGAGTCTATTTTCATATGAAAGAAATAGAGTAAGCAAAAGAAATGGAAATAATGAGATATTTAAATTTTAGTGAAACTGGTTCTGAATGAATTCGTGATCCCCTGTTCTACCTTTGAAAAATCATTAGAAATTGCACAAAAATAATTGTGGTTTAAAGTTTATATGTATGAAATCCTGAATGAGTCTAGTTTCAAATGAGCTAAACAATGAGGCCATCTAAGTTCTGTACAAAGCGTAATTTGATTCGTAGTGAAGAGAGGTCAGAACAGTCAAACAGTAAAACAGGGGAAATTTTAAGAAAAATCTGGTATTGATTGGCCATACCAAAAATTCTGGAAAAATTATAGTAAAAAGATATATAAGTCTAGTTTTAGGGAAAATTAACGGATCTTAATTTGGAGTACTGTAGCTCCAGATATAAATATTTTAGTGACTATGACGCAGATGGGCAGTTTTAAATTTTATGCCGAATTAGTAGTAAAGTTTAGTAATGCCTCGTGCTCGACTCCGGCAACGGTCTCGGGTAAGGGGTGTTACAATCATCGTACCAAGAATGGATTTTCTTCAAAACTGGAGATTATTCTTATTCTTTCCCGAGTAAGTTGATCACTTAACAATTTTTGAAGAATTTAAAAATGGGTATTAATTAGCTTATAAATTCTTTTTGGGCAAGATTCAAAGCAATAACTTCGTGAGAAGAATTCTTGTGTTTGTGGGGATTAAAGCAATCAGAATTCATGGTTTATCTGCTTCTTCAATTGGGTATTCATTCGGTATTGAGGTATATTTCCTCCTCACTTTCAATTTCGACTATTTTCTTTTATCGGATTTTTATGGATGAAAATGATATAAGTTTAAAGAGATGGAAGATAAAATGAGTTGCAAAAAAACAAGAAAGACATTAGTAAAAAAGAGATATCGCAGAGATGAGAGAAAGATCGTAATATTTTATTTATAGTATTTTTTTTAAGTGTTACAGGTACGAGTATAAATACAAACATATGTTTGAGGAATCGCAAATATTAAATTATTACAGTAAGGACTAGTCGAAGAAGTACAATTAGAATAAAATCTAAACCTAAAATGTCTGGAATTGAATTCCAAATTGAGCAATCAGCATGAGATTGCAAGGGCGTGAGCCGCTCTATTCATTCCAATGGAAAAATTCATTTCCGAAAGGAGACAACCAGCCACTAAAACACCAAACTCCGTGTTTAAAAATTGTTTTTAAATAAGGAAACAATGATGAAGGAGAAAAATTGTTTAAAAATTCACATCTGAAAGAGAGATTAATTAAAAATATTGAATACAAATGATTTATCATTTCTACTTATATTAGTACTTTTTTTATATAATGAGTGTTGATCTCACATCCCATGTCTAGATTCAGAGTCGTGGTATATATATGATAGTGATTTATTCCTGCTAAGGTGTGAGTTATAAAAAAAAATGGTTTCTTAAGAACGGGACAAGGGTAAAAGAGTGATCAGCTTGAAGTGCAGCAAACTTTGCGTCAAAAGAAAAAAAAAAAAAAAAAAAAAACTGACAATATGTCGGCGCAACCATTGTTAAATTTGGGAAACCCAAGAAACCATGATCGGGCTCGTTACTAGTGCCAGTATTATCTCTTGGGCTAAGAACATCTTTCCCCGCAGTTTGGGCGGACATTGATACCATGCTACCAGGCCAATGTGATTCGTAATGGTCTGTGTATTGAAAGGGTGGTGCAAAATAAGGCCAAGGTGTTGTTGGTTTTGTAATTAGACTTATTTGTCGTTTTTAATTTGTATTTTGAAAGGAAATAAAAAAGAAATGCCACCAAAAAAACCGGTAGTCTTTTCTATTTAAAATCAATCATCAGTGGTTTTCTTAAACATATTTTCTTTTAACAAGTCCACGAAACATCTGACTATTTCTTAACATATTTCCCTTGGTCCTGTGGTTGGTAAAACAGAAAGTAGATGTCCCACAAATCTGTAGTGAGAAAGAAGATGTCTTCAATATCTACTCCTTTTGACCTCTCATGAACGACCATGACGCGTTCCTGAGCACCTCAAGTTTCTCAGTTTCATCCTTAAAAACAACAAAGGAACATATGTTTTTTTTCTGAATAGGCGATGATGCCTTGTTCAGGCTGGTCCTGATTGTTCTCCATCCTATGATGCGTTCCTACACAACTTTTGCCTATGATTGAAATCTCACAGATCTTCTAATCAATGGTTCTGTCCGTTTCAAGTTCCATCACCTGTAACTCATGCACCATGTCCTCATGAGGTTGGTCCCCTACTCCAACGTGGATCTTTAGACCTCCAGAGAGAAAACAACGGATGTATAGAATATAAACTATTATATACACTATATTATCTAGTTAAAATCAATATTCTAATTGTACCAGTAATTATATATATACTATAGTCAAGTCTGTGATTAAGTTGAAGTCATCATCAATCAAGTCATAACTTTGTAAAAGAATTAACTATGAAAAAATAATTTTATTTACAAAATAAATTATATTATTATTGCCGAAACCATTTTTACAACTAAAAATTAACTTGACGAATTTGAGCAAACATGAAAATTTTAATTTTTAAGACACTAAGTTTTATTAAGAAAATAGGAGTTGTCATCGATTTTTTTTTGGCTAGGTATGTGCGATGTAAAAGGAAATTTTTACAATTTCTTTTAAAAAAATTATTTAGTATGCACTTTGAAAATAAAATAAATTTTAGTTCGGAAATCGATTATGTGTGAAAAAAGTATTAGTATTCTCACAACGTCCAGAAATAGGTATCTCATTTAATACATGTTATTTTTAAATAAATGAATTTAATTTTAAATTGTGACACATAATTTTTAATTTAATAATAACTCATGTTTGAGAAGGACATTTCAACATTAAAAATAACAAACAAGATCCTATTACAAAATTTGAACATAATAAATGAGTCATGATCAAAATCGATACACGCACAATAAATTTTACATGTTTATATTAGCATATCATGAGAAACTATAACAAGGCATCATAAATCACGAGTTTACGAAATTAAAAGCATATAAAACCTAAATTAAGGAGTAGAAGGGTCAAATTCTCCAAACAGAGACAGGGATTAAAACAAACATAAATAGAGATGAGTCAAGGATTAACAATTAGACGGCCCAAGGTTCTCAAGGAGTAGATGTGAGATAAAACACATTGCAGGCAGGGACTAAAATGAGCATAAATCAAATGTACAGAAACCCATCTCAGATTTAAACCATAAAAAAGAGCAAAAGATTCGCGTAATCCCATGAATGCATGGCTTCTTCTCCTACCACTCTCATGGTTATATGAAAGCCAAATAATAATAATAGAATTGACACTAATAAAACAATAAAGAAGCTTTTCATTGTTTAAACTTTTATTCAACACGCCCCGGTGTATTCAGTTCATAAAACACTTTTTCTACGAAACAAACGTACCTAAGGTTCTCTATAGCCGTTATTACTCTCTGGCAGCCGATCAACTGTTCTCCTTCCTCCTTTTGTGACGTGCAATCAACTGTCGTTTGATGACCTTGGACAATGGATGATGAAGTTGTGTGTAAATGAAAGCCACCCCCACTTTTACTTTCTCCTCCCCCCTACAGTTTTGCCGGCACGCATTTGTATCCTGTAAGAAGTTACTCTTTTAAACTCAAAAAGATTTGCCCACACATATATAACATATTAGACATGTAAAAGCTTTTTAGCCGCATATACTAAATAATAAATAATAATTTAATCACTTAAACATGATTACTATACTATAATTATGATGTTATTTTTATATTTTTATAAATCCAACATTAAACTTTATACATCAATTGGTTTTATATAAAATTGATGAGTTCATAAATTCGCAGCCAATTACCTGATTTCTTAAAGTTGCAAAATCTTGGGAGTCATCCCAATATTATTATTTTGATTATCCCAATTTGCTTTTCTGTTCTCCATTTTCAAAAGAAATAGTAGATCAACGTCACTAAACACGAGAAATGACCAATCCTCAAAATTGGGTTCAATCACAATCACTCCCGTCCTTTTATTCACCCCCAATTCTTTCTGTTTCCCGTTTCTAATTATAAGTTTTATCATCCTTATCTGTTTTCTCCGCTTCTTACTGTACGTCAAATGTATATTAATGGCCCTACTTTTTATTATAATCTTTTCAGTGTTTAAATAAATAATGTAATTACTTTACAATGATTTGTGTAAGAGTATGTAACTGGTTTTTTATCCGCCCCAGGGTTTGATATTCAGTTTATAAAATAAAATATATTCAATAATTTTAAATTCTCTAAACAATTTCAAATCTTCACTTTAATATTTTTTTATTTAATTAAACTACATATTTTAATAATGTGTTTTAACATATTTTACCCATTTTAAAATATATATATATATATGTAAACTTTTATAAAATTTGAAATTTTAAGCAATTTATTTTAAAATATGCTTGTTAAACAGTTTTAATTTTTTTAAAACAATTATACAAATTTCATAAATACATGATATAAGAAATTTAAAATGGAAATTATTTGTTTAAAGTTGTTTATGATCGAAAACTTTATTATTATTAATGGCAAAAACATCACATTTAGAACTTAATTTAAAAATGAGACCCACTTTAAAAAGGAAGTATTTTGGAACTTAAATTTTCCATTTTTGCTTTTTTACTTTTTTTTTATAATATATATATATGATATATATGACCATATTTTTTTGAAAAGATACTGTAAGTATATTTTATTCATAGGTTAAGAAGCTGATGATACTTAATCGATAATGATATATTGTATTAGTTGCAATTTTGAGCACTTTATACTTCATGATTATTATATGATGTTTAATACTCGTGTTGAACACTGAAACTACCACAAATTCTCGATCATATTTTTAGTTATGCATGTAAAATTATATTTGATTGAAAAGCTATAAAAACTCGTAGTTATCAATTAATAATTATAGGGTAATAATTTTTATCTTGTAATTATATTTTTTTTTCAAAAGACATTGTAATTATATTTGATTGGCAAGTTAAGAAAATGTAAAATTGGTAATAATTAATCGTTAACAATATATTTTATTAGTTGCAAATTTGACCTATTTATACATCGTGATTATCATATGATGTTTAATACTCGTGTTGATTAATGAAAATATTTTTTTAAAAAGTAATTATAATCATATATTATAAATGAAGCAAATGAAATTATCGTTATTGATTGATGCGATACATCATTAATAAAGCAAATATAGTTATGAGTTTAAAATGAATATATTTAAATGTATGGTTAATGTAACTATAAACCATTTTTAAAAATTGAAAATAAATTCTAATTAAAAAGATAAGAAAATCATAATTAAAAATTAATTATAACGATGGGACACACTTTAAGAAGAACTAAAAAAAGAAACATTTTTTGAACTCAATGTTTTCATTTTTGTTTTCGTACTATTAGAAATAATTAAAGTAAACTGACAAAAATTGGCCCATTTGATCCATCCACTCAGTTTTCAATAAAAAATTGGTTCGACTTTGAAAAGTCAAAAGAATTTTTTGATTACTTTCTGATTTTTCATTTTATTATTTTTGTTCAGTAAATCGATTGGACGTATCAGCGACGCCTACTTAAAAATATTTGATTATCAAGATAAATTAGTTATTCAAAAAAGTTACACAAGCAAAGCCAAAAACAAATTTAGGTGTCGGAATTAAATTGTATATTTTTATAATAGTAAAAATATAATTTTATTATTTTAATAGTTTATATTTTTATAAATTTTAAGGAATTAATTTAATTTTTTTATCATTTTGGGGTTAAAGTACAATTTTAACATTACTACTTTAAAATTTTATAAATTAGAAAATGACCAAAAAAAAAATCATTTTAAGGGGTGGAGGCCCTTACCAACCTCTTAGCTATACCCTTGAAAAATTATATATACATTAGACTTACGACATATCTATGATATGAGTGGAAAAAATATGTAATAAATATATTTATAAAAAAACCATATAAAATTAATTGATGCTTTAATTACAATGGTAAAATTAATTATTTATGATACACAAGGTTCTAGGTTGAAATTTCATTATGATCAA
Organism: Gossypium australe; assembly: GCA_005393395.2. Taxonomy (NCBI): domain Eukaryota; kingdom Viridiplantae; phylum Streptophyta; class Magnoliopsida; order Malvales; family Malvaceae; genus Gossypium; species Gossypium australe. The sequence goes on from CM016626.1 coordinate 22,732,023, forward strand.
TTATTTATTTAATACATAAAAAGATATAAACGCCATCGTAAAAATATATTGTAGGGTAAATTATACAAATGGTCACCCAACTATGTTTGTGTTCTTATTTTATTCACCCAACTTTAAAATTTTTCATTTTAGGCATTAATATTTGTATTTGTTCCTGATTTTGTCACTTACTGATTTACCATAATTTGATGTGTCAAATTAGGCTATTTCAAACACTTGATGAGATTGTTCTCAAACAATTTACGAATCTTTTCAATGTTGTTTATTTATTAGTTTTTATTATCAATGATAGTTTTTCTTTCATTTTAACCCTTTTGAGACCCAAATTGGCAAAACTATGCCATTGAGTATCTATTGGTTGTTTCGAGTGTGTGTAGGGAAATGATTATGCCCAAACCTTGAGAAAAACATCAATTGTTGTTGGTGTCGCGACACTGATGCATATGTGTTGCAACACTGACCCTCCATCACCTCAGTGGAGAAAAACTTCAACAAAAAATCACCATGGAGCAGTTTGCCAAGGTGTCATGACACTAGGTGTGTTGTGTCGCGACATTAAGCCCCCATGTCTCGACTACAAGTCTTTAAGGTCGTGAGTCCAAGCTAATGGTTGACGTGAAGGAGAAAAGGGCGACTGTCGAGGACGTTGCGACACTAACTAGGTTGTGTTGTAAGGTCAAAAACCCCTAAGCCAATATTTGTGTCTACTGTCGAGGATGTCACTGTAACACCCCTAACTCATATCTATCACTAGAACAGGGTTACGGAACATTACTGAAATCTGCAGAACAATTAAATAAATATTTCATATCATTCACTACATATCAATATTCATTATAAAACAAATCAAAATCATATATATTGTCCCTTATACGAGCCCTCAAAGCCCGAAATACGCATTAGAAACAAGTCGAGACTAAATCGAAAACTCAGAGAATTTTTCTAAAAAAAAATAGAAAAGTTTTCAAGCTGCAGGGGTCACACGATCGTGTGACTTACATGGTCAGGAGACACGCCCGTCTCTCAGGCTGTGTGGGCATTCGAAATAGGTACACACTGCCGTGTCCAACCCGTGTCCATACCCATGTAACTCTCTGACTTGGGTCACACGCCCGTGTGTTAGGCCGTGTAAGCATACTGATTTGCATTCTTAAGAAGATACAGGGGACAGATGGCTATGTCACTTGGCCGTGTGTCACACACGGCTGAGATACTGGCTTGTGTCTCTACCCGCGAGGACGAAAATAGGCCATTTTCTAAGTCACATTTCTCACCCAATTTGACACCAACCTAGCCTCAACAATTTACACATCATCAAGCCATTACAAGGCATTTGACACAGGCTAAAATCAAGTCTTAAACATGTATTATTACCACATACAATTAACAAACCCCTTGGTACCTCAAATGACAACTTAGAAAAATGTCAACCAAGTATCCAACCAAGTTACCAAAGTTCACTATAACTCAATTACATACATACATATATCACTTATACTAATATCACAATCATACCTTAATTTCATACCAATATGTAAGTTGGTTATATAACCAAAATATTATTCATAATATTTACATAAGCTAAACTTTGACTAAGTCTGTATGAAAGACTATACATGCCATATAAACCATATTTAATGTTTAAAAAGCTATCGAGATAAACTGGATAGTATAACTTGAGTGTTGATCCATTCGTCCAACCTTCGAAAAATCTAGGTTGAATTGTAGTAATTGTAAAAGTTCAGGGACTACTCCACTATTTTTCCCTTTTCACGAGTATCTACGGGATCTTGATATGAAGCAAAAGTACGAAAAACCAACTTAAGCTCTCTCCCCTATGGCTGTTTAGGTCGAAAATTGAAGAAGAAATGTCTAGAAAACTATCCAAATCCAATTTGTTTTATTTTAATTTCATCAAAATTACCATTTTGCCATTGAATCCTTTTATTTTATTATTTTCTTTTCATATGCCGTCTCATCTTTTTAATTTTGGTTTATTTATTTCTTAAGTCATTCCTTATTTATTAATTAACCTATTTAATCACTTAATTATTATAATTAGCAAGTTTTGCATGTAACAGCCCGATTTTAGCCCTAACCGAAAAGGTGGTTTCGGGACCACAAATTCGAGTCAGAAAAATATTTTAATATTATTTTTCGTGTTAAATATATATGATTGAGCATGTGCTAAAATTTCGTGAATTTATTTGACTGTTTATATTTTTAATTTAAAGAAAAGGACTAAATCGCATAAGTGATAAAAGTAGCCATTTATTAAATTGAGTGACTAAATTGTTTTGTCTTCTTTTTATAAGAGGATTAAGGTTGTAAATTGTCCCTTTTAGCATGCTAGTGGACGGCACTAAGCTTTTATAAAGCATTTTATATTTGTTTTTCTTTATATATTAAGCTTATAATAAAATATGTATTATATTATAACATTAAAATAATAAAAACATAAAAGAACATTGCATGTTCATCTTTTTGGGTGCTTTTGACCGAAACTAAAAGGGGAAAAGAAGAAAAAAAGCTCTAAGGGTTTCGGCATTTCTTAATCTTGATTAATGTATGATTCGATTTTAGTTTTTGATAATTTTTACATATTTGAGATCGTTGCTTTGTATATTACTCGACCCATGTTGGAATTTTTGAATTTGATGCTTGTTTAATATTCGGCCATTGATGAATACTCATGTTTTGTGATGGTTGATGATTTTAAATAAAATATATGTGTTAGATTATTAGATTTTTGTGTTGGAAATTTTGATTAAATTGAGTATCTAGGACTAAATTTTAAAAATAGTAAATTGAAGGGCTAGATTGTAGAATTTATGAAAAATGGGGACTTCATAAGCTTAGGGAACATTCGGCCCTAGCTTAAAATATGTAAATTTAGCATATTTTGTGTTTTGTGAAAATTGGATTAAATTGTAAAAGTTGCAAATGTCAGGGGTAAAATGGTAATTTTCCCATTTATGTGATTTTTGTATTAAATTGAATGAAAATATATTGAATAAGCTTAAATTTGGAATTTATTTAGATCAATAAAATAAAGACACGGGATCGGATCGGGGAAAAACAAAATTAAATGAATACCCGGGAAGCTTAATCCAATAATTTCCAAGGTAAGATTTTAAGCAATTGAGTTAAATCGAATTTTCTTTATAATATGTCTATATTAAAGGGTGGTAAGTATATTGAACATTAAGTTGCCGAATGTGTTGTGGAATTTGGTATAAGTTAGTCTAAAGTGGGGTTGCTTAGAAGTTGAATTTGATTGTATGAAATGTACATCTAAATATTTATGATGCAAGTAAATATGTGAGGTATTAAATTATGATATGAATATATATATATATATTCCAAGTAAAGCTAGTTACATGATATTGTTATAGCCGAATATGAAATTTATATTTGGGTATGAAATAATAATGTTATGCTTGTATGTATGTGCGTACACGAGATGCTATGGATTTGATCTTGAATATATATATATAAGTGCACATGTGAATGAATTACAGGTCTACAAAAAGGTACTATGTGTACGATATTATAACCGGGCACTAAGTGTGCGAAACTGGTCCCATGGCACTGAGTGTGCGGAAATGTTAAGTAACGGCACTTAGTGTGTGATACGTTACGGGAAAATTGGCACTAAGTGTGCGGAAATGTTAAGTAACGACACTTAGTGTGCGATACGTTACGGGAAAATTGGCATTAAGTGCGCGGAAATGTTGAGTAACGGCACTAAGTGTGCGATACGTTACTAAATCTTATTAACCAGTGTACAAGTATGAAGCTCATTAAAAGACTTCTATTACTAATGCTATTAAGTATACGGATATGATCGAGTATACTATCACATGTTTCACATGAATGGTTAAGTTTGGAGAGGTAAGTAAACTAGAGGTATGTATTATGCCTATTAACTTGAGACTGATGGTAGCTGAAATGTAAGTATTATACATATATGCTAATTATTTATTATGTGATAGTGATATATGGATATTGGTATAAGCATATAACGTGGTTATGAATTCAACCTTTGAATGTTTGACTTTTTGGTATTGATGTTATAAATGAATTAGGTTTTGAAATCTCGAATAAGCTTGTATATGAGTATAAATTGCATAAATCTTACTAAGCTATGAAAGCTTACTTTGTTCTCGGTTGTTCTTTGAAATTGTAGATTTCATTTGGGAGCTTGGCTCGTGCTTGGGGATCATCTTGGAAGCTCATCATACTATCATCTATCTTTGGTACTCTTTTGATGAGTCAAGTTTTGAGAAATATGGCATGTATAGGTTATATTATTCTACTTATGAGTTTTGTATCGAATATGATGTATAAAGGCCATGCGAAAATGGCTATACTTTTATGCTTGAATATGGTTTATTCATGCTTGATTTTGGTGATTTTAATTGTGCATGTTAGAATATACTATAAACTTATCATGAAAGTTATTTCATACTACGTTATGTGTGAGATATTAATGATCAAGATGAGGTATAATTACTTGTATTATTTGGCCATGTTAGTATGTTATAAAGAAGGTATGTTTCATGATGTAATTAAGAATGGTGATTGGTTAAACGGTTTAATTTCTAAGCTTGAGTTCGATTATATTTGAACATGATGCTTAAATTTGGGAATATTTGTTGATGATAGGATTTTGTTATTAAATACGTCTCATGGTATGTATGTTTGATGTTTTAGGTGAAATGGTTTGATTGATTTGAGCTAAATTATAGTTATAATACTTGATCATGGTATTTGTATAATGTGGTAAACAAACTTGCATATTTGGTATGAAAGGTTTTATGAGTCTTGTAATTTGGTTGGGCATACTCGGTCATGGTTCTTATGTGCGTTAGGGAACGAGTTTAGATTCACATGTTTTAGTTAATGTGAGTTATGTTTGGGTTTTGTTGTTTTAACTATGATCTTCTAAGAAAAGTGTTCTATATTATGATTGGATGTTCGATAGTTGATATAGAAGTTGGTCTATTTACTGTTGATAGGAATTGAAGGAATATGTATATAGATGTTTCATGTTTGGTTTTAGTAATTGTTGATTTGCTTTAGTAACGTCATTATAAACATGAGTATATTCGGCCACACTCTTAAAAATGACCAAATGAATAGTGCTTTGTAATTTGATCGAGTTAACTTATTTTATTGTATATAATGCAATTGATATTATTTTGTGATGGCTTGTTTATCGTAATATCATTTCTTAAGTATTATGATCCATGTGACTGAATGAACTTGGTGGTTAGTTGAGTAACACCTTGTAACCCTAATCCGGCGACAGGCACGGATTAGGGGTGTTACATTGCACCTTTTTCAAATTAGTCCTTTTTAATTAATTAACTATCTAAACATTAAAATTTTTCAACAAAACTTTAATACTACCTTAATGACACTTCGTAAATATTTATAAAAATATTTATAGCTCGGTTTATAGAAACAAGGTCTCGATACCTCATTTTCTAAAACTACTTCACATAGAGTCTTTACCACTCGAACCTAATAAATCATTATACAACATAAATTACCAATTCAAAAACCTTTTTAAAACCAAATTTGACTCGTAAGTATTAAATAATAAAATTTTTGAGCTTACTCGCTGGATTTGGTGGCTTCGAACCACTGTTTCCGACATCACTGAAAAATCAAGTTGTTACTGTAATGGCCTAAATTCAAGGTTATCGGAATAATGGTTTCGCAACCATAAATCCGATTTAAATAGAAATTTATTTCAATATATTTGCATGAATATTTATATGATAGGAAATATTTTTATAAATATTTATAAAATGTTAGTAATGTGGTATTAAATTTTCGTTAGAAAATTTTATCGTTTGGGTAGGAAATTAAATGAAAAGGACTAGATTGAAATGAAAGTAAAAGTTAAATTATAGATTAAAAGAAATTATGAAGGACCAAATGGCAATTATACCATTTTGTAAAGTTGAGGCGGTGTATTGATGAAAATCTGAGATTTTTTTTAAGTATATTATTATATATATATTATATTATTATTATATATATAAAGAAAGGAGAAAAGAAACAAAAAAAAAAAAAGAAACAGAGAACAAACGTGAAGGAAAGAAAGAAAAAGAGAAAAAAGAGAAGAAAAGGGAAAATTGAAGTTTGAAGCTTGGATATTTAATAGATCCGGAAAACTCAAATACGAAGCTAGATCGAGGAAAGGAAAAAGTCCCGGATTAGTAGATTTTGTAAACGAACTAGTATCGAGGTAAGTTCGTGTAACTTGAATTATATTCTTAAATGCTTGAAATGTATGTTATTGATGTGAATATAATTTGAATGTTCATTGTATGAAGATTGATAAAAACATTGATATATTTGATAAAAAGTGTAATAGCCCAAATTTCAGTGATGTCAAAAATAATGGTTCGAGACCACCAAATCTGAGAAATGGACTCGTAGATTATATTTATTTAATATTTACGAGTCAAATGTAGCTTTTAAAATGTTTTTAAAATAGTAAATTGTGTTTTATAAAGATTTATTTGGTCAAGAAATCGAGAAAAAGAGGTATCGAGATCTCGGTGTTATAAACCGAGTCATAAATATTTTTATGAATATTTAAGGAATGTCAATAAGGTAGTAGTAAAATTTCGTTAGAAAATTTTGACGTTTGGGTGGTTAATTAAATAAAAATGACTAAAATAAAAAGTGTATAAAAGTTACAAAAAGGATTAAATAGCCTAATTGTCAAATGAGGAAGGACCTAAAGTGAAAATAAGCCCAAAGGAGATATTTTGGGCGGCAATAGCTGAGAAAAATCAGGAAATGGATGAAATAAGGGTAAAATTGGAAAATTGCCAAAATTAGTTAAATAAGTATGGGACCAAATTGGAATTATCTAGATTTCTCTTCATTTCTCTTCATTTTCTTCAGCTGAAAAACAGCCATGGGAGAGAGTTTCAAGCTGGTTTTCATACTCAAGCTTCATGTAAGTTCAATTCTTACTTTCTCCTTGAAATTTCTATGTTTTTAGACTTTTACAATTGGGTCCAACTTACTATGTCATTAGTTTTTGATTCTATGGCTAACTTTTAAAAGTTGATGTGGATTAGTGCTGGAAGAATATGATGAATAAATATTGAATTGAAGCTTTAATTTTGTTATATGATGATTTATCAAGTAAAATTGATGGAAATTGGTTTTAGGACCAAATTGTGAAAGAGTTGAAATTAAGGCCTAGTACTAAAATTCTGATTTTCAAAGGTTATGAAGTAGTTTAAAATGATAGATAAAAGTACTAAATGAGAAAATTAGCTCAATTGAGGGGTTAATTGAGCAAGGATTGAATTGTATGAAATGTGGAATTTGAGACAAAATAGAAATCAACATGTTATACTAAAGCAGTTTTAGACAGCAGCAATTGTCTAACTTTGAAAAATCACCAAAAATTGTATAAATTGAATTAGAAGTTGAGTGTGATATGGAATTAAAGCTTGTTGAGTCTATTTTCATATAAAAGAAACAGAGCAAGCAAAGGAAGTCTACATGTTGAGATATTTAAATTTTGGTAAGACTGGTTTAGAATAACTTCGTGATCCCCTGTTCTTACTTTAGAAATTCACTAAAAATTGTAAAAAAATAATTGTGAGTTATAATTTATATGTCTGTATTCCTTAGTGAACCCATTTTCATTAGAAATAATCAGAAAAACTATATGAAAATCGTACTATGAGATATTTGATTTTTAGTGAAGAGAGGTCAGAGTAGTATGACTGTGTAACAGGGGAGAACTTAACTAATAAACTGTAGTAATTGGCCACACCAAAAATTCTGGAAAAATTATGGTAAGAAGATATGTGAGTCTAGTTTCAAATAAAATTAACGGATCTTAATTTGGAGTTCTGTAGCTCAAGATAAAAATAATTTAGTGACTATGACACGGATGGACAGCTTGAATATTCACATAAGTAAATAGTGAAAATTATAGATAATGTTACTTACAAGTGTGTTGTTTATACTAAGGATGTGGATGGAGAGGAGGAGGAGGAAAAATAATATATAAACGACTTGTGTATAAATTGATTACATGCTCGATTATAATTGATAAATGTTGAATTAGAAATGATATAATGTTTTATTTGGAATATTTATTATGAAATTATGATTATCGTTATAATACAAAAATTGAACTTGTAAGTTTATATGGCTAAATTTTAGTGATCATTTGTTAATTTTATGAACTTCATGATGTGTTATTTCATATGTATTGATGATAAAATCGTGCATAATGTAAAAGCATGGAAATTGAATAAATGATCGAATTAAGCACTTCAGTTCAGTGACAAGACGAATTGACGGAAAATACAATGGTTGAACCATGACAACAAGTGATAAGTGATAGCTTCGGCTACACTTATCTGATCAAGGACAAGTGAAAGTGAAAAGTGGTAGCTTCGGCTACCTGATCAGTGAAAAGTGGTAGCTTCTGCTACCTGATCAGTGAAAAGTGGTAGCTTCGGCTACCTGATCAGTGAAAAGTGGTAGCTTCTGCTACCTGATCAGTGAAAAGTGGTAGCTTTGGCTACCTGATCAGTGAAAAGTGGTAGCTTCGGCTACCTGATCAGTGAAAAGTGGTAGCTTCTGCTACCTGATCAGTGAAAAGTGGTAGCTCCAGCTACCTGATCAGTGAAAAGTGGTAGCTCTGGCTACCTGATCAGTGAAAAGTGGTAGCTCTAGCTACCTGATCAGTGAATAGTGTAGCTTCGGCTACAAGTGACAAGTGATTTCCGTATAAGACCATATCTGGGATATGGCATCGGTGTGATACGTGTTTAAGATGTAAGACCATAGCTGGGCTATGGCATTCTAGTGAAAAGTGATGAATTGACGGAGAAGTTCATGGTTTCACCATGACATAATGACAGTGAAGATGTAAGACCATGGCTGAGCTATGGTATTCTAGTAAAAAGATCATAGCTATGTTATGGCATCAGTGATTATCAGTGAAATTCAATGCATACCGGTGCAGAATAATTTCGTAAGACGTTCACTAATTTGACGAAGTTGGTAAGTGTTATATAGAATTATGTGATATAAGGAAATATGAGTTGATGATACATGAACATAGAACTTGGTTGATGAATGAGTTCATTTGTGATTATATATTTGTACACCCTTGAGTGTATTATCCGTATGAAATGGTATTCTGAACGAGTTGATGGGAAGAGTTTTAATATGACATAATCTGAATTCGAAATGAAATATTATGAAAACGTACTTGGAATGCATTGGTATGTCTTGTGTATGTTATTTGAGTTCATAATATGGAAAGTAAATGTATGTGAAAATATGAGGTAATGATATCTATACATGGAATTTATTGATGAATACATACATCCTAATGGATTTTAGAGAACATTGAAATTGGGCTCAAAAAAAAAATTATACGATTCTAATTTAGTCCCGACCCAATCTCAATGTATGATTTGGACTTCAAGGGTTCGTTAAAGGAACTTTTACAATCAATTTTGATATTTGAGTGATAAATGGTTTAAATAATCTGTAAGTGTTTCGTACTCTTCGGTAATGCCTCATACTCTGTTCCGGCGTCGAACACGAGTAAGGGGTGTTACAAAAAGGGGAAGAAATCCTGGTTGAATGAAAGGAAAATTCGATGGATCTCTGAAAAGGAATTGACGGTAAAAAGGATCTAGCCCGGACGGGTGATCCTATCCTGATATAGCCCTCCCGAAGAATATGTGGAAAATGGATTTAGCCCGGACGGGTAATCCGAATTAGGGTCTGAATTTAGCCTGGACTGGTAATTCAGATCCAAGCTCATTAGAGTAATTGTCGTTGCAGGGGATTTAGCCTGGACTGGTAATCCCGACAATACTCTATGAGTTTATATTACAGGGGATTTAGCCTGGACTGGTAATCCCGCTGTAAAGATGAGGTTCGCGGGAGTGTGCTCTCTGAAATGAAAATGTGCGCACATGAATATGAATTGACGGACCCAGATTTGTACACAAAAGTGTACCTCTGAAAATCCATCGAAATTTCGAGTAATTCAACGGGATAAATATGGAAAAATAACAAGGAAATGGAAATCATGATATTGATGAGCTCATCAATCATAGTATATATATTATTGATACATGGAAATTATTGAACTAACTTGAATGTTGAGTTTGTAAATGTTAGGGAAATAATGCATTGAATGAGTATATGAATGTTTATCGCTTGTATTGAAAATACTAGGTAAGTATAATTCTTGTTACATGGGCTTACTAAGCACAAAATGCTTACCCTATTTCCTTTTTCCCTGTTTTGTAGTGTTAAGAGCTCGGAGGTCGGATCGGTGGAAGACTCATCACACTATCAACCCCAATATTTCGGTATTTAAAGAAACTTTAGTTTGGAAATGAATGGCATGTATAAGCTAATAAAATAAATGTTAATATGAAATGAATGTAAGGTCAGCCATTGGTATGGCTTATGTGTTTAAGTTATCTTATAAATATGCATGAATTATTTTGAAAATATGTTGAATTGGAATGGTCTCGGTTTTAAAAAAAAAATCGTAAATTCTGGTAATGCCTCGTACCTTATTCTGACAACGAATACGGGTAGGGGGTGTTACAGTTACAGTCACAACACCAAAGCTTGAATGTCATAACACTGAAGTCTGATGGGATGAAAAATACTGCAAGGGCAATTATGTATCTAACATCAACTCAAGTCAACTCATGCTCTTCAAGGGTTTTTTTGTCAAATATTAGAATTGAATAATTGGTTGTATTAAAGACATCCTTATGCCAAACACAAATGAGCCTCCTTTATCATCTTTCTGGTTCTTTCTTTTATTCCTTTCACCATTTTTAGGTTTTTAGTTTTTTCTTTCATGAATTATTTAGTTAGTAGTTGTTAGTTTCTTCATTTTCATTGTAGCTTAAACTTTCTTACAATTAGATGCTAAACTCGTTCTTATTATTTTAATTTCTCTTTAAAGTATCCAATAGATTTTCTCTTTGTGAACTTTCAAAAGTGTAAAAATCTCATCTTTGGCTCTACTTTCATCACTTTTATTGTTGTTATCATTTTCGACAAAGACTCCTTCAAGAGTCCCTAAGAACTTCTCAACTTTACTTTTTTTTTTTTTGTGTGTTTTATTTGAGGAATCATTTAAGCATGAACTTGGCTAATATTTGTGTGTTGATGATGAATGTGCACCAAATCTTATGGTGGTTGGTTGATTGAAATATTGCATGGTTAGTTTTTGAGTAATGGACTAAATTGTAAAAATTAGACTAATTCGAATAGACTACAAAACCTAGAATTGATGCCTCTAGGTGAGTATTTAGATAGGTGAGACCGAGGGGAGAACCTATTGCTAGCCAATTCAATTGTCCCAATTTAGTTTAATGAGGTCAAGAGATAAACCAAACTAAATCGTCTAATTGAGTAAAATGGTGATCGAAAGATAAAATTGAACTAATTAGAAGTTTAAGCAATTTAGATCCCTAATCAAAGAATTAATTAGCAACACGGATATCAATCAACCACTTTGCCCCATTGAATTGATATTTGTGCCCTTTTCATTGCTATTTAATTTAGTCCTCCTAGGTGTAATTTAGTGTAATTAATCTTTGATGATGATATATAGTAATATAATACTTAGTGATTAGGTAACTAGACTTCTTAAATTGTTAGTCACCTTATCACTCGATTTCTCTTGATATAAAAGTGGAATTTGAACCCAATAACTAAAATTAATTCTAGAAAAGATTTCTAGAAAAAAGTTATGAAGCACATGATTCTTTTTTCTTTTTAAAGGGAAAAACTTAAGCTTCAATCTTCACAACTATAAAACTCAATTTTCCCTTAAAAACTGATTATTATTTTTGAAAAAAATAAAAAATAAATGATCACCTAAAATAATATTTTCTATTTCCAAAATAATAAGGAATCACTAAAATGAATAATTGTAGTTGAAATCAATTCCGGTTTGAAATATGTAAAATATTACAAGGAATTTATGGGAATGATAAAACGCTGACCTAGTCCTGTTCATCCCTACAAGATATTTTTATTCTGGGATTGTCATCAAATTCTATCTATCTTTCAGGTTTCAAACGTCATTCCCGTAACAAATGTTTCAACATGCTCAACTTCAATCTATCCTTCTTTTTTTAATCCATTTACTTAAATATAAATATCACTTCTAACTCAATCTACATCACCATTCTAATTTTGGATCAAATTAGTTGTACAATACCAATAATAATTTGTCATAATCCAAAAAATAAATCATTTAAATTTAAATTTATGAGTAAAATCTAGTAAAAAATAGATTTCTTCAAAAATTATTTTATTTGTACAAGTCAAGTCATGTGAGTGACAAAAATAATCAAGTGAACAAAACTAAACATTGTGTAAAACTTTAGCCCATATTACAACCCTAGTTAAGTCTAAAATCAAGTGACCCAAATTAAAATAATTATGTTTTTTTTATGTTAATAGAAATCAAATTCCATCCGTTCATTCAATTACATGATCGATGGATGTCCAAATTAAAAGTTGATCATTACAATTGCTCATCTCTACTTATTACAGCTACAAATGGTAAAAATGGTGAATGCCAATCCCTCTATAATGAAGAACGGATCAAATTAGCCCATTACTATTAAATGCATCAATTTTATGTTTATAATATTCAAAAGAACCAAGCAAGGTTACATTTCAGCAAAATCAACATTTATTGTTTAAAAAGTGATTATATTTTGAAAATTTTTTATGCCCATGAAGCATTTTATGTATAGTTGAACTATAAATCAAGAAAATAAATTTTATATCATAACAATAAATGTTAACTTTATTTCATTTTTAAATAAAATTGAAAACCTATTTGCAGGGAGTTGGAGTACTCTCACCTAGTAAAAACAAATAGAAAGTGCACTCACCCATCCAGCGCGAAGAAAGGCATATGGAAAGGTTTTAGCCATTGGTTAAAGCAGTAGAGTAGTGGTGTGTGGACCACCTGCTTAAATGGGCAACCTTACGAGCTAGTAGGATGACCCGAAGCAGAACGTCGACAACAGGTTATGGGAAAGCCACCTCACAAAAGCATGATGCCGCTACACAAAACCACCAAGAAAGGAAGCGAGGGATTTTGTGTTGTTTTAGAGGGAGGGAGAGGATGGTGCTTTTTTTTTTTTAGATAAATTCGATGAAGATTAAAACCTATTTTTAATAAGAAAAAGAAAATGGTTGAACCAAGTTCATGGTAAGTTGGATGAAGTGATAATGGGATGAGGTGAGGGACCGCTGGATCGGATACAAATTGGTAAAAGATGTTTGAAAACAGTGCACATGGAAGTTTCAAAATTGCCAATCAAATTAAATGACCCACCAACCGCAGCACTGTATACACTATCACGTAAAACAAACAACCCTAAGACAAAAACAAAACAAAACACGAGTGACCCCAGTCCATGTTTTCTGGCCCTTATTTTCCCACCTGCACTTTCTCATGTCACCATTTACAACAGTTGGGGACTCTTTTGAGTCAAAAAAAGCAGGGAGTTAATGCTTGAGTGCAAGATTCAAAGAAAGAAGAACTACCTTGGTATGATTGCTTTTAAAACAATTCAAAGTTTTCTTGCAATATTAAAATTACCCTCTAACCCAGGCAACTCAAACCAAAACACAATATATATAAAAATGGGCCATTGCTACCTTTCTCTTTCCTTGCACCCTCTTCTTATCCATGTGGGTCCTTTCAGTTCATTGTCCTAATAAAATACCCTTGTGTGGCTGAAATTGGTACCCATTTGGTCAACAAGGCCACTAGATTTATTACTTTTTCTTATACAAAATCCAGACCCCACCACCCACATACATCGACTGACACCCCCTTATGACCAAAAATCACAAGTCACTATAAGTCTTTTAACTTTTAAATATTCAGAATTAAAGTTTGCATCAGAGGGCAAAGATTGAATGGAACAGATTTCATATCCCCCATAATGACTCATTATGGTGGATCTACCCACAAGGTCAAATATAGCAGACTAGAAAAATCAAAATTTGTTGCCTAGGAAATAATAGATGTATCAAAAAATAAAGCACATAGAAATGCCTGCCTCTCATAGCATCTATTGTTTTGCCCTCTCAAAAGGCAAAAAACAAATACACAGAGTCAAGATTCCTTGCCCATTTATCTACTCTTTCCATGACAGCTAGCCTCAAAGCTGCTTTTTTGCTATTTGATTTGATACAAACAAAACCTTTTTTCAATTCCAACTCCCTCTCTCTTTCTTCTTCCGATTGCCTCTCTGTTCATCATCTGCAGGCTTCTTAAAAGCAAAAGGAACTGATTCGGATCCAAGACTTCAATCTCACCTTTTTTATTTTTTATCTTTTGCATTTACTGATAGATAAAGAAAAAAAAAAAAAAACTAGAAACCACTGATTCGCCCTTTCAGTTCAGTTGACAATCGTCCACCAGATATTAACTGCTAAAGTTGTAAAATTTTCATTTAATTTCTTATTTTCTTTACTCAAATTTGAAATTTCCAAGCATCCAAACATAAGAAAGAAAAATTGAAGTCCAACAAAGCATAAAGTTTTACAATTTGAAGCAAAGATTTGTTTTTATCTTCATTCCTCTTGAAATATGAAACAACCAACATTACAAATCGTGTCTCGTTTCCACCCCTTCTTTTTCCCATTCCCAATCCCCATAGCCCCAACAATAATATGTAAAAATCTTACAATAACAAGCGTCAGAAAAAAGAAGAAGCGAAAATTAAAAAGAAAGTCATTTTATTTTTGGCTCAAGAAGTAGAAGAACCTGAAACTCGAGGTGAAGTAACTGGAAAAAGAGGGAGAAGCCTAGGCTCCGAATCTCGCGGCGTAGATGCCGGTGATGGATGCAAATAAAAACCCTTCTCTTTAATTGCCTTCTCTTCAGCTTCCTTGTCTAGATTCGCATTATTATTTATACAATTCGTATAATTTCCGGATCCAGAACGGTCAAATGGGTCGGGTATCAAAGGAGTGACCGGGCTAAGAGCCAGAGAAGGGAAGTCGAGAATGCTAGGAGAGAGTATTTCGGGTTTACGAGGCGAAAACCCGGAATTGTTGGAGCCAAAAGCCGGGTTCAAGGGGTTGATTTTGAGATTCTTGAGGGAGCTCCTTCGCTCGTAAAGCCTAAACCCAGAATTCTGCTTGTTTTTGGGGATGGATTTGATCGGAGGGATATGGGTTTTGGGGTTTGAGTCGGAGAGAGGGGAGGGAGTGGGTTTGGTGGAAGAAGCGAGCTTGGCGGTCTCGGAGGATCCGGTGAGCATCTGGACGACTTGCTTGAAAGAAGAAGTGTCGGCTTGGACGAAGGTCGTCGGGTAGGGGTTGGCGGATTCAGATCTGGTGATTGGTTTGGGCTGTTGAGGCGGTGGAGTTGGCGGTGGCGGGTTCGTGTTGCTGCCGCTGCTTGTGCTGCTGGTGCTGCTGTTGGGACTGAGACTTTTCGGAGATGCAAGGAAATTGGGATTCGTGGTGTGCCTCGGCGAGGTTTCCATTTTGATTTTCTGGAGGCGTTTGAATTTTAGGACCAGAAGAAGAAGAAGAAGAAGAAGAAGAAGAAGATAAAGGGAGAAGAAAAAGAGGAGAGACTGAGTGAGGAGATTAGATGCGAAGAGGAACTGTTTTCGGTACTTGGATTTTAGTTTGGTAAGAAATGTTTTGGTGGGGACTTAGGTGTCTTTTTAGTTCTGTCTAAACCCTCATTTATGGTTGTACTGCTCACGCGCTTCTATAATTAATTTTGAAGAAAATTCGGTGAAGGAAAGTCTCCTCTCTTCTTTTTTGATACTTCAAACGGACTTGAATTAGTAAACTTATTTTTTCAATTTATTTTTTATTATTTTAAAATTATTTTACTCTCTACAAAAATCATTTTCATGCATTATTTTTTAAAATAAATTAAAAAATAATTTTATAAATAATAACTCAGTGAGTTTCTTTAAACACTAGTAATATTTCTGGCGTTTTACATGGATTATTATTATTTTACCAATAATACTATAATAAATGGATAGAGATTTAATTCCCTTATGTGCAATCAAAGCAATTAAGTGACAATGAAATCATTTAAGAGTATATCAATCCAGAATTTGAACGAATTTCCACTATTTGTACTGCCATTTTCTCATTTATGACCATATATTTATTTCATTATGAATTTTAAAAAATTAGTCCCAAGAGACGATATATATTGGTAAATTACCCAAGACAATGTTAGATGTGCGCCAGAGACAACCCCCAAGTGCAAGCTATGGACTTGGCCCACAAACTTAAAAAAGTGTTGTTTACTTTCTTTATAGATAATTATAGTATTTGGAGAATGTAGGTTGAATATTGTTCACAGTAACAACCACAAACACCAAGCTTACAATAAAAATATTAATATTAAAAAATAATTAATTAATTAAATTATAATTTTTTATTTTTATTTTTATTCCTTAAACATGATTAAATTAAAAGTTAATGCATGATATGTTAGCATAAATAACCATTTATAAAATAAAATAGCAGAAAAGATTAAATATAAATACCTCCAATCATTACTTGAACAAGATGCCAAAATCTAAATATTGTAACACCACTGTCAAATCACCGATAAGCATGTTAAATTTAGTTGTACGAAAAACTTAAAACAACCAAAATCTTCAAAGTACTCAAAAACCTCACTAGATGGTATCTTTTTATTTTTAATTTTTTGGGGACCATATGTTAGTTAGTATTTGTAGTGATAGTTTCCCATAAACAACCACTATCACACATTCAAATGTGTGAAAGTGGCGGGCAGCAAAATGTGGGCACGTGGGAACGTTGGAGGCCTTCCTATGGACCAATAACAATTCCAACATGTTAAAATTACATTTGAATCTCTCAAAATTTTATAATTTAATCTTGTCCTCTTTAAAAGAAATGATGACTTTATCTTTATCGTGTGTAATATATCAATTCGAATATAGTTAAAAGAGATTCTCGATTATCTCTCAATATTGTCACCCGGCAAAACCAATAAAATTTAGTTAAGGGTGAAGATAAAAGAATGTAAATTGTTGGAGGTCAAACTTAAAAACAAGAAGATCTAAAAATGTAATGGTGGAGACCCTACTCTTTGGATTCGCCCTGCTCATAGGGTTTGAGATTTGAGATCTCACT
Source organism: Gossypium australe (assembly GCA_005393395.2). Lineage (NCBI taxonomy): Eukaryota > Viridiplantae > Streptophyta > Magnoliopsida > Malvales > Malvaceae > Gossypium > Gossypium australe. Next base: position 22,749,252 of record CM016626.1, read on the forward strand.
GAAATAATAATTTTAGTAAGAACTGAATTTTTAAGTCTGTATGAAGTACTATGTAATAATCAGTACAAAATAATTTACTTATTCCTTAAATTTATGTAGCACAAAGTTAAACTAATTAATTGCTAATGTTTTAAGCAGTAGTTATGCGTTTCCTTTTTCAATTATTACTGATGTTAAAGTTTTAAATTGCCTTTGATATTGTTTGTAAATTATTAGTGGGAGCTGAACGCACGCGGTAAAAGCGAGAGTGTAGATCGGAAAGAGAGGAAAGGACAAATGGTAACGGGCGATTGGTGATGTGTGGAATTTGAGACGAAAGGGGGTGGGACCAGAATAGAGTTTCAGTAAATGTTTTACGAAACATTGACTTACACAAACCCTGTCTGACTATGTATGGTTTGGTAAGGTAAGAAAATCATATGATATATCAACATGTTTACATTTACTGCTTCTCTCGTTTCTTTGCTTTGCTTGTCTTATTTTATTTGGAATGTTGTAATATTAATTTATTTTTTTAAAAGGAAAATCTAATTAATTAAAAATATTATGTTAAATCATTAATCAATATTTTAAATTACTTTTTAAAGGTTATTTATATAATAATTGTTTTTTTTTTGCATAATTGAGAGAGTGAAATAAAATTGTTTGGAATCGAAGTTAAATTCTCGTACTTACAACATAATGTTCTTTTCATCAAATCAAAACAATATGATAATAGTTTTATTCACTCCCTTAAAAGTAACAATATAATTAAAGTTTGTCTAAGCAATACATGATGATTATCACTTTAATCCCCTCTCTAATGACATTACTTAACAATTTCCTTTTAGTTAATCTTAAAAATGCCCATGGGTTAACAAAAAACTTTTAAATTAATATTAAAAGAATCCATCGATTGAGTTTTAATTCGATTGGTATCAATATTGTTGTTAGTATAGGAGGTCATGATTTCAAGCTCGTTGAAGCGCGTTTATCCTCTTATTTAGGGTTTGCAAAAAAATTATAAGTAGATTTAGATATTGTATCAATATAATATTTGAAAAGATCCAAAATTATAGTATTAACAAATTATATTTGCTTAATTTGGCCTCACTTAAAAACATTTATAAGCAGAATGCTTTCAATGCTTTCTACTTTTTAAAGATCATTTACTTTATTTTTAATTTAATATTTAATAACTTTATATGTTTTTCTTTTTATTGCAAATTTATTCTCTCTTTTTTTTACAATTTTAAACATTAACAATTTAGTATATACATCTGATTCATTGTCCAAGCTGAATATATATACATGTCAAGTTATTTGTCCGAGCTAAACTTATATTACATGTATCTTCGAGTCGACAACAAATACTGGATTTCGGCAACATTTGTAATCAATCCCGTACCAGCGCACACAAAACCCTATTGACATACTAATCGTATCCTAATCTTTACTAAGTTCAAACATGCAACTATTATGCAAATTAACATTTCTTTAGAAATTAGTCCAAATCTCAGATTTTGAACCAATTTACAACCAACTACCTATAATTATAAACCAAATACATAACAATCAATATAAATAATTATCATATGAACTTACTTGGTCAAAACAACAAACAAGTTGAACCTCCAAAGACTAATCGACAATATCAGTTTTTCCTCAATTATTTTCGGTTTGACCCAATTATTAATCTATACAATTATTTTAGACAATTCATCAATCCAAATATTTTATGTTATGTCATGATATTTATGAACCTATACAAATTTTTTTACACCCTAAAATTTTACATTTGATTAAATTTAGTCTCTAAAACTGAAATAGTCATAACTTTTAATTTTTAGTTTCGATTTGGAAACCAACCTTAATTATATTAATTATAGACCTTGTATTGTTTTTTATTATTGCAATTTCATATCAATTTTACAATTTATACATTTTAGTCCTTGTGTACAAAACTAACAATTTAAACATTACAGTCTAGTCCTTTTTCACATTTAAGCTTAAAATGTATTATTTTAACACCAATTTCTTAAGAAACCAATAAGGACAACTTTAAAAAACTTTAACAGTTTTACAAATTAATTATGGGCTAGTTAAATCAAGATTCCATAACCTCAAAAATATAAAAATTACAAGAAAAAGATTTAATTGATCTCGACGATTGGTTGTTGAAAGCTTGAACCCTAGAAAGCTTTTCTTATTTCCTTCAATGGTGGTCGGTTTGATGGTGGAAGAAGAAGAGAAAATATTCTCTTTCATTCCACCGAAACATGGTTTTTACACCATGATTAAATTTTAATTAATCATACTAATTAACTTACTAATCAAATGTTTAATGTTTAAGCCATCAACATTCACTAACGTGTAATATAAAATGATTTAATTTTCATTTTTGACATTAGGTTAATTACAATTTAAGTCTCTAAGTATTTGGTCAATTAAAAGTCTATAGTGATAAAACTTTTACAACTTAGTAATTGTACCTAAATTAAACAATTAATAGACAAAATTGAAGGACCAAACTTTAATATTCTTTTATACCCACTTCGTAAATATTTATATTTAATATTTACATACAGATTTACGAAAATGGAGTATTAAAATCGTTTTTTCTAGCACCATTGAAAATTAGAACCCTAACCACAACTACAACCCTTATTCCCCTTGAGAGAGAAGATTCCATTAGGGAGGAGTTGTCGAACCTTCATCGGAGAAAGTAATAGAGCAAGAGAGATTTCAAGGTTCACAAGATGTACACCACAAGGCTGGAAGCAAAAAAATAGACGAATAGCTAAAGCCCAACTTCAAAAACGAAACAAGGAAAGGAAAAACCAAGTAGGGAGTCTCGATGACAGTATGTGAGATGCGATGAACAACAAAGATGTCGATCACACAATGGAAAATCTAGAAATAGGAAAACCAACACATCTTGTTATTACAAAACAAGAGAGAAGAGTTCTATCGAATGAGAGTAGTAATGGTAAGTACTTATTTACATTTATTATATTCATAAATATTTTAAAAATATTTTATCAAAAAGTGTTGGGTCTAGTGGTAAAACATATTGTATTTCTAGTGAAAGAATTCGTGTTCAAATATTGAAGATAATATTATTATCAGAGACAATCATGAATCTCAAAATGATTTTTTTTATGAATTATTTACATTATTTTTTTTAGGTAGAACATTATTTGACTTTAAACCATGAACGAAATAATTTTCAATGTATTTGCATTTGATATTCTTTGATATTTTAAAATAAAGTTATCTATTAAAGGAAGCATTAACTTCATAAGATGAGGAGATAACAATAGTCAAAGAGGTCAGGGTACCATGATCTAAGAAAACGGGAAAATATATAAAATTTAATAATTAATTTTTATAAGCATAATGATTTATTTGACCTTTTAATTTTAAAAAAAATTATTCATTTATTTAATTTTTCGTTTTTTAGCCTTAAAATTTGTGTTTTTTTTGTCGAATTACCTTAAAATAAAAGAAAAAACTATTTTTTCAATTTGTTGACGTTGAATACGTATGGATGACACATCAATATCTAATTAAAATTTAATCATAGTGATTAACATGAAATTTTAAATCCAACGCAGATTCTTATGAATCAAGTTTTATCAGAACAAAATTTGGATCGAAATCTTTTTGAAGATTGGTGGAAAATTATTTAAATTGAAACGTCAATTAGAATTTGAAGTTTTTTCTTTTCTGTTTCTCTTAAACATAAAATAAGAGTTGAGTTAGGGTTAACCAGATCAATCACTACGGACAAAATACATATACGATCGATGATAATTGAAGTACTAAAAAAATGAAGGCTTCTAATTTAGTATACTAGGGTGGGATGGTTAGGTAAAGAGGAGGTGTGGTGATTTTAGCAAATATAACAAAAATAGAGGTTTGTTTGATTTTTTTTAATGGCGCTAATTGCAACCGTTTCAATACAATTAATCATCATAAATATTGATTTATTTTAATTAATTAATTAAAATAAATTTAGAAAAAGACCCAAACAAAAGTTGTTCATAGGATCTTGACCATACTATTAAATCATTTTTAATAAAAAAGCTGAAATGGATCAACCACCTCCCTGTTATTTTTAAAGATTTTCATAATTATGGTTTTATTCGGTTTTGATAGATTTGGATAATAAATCATTACTGATTGTAGAGATGGATTTGATTAATTGATTCTATTAATCGATTTGATCAACGCGTTCTATTAACTGTTTATTTAAAAATGTTCGATAAAATTTAGCCGATAACTAATATGCGTAAAATGACAAATAAGAGAATGACACATTTTACTAGTAAATATTTATTTGTTTATAATACTTTAGTCTTTATTGGGTGAAATTATTGAAATAAAACATCATCCGTTATGGAAATTAACTAGTGAATATTTTTTAGATTTACTTTGGACATTGGAAATGGAGGTGAAAGTGAAAATGAGAGAATGGAGGCTATAGACATATTGGCACCTTTATTGGGTTTGCGAGTATGTGGCAAAGAAAGTAACTTTTTAGCAAATATGATCAAATATGTCATTTCATATATCTCATTCCCAATCAACTGTAAAAAAATATTTCCATCTCAACGTCTTTTTGTTTGACTACCCAATTCTCCATTTATGCCCAAATTAACTAAAAAATGTCTTAAAACTTTATTTACCAAACACTCTCAATATATAATTTAACTAGTTGGTGGCAGTTAACATTCATGTGCCCAAGCATTATTAATAGCCTTTAACAAAATCTAATTAATATTTAATATATATAATTAAGTTAAAAAGGAAATTGCTATTGTACTAAAAGTCTAAAACTGTAGAGCCATTGATCATCGTGAATGATAACGAGGTTTGCTTGTATAATAACGGAATTTTAATTTTATTACTAAGATGTAAAATATCTGAAAAGAATTCATTATGTTGGTTACTGTGAAACCAATGTTTATGTGATTTTAAATATAATAACATTGAAGTAGTAATTTAATAGTTATTGATGCTATTGAGGACTGGTGGAAGTTGCAAGGTCCTCCTGAGGTGAGTGGAGTGAATTCAACAAAATTGACATGTTTAATAAATGAAGCTGAAAAACAATGGCTTGACTTAACAGGTGAACACGGCTTAAGAGATGCGAGGACTGATTTTGAATCCAAAAGTGTGACATTGGACGTATTCTTCAAGTATTCTCATAAGCCCAAATGGAAGAAATATGTGGATCCAGGCCTAATTTCCATATCTAACTACAAAATTAAACCCAGTTTACTTCTTTAACTAGAATTTTGAACCAGACCCCGACCCAAGATTCTCCTCTTAGCAGGGTCAGACCTCCATTTTTATCTGAGTCCATCGGAGTTGGAGCTAACCTATATGTATATATATATATATATATATCCAACAATAACGTTCCCATGTAAGTTCGTCACTGATTCAATGCCCATCCTAAAGTTGTAGGTTGTAATATCAACTGTACATTGATGTCCCCTCTATTGGAAACCCTGGCAACTGCATAAGGGGCACAAGGCAATTGTCTCAATCTCATAGTCCATGATGACTTCTTTCGCGAACAGAAACCATATAACTCAACATGAAATCGAATTAGATTTTTTATCATTTCAACTTCTGATTGCAGGACGACATTGCTATTGTTTGCTTCACGAAAAAAAGTATTCGAAAAGAAAAACATTGCATGTGTTTGGTGAAGGAAATAAGTGTGTCGATGATGTTTCACGTGAAGACAAATGACCCACCGGCCACCTCATCCTCACATTTTGCGTGCTAGAAATTATGGCAACTTCTTTTGTGGTTTATTTTGCAACCTCCTACATTTCTGTCATCTATAACCATAAATCCAAAATCCATCATTACCAATCAATTAGAAATGGCCTACATGAAAATCAAAGACTTTCATTTCTTTTTATGCTAGTAAAAGAATATATTAGCAATCCATTCATGTCCACCCATAAGTACCTTTTTGCTTTTCTTTTTTTCCCCATTCCTGTTTAATTTCCCTACTCAATCGAGATTATCTATATTCTATCCCATTTTCATGGCACGGCAAGAATAATTAGGTAGAAAAGCTTTGCATCGTTTCTGGAAATAAGACACCCGATAATTTATTGATTATTCATCACTAATCTATTTCCATACATTACAATAACTTATTGCAACCCAAAGCTTAACACACCGAACAAGATGCCATCACAATAAGCTAAGAGACTTTTACGTAGTAGTTTAAGCACATAAAAGAAAAATGGTAAAAAGAGTAGGAGCTCAACAGTGGGATTATAGATTTCTACTCTAGTTCTTGTGACATGTGGGTTCGAAAGCGAAGGGCCCAACGCTGTAGAGAACATATGGGAGCTTCTTTGAAGTAGATGGTTTCTCAGGCTTCAAGGGGGCGCCCTTCAATCCACCGTTTAGATTAGATGGCTTGCTGCATGCTTTCAATGGTGAAGATACGAGGGAGACGCTGCAATTGTGGAGATCAAAATTGTAGATGGTAATTGGTGCTTGCAGGAAGAAATAACCATTCTTGTCAGTCTTGAACTGGACCGTTAATTCGTTTTTAGCGTCTTTGCATGTTAGCCTTACGGTGGCACCTGCCAAAAAACAATCCCAAAGTGCTCACTTCACTCGGTACTTGAGTATAGGTTAATTAACTTACACCTGCAGTGAGCAAAAACCAACTACCAAGGCTACCATATCAATGCATGCCAGTAATTTGCTGTGACATACACCTAGAAATGTGAGAAATAAAGGTATGGTAAAGTTGCAGCTGCTGCTTTAACCCATAAAACGCCAAGCTCGTAATGTTTACTCACACTTGGAAGTTGCAGGCGACATGAAAGCTTTTGTCTCACTCAAAATTAAAATGCGTGTCTCCGTTCAGACAAAATGCCAAGTCACATCAGAAAATCATGATGGCATCTATATGTTAAAACAATATTTTATATATGCATGCATTGATTCTAATAAGCATTTAGACAAAGATGTACATGCACGCCTAAATAAAAAATGATTATGGAAATGAGGCCATTGCTAATGGTTCTCAATGCAAATTGATGAAAAGATCGGGTACAACATTAAGCATTGCAGTTAAAGTTTCTAGTTTAGCGAATCAGATTCAAGAATAGGTTTTGAACTGACGAGGAGTTGGTTTAGCTCCCAAAAGGGTGTCGACTCCGGCGTACTTGCATGACTTGCAATAAACAACGCCCTGCACTGCCACATGACTCGATGTAGGTGGCTTGGCCGGAGGATGAGATGGTGGGTGTGTTGGTGGCTTGGTCGGGGGCTGAGTTGGAGGCTTGGTTGGTGGCTTAGTCGGGGGTTGAGTTGGAGGTTTGGTTGGTGGCTTAGTTGGAGGTTGAACTGGTGGCTTGGGTGGAGCAGAAGTTGGGGGCTTGGTTGGTGGTTGCACTGGCGCCTTGGGTGGTGGGTGAACTGGAGGAGGAGTGGGGGTTGGGGGCTTAGTGGGTGGATGAGGATGGGGGTGAGGGTGAGGGTGGTGGTGATGGTGATGGTGGTGGGTTGGTGGGTGAGTAGGCGGGACTACAGGTGAAACAGCATGGTAATGAGGAGGAGAAGCCTGAGGCCAAATGGGAGCAGAGACAGTGAAGGTGCTCAGTAACAACAGTGAAAGCTGCACAAGCAAAACAGCTTTAACTACTAGTACTACTACAGCAAACCCCATATTTTGGTAATGTTTAGAGACAAAGAAAGAAGATGGTGAAGTCGGGGTGTCATTGGGAGTGAATTTATAGGGGTTTAAGGCCGTGATTCTCTGCGGTTTTTATTGATGAAAATTTTGTTGTATAATTAAGGGGTGGGGTAGGGGTTCGTAGGCTACCATAGCATATTCAGAAAATGGAATATGGAAATGTCTAGATCACTCTGGTCTTCGGAAACAAATGGCTCGTAACTTTCAATGAGTAAACCAAATTGGAATTGTTTTTCCGATACACAGATTCTAAATTTAATGTTGCAGTCTAATCTAAAGGCTAAGTCAGCTTCTTCACTTGCAATGCAAGACGGAGATTTTGAGCTTAAAACATGGTAAACGACTAAAGGAATTTTGCCCATGCAAAGTTACCAAGGAGCACTGATTTCAAAACTATTTAATTAAATATGGATTTTTAGAATGATAAATTTAATCTTTTGGGCAACAACCATCGAGTTGGGGAAAAGGTGATGAAAATAAAGTTAAAGGTAAAATGATTGTGGCGAGAATATTGAACATTATCAATGTCAATAAACAGTATGTGACGATAAAAATAGGCATGGTGAATTAAAGCATTTGGAAAGACTGGAAATTAATGAATCAAAGTGTGCCTTTCTTAGTGGTCCTTGTTCCCCCAAATGGGTGTTATTTTTGTCTCTTTTTTTAAATGACAAGTTTTAAAAGAAAATACGTACTCGATGACGCTCCTCCTAACATTGAATCATGAGGGGGAAGGACACCATACTATCAAATACATTACAATGTCGTAATCAAAATTAAACCCCGAAATGATTACATACAAATATTTTGAACTTTGAAACCAGAGATACTACATCATGCCATTCCCTTGTTTCTCTTTTAATTAAGTACCCAAGTAGAGAGGTAACATGGCTAATTACGCATTCTTCTGAGAAGTAAAGCGATAGGCCTAATTTGTTGTCTCAACCCTTAATTCTTGGATCCAGCAATTATCAATTTGCCAAGAGAGTGCTGGTGTTTTACCCAGAAACCTCTAAATTACTTTTCTACCCACAACTTGGAACCTACGGAGTTTGGTTTGTTATGTTATCACCCTATACTTTATCTAATTGATTGGTTGTCATCATCTTTACACAAATATACGCATAGTAAATTCTGGGTGGGGATCCTATTATTTCCATTTTTTTCACTATCACATGCCCCAATCAATTTAACTGTAAACCTGTTATCAAGTTGAAATGAGTATGACCATCGGAATGATAAAAAGTCAAAACATGCATATGATTGTAATGGTGCAAGGATAAACTCAACACCACTGTATAGAAAAATGGAATTTAAAGCATTCAAAGGTGATCATCAAGTCGTCTCCTTTTAATTACCCAGATTTGATGAAATCTGATTGTCAAGCTAATGTTACATCCTTAGTCACATTTACTGAACTACATAATTAAGAAAGGCGTTAACGATTAGAAAGGTTGTGGGCCGGGTGAGCACTGAGTAGTCTGTTTCCGGTTTTTCTCTGCAATGATTCCTACTGAATAAAAGCCACTGGCCTACGCTTCCAAGCTTCGGTTCATGCAACTTACCTGATATTGTGTCGGTGGATTTTTTAAACTGGTATCGTTAGGGGTGAGCGTTCGATCGAATCGAATCGAATCGAATGAAAAAATTTCGAGTTAATCGAGTTGACGAATCATATTTTATCATCCTAATTTGATTTGAAATTTTCTCGAATCGAGTCGAGTGAGATGGAATTCGAATCGAATCGAATCGAATATATTTGTTCGAGTTAAATTTTAAAAAATAATTTTGGGTCCTTATAACCATTGTCACCTATCGTAATAAAATTTGTCCACCTTAACCAATTTTTTTTATTAACTTTCACACCAAATAATTTATTTATTAATCTTTTATATACGGGTTAGCTTCTTTGCTTGTTTAGTTCTCTCAATTATCTTCATATTCTTGTCACTATGTATTTGGAATTAAAAAAATATTAAACGTAAAAATGTGATTTTTTAATAAAAGTTATTTTAAAGATAAAATGTGAAATTGATACCAATATAAATTTTAACACGAATATTTTATGGCATAATTAATAATTCAATTTTAATATAAATATTCAATATGACTAAACAATTCAATAATATAAATAATAAAAATGTGAAATTTAATTTAATAATATAAATAGTAGATATAAATAAAATTATTACTATTTATGTTTAGTGATTTTTTTTGGATAATTTTGATTTTTTATTTGAGAGTAAAGGGTGAGAAATAAAAGTTTAGGGGGAAAATAAAAAGTTTTGGAGAATAAAAGTTTGAGGGAAAATAAATAGGGGGTAAAATTTTAAAGGGAAAATATTAAAAAAAAAATTGGAGGGGGGATGGGGGGGGATGGGTTTGGGGTAGAAGGTGTGATGGGAAGGGAGTGAAAGTTTTAGGGGAAAAGTGGGAGGGAGTAAAAATTTTGGGGGAAAAATAAAAGTTTGAGGATTTTTGGGAGTAAAATTTTGAGAAAAAGTAAATGGGAGAGTAAAATTTTGGTGGGAAATGGATTTTGGGTAGATTGGGGGGTGGGAGGGAGGGGAGTAAAAGTTTTGGGGGAAAGTGGGAAGGAGTAAAAGTTTTGAGGGAAAAGTAAAGGTTTGGGAGTTTGGGGTAAAAATGTAAAATATTATAGTTTGATATTCGAATTATTCGAATTATTCGAGTTATTCGAATTCGAAAACTCAACTCGATTCGAACTTGAAATTCGAAAAAAAAATCGAGTTGACTCGAATAACTCGACTAACTCGAATAACTCGATTCGTTTAACTCGAAATTCGAATTTTTTTTCGATTTTTTCGAGTCGAATCGAGTTTTGCTCACCCCTAGGTATCGTTATTTATATGAATATAAATATATAAAAATATTTATAAACATCATTAAATAAATCTCAAATAAAAAATATTCATCACTTATATAAAACTACACAAATATAATTCATCATTCAATAAATTTAAAATAAATTAATTTACCTATCACACACATATAACATACAATAAATAATTAAAATATGTGTATTCAAATATAACATACAATAAATAATTAAAACGTAAAATTTAAAACTAATTAATAATAGCATGTGTAATATCTTCTTGTTCCGGTCAATACATCGTATTTCAATGATACAGACAAAATCGATCGGTAAAACTAATACCGATTGAAATTTACATTGGAACAAAACTTAAAATTTGTTGCTTTGAATTACTATTAGAAACGAAACATTTTGATGGACCTAAATTGATTATCCTGTGTTCATACGCTAATTTTAATAAATATGATTTCGTATTTCATACGTATCATGATAAATTGATTATTGTGATCCATGATACAATAACTGGTGAGCGGGTAAGCATTGGGTATTCGTATACGTATTACGATAGTCTCCAATGAGAAATGGTGATCGGACACTTCAAATGCTTGTCTGACTGGAAACAACGAGCATCCGATCTCATCACCAGCAATAGTAGCTAAATTTTAAGTTCATTATTGCGTATCTAAAAGTTACTTCCGGCCGTGGGAAAAGGCTTTTGTAACTGAGAGGGACACTGCCATCTTATTTTTCTCAATGACTTATTGCATAAATCGGATAAGATAAAAGATCATCATGATTACAAGCACGCTCTGCTTCGGCCCATGATAATAATATTTTGCACATCCAATCATTCTAAAAATTTTCTACCAACACCGCCACGGCCTCTCTCCCTTTCTTTTTTCTTCCACCCACCCTGTTACGGTTGGACTTAAGGCTTTCACACTTACAATATATTCCAAATAATCCTTTCCCAATTTTGAAATAAGAGAATAAACACACTTAAACTCACATCCTCCTACACTGATAATAATGCTAATATCAACTAAATATATTTTTTTAAATTTGAAAATTTAAGTGTTAAATGCCAAAAGGCTAAATCTTTAGTTGTTAGACTAGAATGATTCGAGGATGTAATTATTATACAGCTTAAAGTGTTGTTTCATCCAATTTCTATGCAATTCATATAGTACAATGTCTGTGGAGAAGGAATTAGGCAGCAATTCTAAAAGGAGAAAAAGGCTTCCCAAATGGGCTTGAAAGGACTACTTTTCCTGAATTGACTAATCAATCCAGTGGCACACTAGTCTCACCAAACACTTAAGCCCATATAATATATAGTAAAGAATATCAAAACAATCGTACCAAAAAATACTGAAAAATAAGTGGGATTACAGGGAGACCACAACTATCTCATTCATTACCAACTGTAATGATGAATATTTCAAGAAATAACTCAAGATGAAAGAGTTTCTGAAGCAGCAAAAAAACTTAATATTGCCTCAACAACGCATTATTAGGCTTAGTTTCAAAAGGCAAAAGTTATAAACGCTCTTACAAAATTGCTCCCACGTGTATTGCTAAAGCAGCTTGCGGATAAATAATAATAAGAGAAAGATAAATATTTTGTGGACTAATCTTTGACATTCAAATCTGGTTTTTGACACAGCAGCATCTCCTGATTCCTGATTCTCCATCAATAGCCAGAATTTGGATATGCACTCACCAATAAGCTGTAACAATCATTATTGAAACATCAGACACACTCCAACATAGCATGCAATCAAGGTAAAGAATCCCTTTCAAATGAATGAAAACAAGTTAATGACGGCTCCAGTCAATAAAGGAACACATATAATTCTTCTACACAAATTGCAAGCCATACAACTAACAATGTCATTTTCAGCAAACCAGAAAATCTAAGCATATAAACCAATCAATCTTACACTCTAAAGACTAACCATATTATCCCAGATGAATTAAACTAAAAGGACAAAAGTTGGGGAGGGGGGGGGGGGGAAGATTTTCTATAGCTAGACAATTACCTCCTTACTTTTCTCCATTTATCAACAGCATTAGAATCATTCAGGCAGATTATAATAGAAAGATAAATCAAAGTAATCATTCACAGAATCTGCCTAACTACAATCTTATGTTAATTATCCCGAAGGAAGAACGAAAAAGAAATTATAAATGCTTGTGGAGAATTCATAAGACAATATTTGATCAATTCGATGGTAAACTTTGGTAGATATTAACATGTCAGAACATAAACAAAGAAATGGGTCAAAACGAAGCATAGAAACTATAAAGATAAGAACAAGATTAATCGGCATAACATAATGCATTTCAAAATATTAGGAATATAGCTCAAAGAAAGAACCATTACCACTAAGTTTGTGCCTCAATCTCTTTATCGTCAGTTGTAGTCCCATTAGCCTCCACACCTTCAGCATCCTCACTTGGTGGCTGAACCTGTTCTTCTTCTGGCAATGGTTCCTCAACATAATCATTCTCAAAAGCATCAGCTGGAACCTCATAAATCCTAACTTGAGGCTTAGATGGATCCTTCACAAGCACATATTTCCCTTCATTCAACTTCATACACAAGTCTACAATAGACTTGACGATCCCCCACATATTCGAAGTATTCAGATTAATTTGGGAAGCAAAATCTCTTGGTTTATACCCAACAACACCCAATATCACATGGTTAAAATGATCCCTAGGATGCACTCTTGTCACATATCCCAATTTCATTAAATCAGCACTGGCTAAAATCGCTTGAGCAGTCCATTTAGCCAACTTATTTGCATTATTCTTCAACTCAGTAGCCAAAACTGCACCCCTTTGGGTCTCCAACTTCTGCCTCCAATCAACACCGGAATACTTGGGATCAAACTCGTTAAGTGCATTCAAAGTAACGAAGGAATTTTTGTTGTTAACCTCAACAACACTCTGAACCTCACACCTTGCGACTAAATATATATCACCATCAAGCTTCCACCTTCTATACCTATATGCCACGGAAGCAACATCATCACCTTCATTGGCGAACGGATTTGGCTCATCAAAACTCACCTTATTCCCATCCCTAACCAGAACCTGCTGTGAAAAATTCTGATTTATATAAGCCGCTTCAACACTCAACGAATAAGCAGAGTTAATATCATCTTTAGCTTCAGGTAATGGCTCCTGAGAGGTCTCGTGGACGGACAATAAATCTAATTGCGACCCATCTCTTTTATCGAAGAACAGTTTATTCCCAACACGTTGAACAACAATATCCCAGGAGTAAACAGACCTGGGGGCACACATTAAAGTTGCCAGAATCGCATCAGTCGCAAAAACAGTTGCTTTATCCTCATTGGCCAATCTTCGGATGACCGGATCGTCGGTTGTGGTGACTTTAAAGAAGTTTCTGTTTTTGAACCTCTCGAGTCTCCGTTCGTTCTTCGGGGTGATTCGATCAAAGGACCTATCATAATACTCCAAAGCACCACAGAGAAGTAAATCTTCGGGGTCGGAGACGGAGAAGGATAATTTGGTGAATGTTGAGAAGGGAATTTGTTCGAGCATGTTCCATTCGGGTTGGATATCAACGGAGGATTTGAAGATGGCAGCTTCACGACGTTGCTGGTTCTGATTGGACCGGTTGAGATTATAAAGACGGTCGCGACGGGCTCGCTCTTTCTCGGCCTCTCTTTTCCGGGCCTCGACTTCTTCATCGCGTCGTTGGGGGAGTTGAGGTCGGTGTTGATTAAAACGCCATTTAGGGCCAAATTTAGGCCGAGGAGTAGGCTTCGTGTCGACTAAACGGAAGGCGGAACCATCGTCGGGGTTAGCGAGAGGGAAGGCGTCGAGGTCGAGAGAGAAATCGAAGGGGGAGTCGGCTGAGCCGGGTTTCCCGGAGGAAGGACGATTAGATGCGTTGGCGTTAGAAGAGGAGAAAGAGCGGGTGAAGTCAGCGATTCGGCCGAGCCTCTCGGAAAGGGAGAAGGTGGCGTAGGGGACATGGGGAGGGAGTGTGGTGGTCGTGCTTGGTGGGGTAGCGGTGGTTGATTCGGGTGGACCCCAACCGTCGGGATTAAATGGAACAGCTCCTACTTCAAAAACTCCCACCATCGGTAACGTATCTCTGGATTGGATTTTCCTGCAACACCAGCAATATAGAGAGAATCTTACTCAAAGAAGAAGAATTAAAAGAACCCTAAATGTGATGGGCGTCGAAAATAATATAGTGTCAAAAGTGGGCTTCAACAGGTTAAGTTTGCTTGAAAGAATTTTGGGCCTCAGTACATCTTAGAAGGGCCCTTTAATTGAAAGTATGATTTGGTCCAAGAATCACATACAATCAACCTACCCCTACATGGATTTAATTCAGATTATCACCTATAGTATGGGTGAAGACGGACAAACCTACCTTTGTCATGATTGGTATTAGGCAACAAGATTTTGATATCTTGCTACTAATCCAATACTTTTCTTTTTCCCCCATTATTCAACATTTCAATTTTTAACTTAATATTAATTTCAGACTGCTTTATTCACAAATCACTCAACTTAAATAATTAAATTTATTAGTATTTAAAATTTTAATCCATATAAAATATTATTATGAGGTTTTTGGTAAGATGATATTCTACTCTTTTTTTTTTATTCCACAATCAATTTTATAAAATTGACCCTACCTGCGGAGTTTAAAAACATCGTTGCCGGTGTACCAAATATATTATTTTTAATACTTCTTTAACACCATACTCCTCAAGCATTCTTTTCTTTTCCATATTTCTTTTAGGGTTCAAATATGTCTATTGAGAATGTAGATGCTATTGCTGTAGTTGATAGTGCAATTGATGTAGGGAGTGATGAAATTGAAAAGAAGAAAAAGAAGAAGAAGAGCAATGAAAATGAGGATGCTATTGAGGCTATTGCTGTTGTTGATGGTGCAATTGATGTAGGGAGTGATGAAATTGAAAAGAAGAAAAAGAAGAAGAAGAACAATAACAAAGAGAATGAGGAGGCTATTGCTGTTGTTGACGGTGCAATTGATGCAGGGGCTGAGGGTGAAACCGAAAAGAATAAAAGATGCAGCAGAGTAGATGAGCAAGTTTCAGAACTTTACTTTTAATTACAAAATCTTTTTTTATTGCTTGTATTTTTGGCAACTATTGTTACTTTGTTGTAATTTTAGTGTTTTACTTTTTGAAAATTAAGAATTTAGTCCCTATATTTGTATTTTTAAAAATTTATCCTCTTTATTTTTTACATTTCAAAATTCAAGTTCAATATTAACAGTGTTAATTTTCTTTTAGGTTTAATTAGTTGTTGCGACATTTTGAAACAATAAAAAATTACTCATTTAGTAACCGTGTAATTAAAAAAAAAGTTATAATTAACTTGAATTTAACAAAAAAATATTAACAATTGGACTTAAATTTTAAAACTTTTAAAAAACACAAAAATTAAATTCCTAAAAATACAAATATAAGAATTATAGGCATATTTTAACCTTCTTTATAGATACAATACCTTGTACTGGTCTAATGCCACCTTGTGTGGTAAAACACCTTCGGTTGAAGTCCCGAGTAAGTTTTGCCCTCCATTGAAACGCAAGTTTCATGTGGGTGTGTTTGGCACACCATCAGCTGCCAGTTGGATGATTCAGGCTGTGTCCTCCATTGCTTTTAAGATGAGCTTTTAGGCTGAAAAGTGATTTTTCCTCAAAAGCAATAAAGAACACACACCAATGGAGGAAAATTTTTAACTTATTTTAAGTGCTTTTGTAGAGAAGAAAAAGTAAAAATTTTTAGCTTTTTCAGCCAAGAAGTGAAAATTTTTAGCTTTTTCAGCCAAGAAGTGATTTTGGGCTGGTATTTTGCTTGTTTAACCTTTTTCCCACGTTAATTTTTTTTTTCAGCAGAACTTTCTTCTTCCACAAATAGATGTTAAGAGGACTTTTTTTTCCCCTTTTTCTCTTGTCTGCACTTTACTCTTTTTCATCTGGTTCTTTGTTCCTCTTCTCCACCGGTAAGTTTATCTTTTTCTTCTCTTATTCTCCTCTTTAATTGTTCTACAATTTCTTCTACAATTCCACCGGTGAGTTTTTTAAACTTCATTTTCTATTTCCATATTCACTGATCTTTCTTCTACAATTTCAGGGACTTACCTCTGGTTCTTTGTTCCTCTTCTCTACTGGTGAGTTTATCTTTTTCTTCTCTTTTTCTCCTCTTTAATTGTAAGGCAAAAGACTTAGGAAAAATGTAATCTGACAGCATTGGAATAGTCTGATGACTGAGGATAGGTATCTGACAGCATTGGAATAGTCTTGATTCGTGAAATAGACGATTTTTTTATAGTTTACTGTAACGACCCGAAATTCGTGGGCACCAGAAAAAAAAAAATGTGTTATCGGGCCTCCGTCTTAGTAAATCGAGTTAGTAAATAATCATTAGGAGTAATTATGAGTCTAGTAGTGTGCTTAATTAGATTTTTATTTAGTGAATTTAGCTTAATTGAGAGTAATTAGGAAAAAGGATCAAATTGAATAAGGAGTAAAAGTCTAATTGTAGATTAAAAGAAAATAAAAAGGACCAAAATGGCAATTATGCCATTTAGCATAAGTTGAGGCGGCATAAGCTTAAAAAAAATCTGAGATTTTATGTGTTAAAATATATTATTAATATTATTAAATAATTATATTAATATAATATATATTATATAATAAAGTAAATAGTAAATGAAATAATAAAAAAAAGAAACAAAGAAGAACAGAAAAGAACAGAGAGCATACGAAACAAGCAGGAAAGAAAGAAGAAAAAGAAGGAAAAAGGAAAAACTAAAGATTCAAGGTTTTAAACTTTAAAAGCTAAAAAGGAACTCGAGGCATCAACCCATAAAGGAAAGGAGAAGGTTACCGAGGAATGATCAAGCAAATTCGGGTTTGTATTACTATAATTCAAGCTATTTATTTATTCATTAAATATTAGATTAATTTATGGATATGGTAAGTAAATTATAAGGTAAGTGTTTTTATTGAAATTGAATTGTATCTGGATTGATATGGAAAAGTGTAATTAATATTGAAATTGAATTTATTATGAAAATGAAAATGAAATTGAGAACTGAAATACCCTATTAACTAGTCGGGCTGAGTCGGATATAGTTGGCATGCCATAGGACATGGAAGAGTACGGGATTTTGCCGGCTTACTGATCAGGCACTTACGTGCCGACTACTGTTACTGTTACTGTTACTGATTCGACACTTTGTGTGTCGTATACTGTTACTGTTACCGTTACAGGTTCAGCACTTTGTGTGTTGAATACTGATATTGTTACTGTTACCGATTCGACACTTTGTGTGTCGTATACTGTTACCGTTAAGGCACATTGTGCCGTACTGGAGTGTTGGGTTGGAATCCGTGTATCCGTTAAGGTCCGAGTCTGTTAATAGGGGTAAATAAAGAAAAGGTTAAATTGAATAAAATGAAATGGTTGAGCCATTGGAAGAAATGCGAAAATAGAACATGAACTGAAAAATGTGATTGAAATATGAGCATGAGAAAAGAAAGTATGAACCATTGGTTCAAGAAATGGATAATGGCTCAACATGATTGTGTATTATTTCAATTGTTAAATAGCTAAATTTGAATTGTATGAATATATTGAGAATGATAAACTTATGTTTGAATTGGGTTAGTAAAATTAAAGTTATATGATTTAATGATATGATTATTATGTTTATAATTTGAATTATGGTAATACCACTGAGTATATGTATACTCAGCGTACGGTTGCTTCCGTGCGCAGGTTGTAGAAGTCAAATACTGAACCAGCATCCGAAGCCAGACCCGACTTCAGCAAACCTTTGGTGATGTATATTTCCTTTTTATAATGTGGCATGTACGTAGGTTGTGTATAAATGTTATTATGTTTTGAATGTAAATGGTTAAAAATGTTAGTATTACAAGTTTAAGAATTATAATGAAAGGAGTATATTTATTTTAATCTAACTAATATTTGATAAATTTAAGTTGATATTATATTGATTGAGTTTGATTAGAAGGTATTTAGAATAGAAAATGAATTTATCAAATGAATTGGTTAAATTGGTAAATTATTGAAATGAATACGATTTATTTTACAGGGGTTTTATATATTAATAAGTAGAAATGCTGCCGAAATTTATATTAAACAAAATTTATATTTGCAAATTGTCTGATATGTCCGGTAATGCCTCGTAACCCTGTTCCGGCGATGGTTCGGGGTTAGGGGTGTTACATTTATTGGTATCAGAGCTATCAGGTTTAGTCGATTCTCGGGCTAAATCGGGCTCGAAAGTGAGTCTAGAAGTACATGCCACTATTGAGTCGAAGCTGAGTCGGGTTTTTGGATGCTGACATATATATTTATTTGATTTTGTTTTATAGATAAAATGTCAGACGAAAGAATGTATGATGTTGAACAGGAAATGCATACTGGAAATCGAGAAATTGAAGAAACTGAATCTGTTACACCTACTGTAAATCCGTTAAATAACCAACCTCCTAATGTAAGAAGAGAAAGAGATAACTCACAACTGTTAAGAGCTATAGCCGATGCATTACAACATGTAGCGGAAACTGTACCTGTTACTACATCAGTACCTACGGTTAGACGGGCCCCGATTAAAGAGTTAAGAAAATATGGTGCCACGGAGTTTTCGGGACTAAGAGGTCTTGATCCGTCTATTGCTGAGAATTGGATAGAATCAACAAAAAGAGTTTTGCAACAATTAGATTGCACCCCCCGAGAGAATCTGATATGTGCTGTATCATTGTTACAAAGGGAAGCATATCTCTGGTGGGAATCTGTTGTTAGACATTTACCGGATGATCAGGTAACCTGGGATTTGTTTCAAAAAGAATTTCAAAAGAAGTATATTGGGGAAATGTATATTGAAGAGAAAAGCAAGAGTTTTTAATGTTGAAACAGGGTAATATGTCAGTATTGGATTATGATCGAGAGTTTACTAGATTGAGCAGGTATGCTTCAGAATATATTCCAACAGAGGCTGATAGTTGTAAACGGTTTTTACGGGGATTAAGAGATGAAATAAAACTACAATTAGTGTCCCAGCGAATTACTGAATTTGTTGATTTGATCGAACGGGCCAAAATGATAGAGCAAGTCTTGGGACTTGATAAAAGTCAGAAACAGTTGGATTGACCAGGAAACGAGTAGGAGCAACTAGTTCAAATCCACTACCAAAGAGATCTAGAGAATTCAGAGGTGGTTGGAGATCAAGCTTTCGATCTGATAGAGGTGACGGAAACAGAGGAAAACAGATTACTATTTCCACCGGTAGTGTAAAAGCTCCACCCCGGGAAAATGAATATCCTGAATGTAACTATTGTGGAAAAAGACATTTTGGTGAATGCTGGAAGAAAATTGGAGGATGTTTTCGTTGTGGCTCTACTGAACACTTTATTAAAGATTGTTCGAAAACTCAGAGTAGTACACCTACCACATCTCAGAGATCAGTATCGACTGCCAGAGGTAGAGGAATGTCTAGAGGAGATTTTGTTTCGAGGAGAGGAGGAGCTAGTAGAGGCAGTGATATAGCTACACAACAGTCAGAGGCTAGAGCACCAGCCAGAGCATACGTAGTTCGGACCCGTGAAGAAGGCAATGCTCACGATGTGGTGACAGGTATATTTTTATTGTATTCTGAGCCTATTTATGCTTTAATTGACCCGGGTTCATCACATTCATATATTAATTTAAAATTAGTTGAATCGGGGAAGTTAGAATCTGAAATGTCTAGAGTTTTCATAGAGGTGTCTAGCCCTTTGGGACAAACAGTGTTAGTAGACAGAGTATGCCGGAGGTGCCCGTTAATAATACATGATAAAATGTTTCCTGTGGATTTGCTGATCATGCCTTTTGGCGATTTTGATATCATTTTGGGTATGGATTGGTTATCTGAACATGGGGTAGTTTTGGATTGCTATAAAAAAAGGTTTAGTATTTAGGCAGAAAATGGGGACAGAATTGAAGTGAATGGCATCCGTACCAGTGGTTCGACACGTATCATTTCAGCTACAAAAGCTAACAAGTTATTACAGCAGGGTTGTTCAGCGTATTTGGCATATGTTATTAATTCTGATTCAGTGGGAAGCCAATGTAGCCAGATTAGGACTGTATGCGAGTTTCCAGATGTATTTCCAGAAGAACTACCGGGTTTACCACCTGATAGAGAGGTTGAATTTGCTATTGAGGTGTATCCAGGTACAGCACCAATTTCTATACCTCCGTACCGAATGTCGCCTACTGAATTGAAAGAGTTGAAGGTGCAGTTACAGGATTTATTAGATCGAGGATTTATCCGACCGAGTATTTCACCTTGGGGAGCTCCAGTATTGTTTGTTAAAAAGAAAGATGGTTCTATGCGGTTGTGCATTGATTATCGACAGTTGAACAAAGTGACGATCAAAAACCGGTATCCTTTGCCTCGTATAGACGACTTGTTTGATCAGCTTAAGGGAGCTTCAGTATTTTCTAAAATTGATTTGAGATCCGGGTATTATCAGCTGAAGGTGAAGGAAAGTGATGTGCCTAAGACTGCCTTCCGTACTCGTTATGGCCATTATGAATTTTTGGTGATGCCGTTTGGATTGACCAATGCTCCAGCTGCTTTTATGGATTTGATGAATCGCATTTTCCAGCCGTATCTAGATCAGTTTGTGGTGGTTTTTATTGATGATATATTGGTATATTCAAAAACAGAGGCAGAACATGATCAGCATCTTCGAAAGGTTTTACAGATTCTGCGGGAAAAACAGTTGTATGGGAAATTAAGTAAATGTGAATTCTGGTTGTCTGAAGTGGTATTTTTAGGACATGTGGTATCTGCTGATGGGATTAGAGTTGACCCGAAGAAGATCGAAGCAATTGTTCAGTGGAAAGCGCCAAAGAATGTGTCTGAGGTACGTAGTTTTCTCGGTTTGGCTGGATATTATCGAAGATTTGTAAATGGATTCTCGAAAATAGCAATGCCGATGACTAAACTACTACAGAAGAATGTTCCTTTTATCTGGGATGATCAGTGCCAGAATAGTTTTGAGACTTTGAAGCAAATGTTGACAGAGGCACCGGTATTAACATTACCAGAGTCGGGAAAAGATTTTATTGTGTACAGTGATGCTTCTTTGAGTGGTTTGGGTTGTGTATTGATGCAAAATGGAAAGGTTATTGCATATGCATCTAGACAGTTGAAGCCGCATGAACGTAATTACCCGACACATGACTTGGAGCTAGCTGCAGTAATTTTTGCTTTAAAGATTTGGAGACATTATCTTTATGGCGAGAAATGTTACATTTACACAGATCATAAAAGTCTCAAATATCAGCTGTCACAGAAAGATTTAAATTTAAGGCAAAGAAGGTGGATCGAGCTTCTAAAAGATTATGATTGTGTTATAGATTATCATCCAGGAAAAGCAAATGTGGTAGCTGATGCATTGAGCAGGAAAGCTGCGATTGAATTACGAGCAATGTTTGCTCGGCTCAGTGTTAATGATGATGGAAGCTTGTTAGCTGAGTTAAAGGTTAAGCCGATGATGTTAGATCAGATTAGAGCAGCTCAGATGGAAGATGTCAAATTATTAAAGAAAAGAGAAATGGTTCAGAATGGTACAGTCGAAAATTTTAGTATTGATGAACATAATTGTTTGAGGTTTCAAAATCGGATTTGTGTTCCAACTACTTCTGAATTAAAGAAGATGATTCTTCAAGAAGCACACGATGGTACTTTTGCGTTGCATCCGGGTGGAACAAAAATGTATCGTAATTTAAGGGAACACTATTGGTGGCCAGGAATGAAGAAAGATATAGTTGAATATGTCATTAAATGTTTGACTTGCCAACGAGTAAAGGCAGAACATCAGGTACCGACAGGGTTACTCCAGTCTATTAGTATTCCTGAATGGAAATGGGATAGTATTACTATGGATTTTGTTACGGGGTTGCCACTGTCAGAGAGCAAAAAGAATGCCATTTGGGTGATAGTTGATCGACTTACTAAGTCTGCTCATTTCATAGCAGTCAGGACTGATTGGTCTTTACAGAAGCTTGCTGAAGTATATATCCGAGAAATTGTGAGACTGCATGGCATTCCAGCATCTATAATTTCCGACCGAGATCCACGATTTACATCGAGATTTTGGAAGCAGTTACATGATTCTTTGGGTACTCGGCTTAATTTTAGTACTGCATTTCATCCACAAACTGACGGACAATCAGAACGGGTAATTCAAATTTTAGAAGACATGCTTCGGGCTTGCATTATTGACTTTGAATCAGGTTGGGAACGATACTTGCCATTAGCTGAATTTGTTTATAATAATAGTTATCAATCTAGTATTCAAATGGCTCCATATGAAGCATTATATGGTCGAAGATGTCGATCACCGGTATGTTGGACAGAGTTGAATGAGAAAAAGATTGTTGGACCGGAATTAATTCAGGAGACAGAAGAAGTAGTTAAAAAGATCAAAGACAGGTTGAAAGTAGCTTTTGACAGACAAAAGTCTTATGTAGATCTGAAGCGACGGGATATAGAATATTCTGTGGGTGATAAAGTGTTTTTAAAAGTATCGCCTTGGAAGAAAGTTTTAAGATTTGGTCGCAAAGGAAAATTAAGTCCTCGTTACATTGGGCCGTATGAAGTAACTGAAAGAATCGGACCGGTTGCCTATCGATTAGTTTTACCTCCGGAATTACAGAAAATTCATGATGTTTTTCATGTTTCTATGTTACGAAGGTATCGATCGGATCCATCTCATATTATTTCTACTGAAGACATTGAGATTAGACCGGATTTGTCATATGAGGAAGAACCGGTTCAAATACTAGCTCGAGAAGTGAAAGAATTAAGAAACAAACGAGTTCCTTTGGTAAAAGTATTGTGGAGAAGCCATAGTGTGGAAGAAGCAACTTGGGAACCGGAAGAAACTATGAGAGCACAGTATCCTCACCTATTCTCAGGTAAATTTCGAGGACGAAATTTATTAAGGGGGGGAGAAATGTAACGACCCGAAATTCGTGGGCACCAGAAAAAAAAAAAATGTGTTATCGGGCCTCCGTCTTAGTAAATCGAGTTAGTAAATAATCATTAGGAGTAATTATGAGTCTAGTAGTGTGCTTAATTAGATTTTTATTTAGTGAATTTAGCTTAATTGAGAGTAATTAGGAAAAAGGATCAAATTGAATAAGGAGTAAAAGTCTAATTGTAGATTAAAAGAAAATAAAAAGGACCAAAATGGCAATTATGCCATTTAGCATAAGTTGAGGCGGCATAAGCTTAAAAAAAATCTGAGATTTTATGTGTTAAAATATATTATTAATATTATTAAATAATTATATTAATATAATATTATATTATATAATAAAGTAAATAGTAAATGAAATAATAAAAAAAGAAACAAAGAAGAACAGAAAAGAACAGAGAGCATACGAAACAAGCAGGAAAGAAAGAAGAAAAAGAAGGAAAAAGGAAAAACTAAAGATTCAAGGTTTTAAACTTTAAAAGCTAAAAAGGAACTCGAGGCATCAACCCATAAAGGAAAGGAGAAGGTTACCGAGGAATGATCAAGCAAATTCGGGTTTGTATTACTATAATTCAAGCTATTTATTTATTCATTAAATATTAGATTAATTTATGGATATGGTAAGTAAATTATAAGGTAAGTGTTTTTATTGAAATTGAATTGTATCTGGATTGATATGGAAAAGTGTAATTAATATTGAAATTGAATTTATTATGAAAATGAAAATGAAATTGAGAACTGAAATACCCTATTAACTAGTCGGGCTGAGTCGGATATAGTTGGCATGCCATAGGACATGGAAGAGTACGGGATTTTGCCGGCTTACTGATCAGGCACTTACGTGCCGACTACTGTTACTGTTACTGTTACTGATTCGACACTTTGTGTGTCGTATACTGTTACTGTTACCGTTACAGGTTCAGCACTTTGTGTGTTGAATACTGATATTGTTACTGTTACCGATTCGACACTTTGTGTGTCGTATACTGTTACCGTTAAGGCACATTGTGCCGTACTGGAGTGTTGGGTTGGAATCCGTGTATCCGTTAAGGTCCGAGTCTGTTAATAGGGGTAAATAAAGAAAAGGTTAAATTGAATAAATGAAATGGTTGAGCCATTGGAAGAAATGTGAAAATAGAACATGAACTGAAAAATGTGATTGAAATATGAGCATGAGAAAAGAAAGTATGAACCATTGGTTCAAGAAATGGATAATGGCTCAACATGATTGTGTATTATTTCAATTGTTAAATAGCTAAATTTGAATTGTATGAATATATTGAGAATGATAAACTTATGTTTGAATTGGGTTAGTAAAATTAAAGTTATATGATTTAATGATATGATTATTATGTTTATAATTTGAATTATGGTAATACCACTGAGTATATGTATACTCAGCGTACGGTTGCTTCCGTGCGCAGGTTGTAGAAGTCAAATACTGAACCAGCATCCGAAGCCAGACCCGACTTCAGCAAACCTTTGGTGATGTATATTTCCTTTTTATAATGTGGCATGTACGTAGGTTGTGTATAAATGTTATTATGTTTTGAATGTAAATGGTTAAAAATGTTAGTATTACAAGTTTAAGAATTATAATGAAAGGAGTATATTTATTTTAATCTAACTAATATTTTGATAAATTTAAGTTGATATTATATTGATTGAGTTTGATTAGAAGGTATTTAGAATAGAAAATGAATTTATCAAATGAATTGGTTAAATTGGTAAATTATTGAAATGAATACGATTTATTTTACAGGGGGTTTTATATATTAATAAGCAGAAATGCTGCCGAAATTTATATTAAACAAAATTTATATTTGCAAATTGTCTGATATGTCCGGTAATGCCTCGTAACCCTGTTCCGGCGATGGTTCGGGGTTAGGGGTGTTACATTTACCATGTGTTCAATATAAACTTTAAAAAGCATTGGTTTTCTCAACGAGAGGCTTCAGGAAAACTTATTTACTGCTAGTAGTTTTGCCATCACTGGGTTTCGATATTTTAGATTGAAACTTTTTTTGAGCTGATAGTGGTTAATTGACTTTTTTTTTTTAGTTTACCATGTGTTTGATGAAAAGATATAAACTAAATCAATATAACTAAAAAGAAAATTGATTTTCTCAACGAGAGATTTCAGGGGAGCTTATTTGTGGTTGCTTTCTATGTATGGCTGCCATCTTTGTTTGCTAGTAAATATTGATTAGGTTGTTATGGTTCACCCCCCAAAGTTTCGTAGGTTTAAAAACACTAATTGACAGAATGAATATGTAAAGTTAACTCTAATCAATCCTAAGTCTTCTCAATAGTTGCAAGTAAAAGATTATATAACATAATTGGGTCACTAATAAGTTCATCAAAGCTGCTAGAGCCAAAAACGAGCTCAATCAATGGCGTATTTCATATCAAATTTTGACAAAACCAATTTAAAGAAGAAGCCAATGAAAACCCCACAAAGTATCATCCATCGCATTGCATTCAGTACATAGGGTGTATCTAGATGCTGATTGCTTCTAACAGGTTCTTGTCCCTCATGTTAGACTTTCTCTGCTTTGTCAATTATCTATCTGAATTAATTTTATTTTCTTTATAAAAAAAAGGGGTCATAGTCTGATATATGAACAAACTGGGAAGATTCTCAGGTACTCAAAACTTTGGTATAATATGAAATGACATGTATTTTTGAGTATTTGCATAATCCAAAATAATAGTAATACATTGAAGTGATTTTGATTGAAATGAAGTTTTTGTGTGTTCACTGATCAAAAAGTTATGATAATGAGACCTTGGCATTGGATCATGGTGAAAAGGTAATATTAGTATCATACTAATAAATTCTGCAAATTTACATCTTGTAGATGCCATAAATTATTGGATGGCTTTTTAAATATACATTGAAATTCTGCTCATTATAAATATTATATACATATATATTCTGGGGCATGACTACTTTGTTTGGATGGTTATCTTGACAGTGTACTATGCTAAGCAAATACCGAATAAGTTATAGTAGTATTCCCATTGCTTGCCAAGTAATAGTAGTTAATTCCCATTGCTTTGTTTGGATGATTATCTTGACAGTGTACTATGCCAAGTTATAGTTTTGAAAAGCAAACGATGATCGTTGTTGTTACAAACATGTCGGTCGAAATGATGCAGATTTTATGGAATACGAAGATATTAACAGGGCATATGAGAATACTATTGATTCAGAAACTGTGCATGGTCGAGAAAGTGATGATGATGACGACGACGATGATGATGCTGATGATGACGGTGAATCAAGCAATTCAAGTGGTTTTGAAATGGAATTAACAAGAGATGCTATAGCTTCTAGTTTAATGAATTCACGTTAAATTGTAAATGCTATTGTAAAATTTTTAGTATTTATATTTGGTATATAAATATTATTCCTTTTTGAAACTTTAATCCAAATATGTGTAATATTTTAATTTGTTAGGTTTATGTTTTCTATGTTATGTTAATATCTAATATGAGTTTTACAAATGTGTTAAAAGCATTAAAAATAAAAAATGTTTTTAAAATAATACAATTGTGTCAATATCTAATTACAAATATTTAATTATTATATTTAAATATTTAAATATAGTTTATATATTCTAATTAAATTTAATAAATAATTAATATCATTTACTTAGAAATATTTAAAATTATTATTATATATTAAAATATTAACAATAAGTTATAATAAATTATTTTTTATATTTTTGCTAAAATATCATAATATTAACTAATTTGAACATTATTTAAATACATATTTATTTTTTATAATATCATGTCTAAAATGAACATTTTACTTCTCAAAAACACTTTTAACAGCAATACCAAACACTTAAATTTTTCAAAAACACTTCTCAAAAGTATTTTTCTACAGCATTTCTCAAAAAAACATTGCCAAACTGGCCCCCAACTTTATAGATAGGAGAATGCACTAGAAACCCATTTTAGTTTTCCACCGGAGGGTCTTTATTTGAGGAATCTAACCTCATTCATGTTATCCAAGCACTATTCAATATTCCAATTTGTAAAGCCTTTCAATTCAACACTTTAATTAATACAATTTTCGGCTGTGAAACACAAGATCCAAAAACAGCCCAATTAGATCCGAGATTTCTTACGATTGGAGAAAAAGAAAGTCATTGTTGGATTGTTGGTGGGCACTTAGGGTTTTTATTACCCATAAGCCCTGTCGTTTTGAATGCCAATAATGCATGATTTGGGGACCCATGTTAAAATATTATACAAGTTTTTATACTAAAATTAGATTGTAATTTGTTTTTTTAATTAAAAAATAAATAAATTAGTTATTATATGTTAGATCAAAAAGTAAATCGATTCTTTTGTTAAAAAATTTATTCATTTTTACTGTTAAAAATTAATCTTTGTATATCAACATGACGTAAAAGTGACATGCCACGTGTTACTATCTAGTTATTACATCAACCAGACCAATTTTTAATGATACAAATAGATAAAAATTTTAATATAAATGACCAATTTACTTTTTAATCTATGTATAAAAATTAACTTATCCATATTCGAGTAGAAAAAAATAAAATATAATTTATCGTTTAATGCATCCAATTATTACAATCTTTATTCAATTAATGGGGAATATTTTTCAATGTACATCATGACATACAGACAAGGAAGCATAAAATGATTGCGCTTGCTCCACTTTGGTTTCCCATAATCTTTGTTATGTACAAATGTTACACCCCTTTTAATTATTTTAACCATATGTCTAATTGGCAGGAGCGCAAGACATCAGCATCAAACATCCCAAATACAGCAGGGTTTGGAATTAATTGTGCCTTTTGCTGTATGATGTAAGGCCTTTTAAAACAACACTAATTTTTTTTTTTTTGAGAAGACACTACAAATTTATTAATCGGTTAATTTGGCAAGTTTTAAAAAAGAACAGTCCCTCCATATCATCATCGTTCACCTTCAACATCATACTAGGACATGGGAAATTAAATCGAATGACATATCCTATAAGGATCAAGAGAATGAATATATATACACTATAATTAATAAAAATCATATTAAAAAGGACAACTTATGCTTATAAGTTTTTTAATTGCGTTAGGAGAAAGATCTACTTACTTTAATGTCAAATTAAAGTAAGCTTACACTTTTTTATAAATTTTTTGTATGATTGATATTTTAGCAATCAAGTCCTTAAACATGTCAATATAAATATACTTATCATGTATGTAGATTTTTAGATTTATCCGTATCTCTATTAAATTGATTCAAAACATTTTCTTTATTACTATATATATGTAACAATTTAAAGTTCTTTTACTTAAATAAATTGCTTAAAACTTGGTATGCTTGTCATGTGCTTGTAACTTCTATTGGAGCTTGGATGAGGTCTATATTTATTAAAGAAATGGCGGGAAATTGGGTATGTAGTTTCATGACGAAGGGTTGCTGGCAATTTCCTAGCCACAGATAGATGAAGGTGAACGTTAATGGTTCAGTGTCAACTTTAAAACCAAGAGCGGCCATAGGTGGAGTGCTGAGAGGATTGAATGGAAGTTGGATGGGGGTTTTTGATATGGTGGTAAGATTATCGGATATTTTTAAGATCGAAGCTCGAGCATTACTTGAAGGTTTAAAGTTTGTTTGGGCAAAAGGGTACCGTAAAGTGGAAATTGAGAGTGATAATTCGTTATTGATAGCCGTTATACAAAATGTGCTAGCAGCAAACAATAATTACAGTGAAGTTAAGCTCATTTAAGACTAGTGCCTTAAGGATTGGGAAGTAAAATTTCAACAGATATTGAGAGAGAATAATAGGGTGGCAAATTGTATCGCAAAAGAGTCCCGAGGTGAAATGGATCACTTGATTATTCATGAGGAACGACGGGGGAGTGTGAGGGGTTTATTAGATGATGATATCCATTGTGCTACATATCCATTGTTTGATGACGATTAGTTTTGATGTAATCTTAACTTAAGATTTTATTACTTTATTTACCAAAAAAATTTCAACAAGTGAATTATTAAAATACTAATCATACAAAAAATTATAAAAAAATATAAAACTACTTTAATATTACACTAATATAAATGTATTTCTTCCATCTATGATCCGAACCCCCTTAACTAACTTTCCAATAAAAATTCTCTCTAAAAGAAACCTTCCAAATGAAAATAAATTGAAAGTGCCATTTGTACAATAAAGTTAATGGAATTTTCATTAAAACAAATAATTATCATCCTCTTTACAATAATAGCATGTTTTTTCTTAGGTGGGAATTTAAACAATTTCCCTTTCTTTGCTCTAACATATTTGAATCATCTTTGGACATTGAGCGTAAAACTTTACCCACATGAATATTCACCATTTCAAACTATCATTCATCTATTCATTTTGCTTTGATATTTTATAAAGTGATGTGAGAGTATAACATTTTGAACTATAAACATTAGTAAGATGGTTCTTTTATTATATTAAATATGTTGATGTGAGAAAAAGCAAATTATGTAGGTATATGTTTTCAAATGTATATCATCTTACATAGTTTAACACAATAACTTAAAAAAAAAAATCTTTTGTTATAAGGATTAAGAAATAGATTATGAGTAATTTAAACATTGTACTGTTAATGTCACATGTTTAAATTTTAATGACATGTGGTATTACAGAAATTTAATGAAATTAAAAAAAGAAATACTATGTTTAGAATTTTGGATAAAAACCAAATTTAAATACCAATCCAGTACAAATACCAACTTGCTAAAAGTCACCAACTTCTAATGTCACAGACTTAGATTGCGCAACCTATGATACTAGTGCTGTAACGCCCCAAAATTTTAATTTTTGATTTTGTGTATGTGTGACACACAAATATCTGTCTGCTTTAGTGGTTAAGTGTTCTGAGTGTGTGTATGAGGTCCCAAGTTCAAGCCTTAACTTGGGCAAGTTTTGGTATTTTTATGAATAAAGCCCTATCTCTGGTCAGTAGGCTTATAGTTAAAATTTGGTAAAAATATATCAGAATGGGCCTGCTGGTCTGGTGGCTAAGGTGTGTGCTGGGATATATCAGTAGGCTTATAGTCAAATTGAAATTTTGAGTAGTGGAGTTGTTGTGGGAGGTTAGGGAGAGAATTAAGGAGATGAGTTACCAGATTTGTAGGCATTATCTTTTCCATCTTTTTGACGTTTTCTCTCTTCTCCCCCACTCTCAATTTTCGATTTTCCTCTTTTTTCTAAATAATAAATCCTTGTTGCCGAATTTCCTTTGAATTCCCCTTTCGTTTTCTTTGTCTTTCTTCAACTTTTCCCCTTTGTGCAAGCGTGCAATTATGTTGTACGGTAAGTTTCCGTTTTATTAAACTCTAATATTACTCTGGATAAGGGATTAAGGGGTGTTTTATTGACTGTTTAGGAGTCAATCGTGAGGTTGGAATTAACATTCGTCGATTTGACTCGAAGTGGTGATCGTTTGGTAAGCGTATAAGGTATGTGTTTTTTTGTGTTGTTTGGGCGAGTGGTTTTAGCTTTGAATTTGTTCTTAAATTTGTTAAACTCTTCGTTAATGAGGAATGATTATTTTTACAGCAGCGAATCGTTTCGATTGCTATCTCTCTCGTGTTGAATGGTGGTGGAATTGTGCGAAGTTAGAAGGTAAGTGATGAACGGACAAGCTTAGACCTTTTGGTACGTGAATACGGTTTAATCTTAGTTTAAGACCGATTCTAAAGTTGAGATTGTCAATTATAGGTTTTTGGTGATCTCGAGATTGCGTAAGCAGCGGCAACGATACCAGGTGTGTACCCGAAACCCAGAAATAGGATTCGACGAAAAGTCAAAATTTCTTGCTGTCAAGAAATAAGAGAAATAAGAGAAAATGATGCAGAAAATTATAGAGAAAGGAAATAAGGGTGTTATAAAATTTGGAAATCAACATTTTGCACTAAAATAGTTTTGGACAATAGTAGTAGTCTAAATTTGAAAAATCATCAAAAATAGTAGGAATTGAGTTAGAGGTTGAATAAAATAGGAAATTAAAGCCTATTGAGTCTAGTTTTTCATGGAAGAAGCAATGTAAGCAATGGAATTGTAAATCATGAGATATAATAAATTTTGTGAGACAAGATCAGAATGATTTCGGGTTCCCCTGTCCTGACTTAGGAAAATCATAAAAAAAATTTTAAAAATAATTAGGGACTTAAATTTATATGTTTAAATCCTTAATGAGTTTATTTTCAAGAGAAACAAACGGAAATATCATCTAAATTTCGTACTAAGAGATAAGTAATTTTTAGTAAGGAAAAGATGAAGCTGTCAAACAGCAGAATAAGTATAACTTTAAAGATTTTACTGTACTTATTTGGTAAACTATAAATTCTAAAAATTTTATGGTAGAAAGGCATTTCAGTCTAGTTTCAAAAACATCAAGCGGATCTTCATTTGGAATTCTGTAGCTCAAGATATAAATAATTTAGTGATAATGACTCAAGTAGACAACTTTGAATGAACATAAAAGTAAATAGTGAAAACATATATGAGTATTGAGCTAGCATGGGTTACTTCAAAAATGGATCACACAGCCAAGGCCATTTTCGGCCAAGTGGGCAACATGGGCGTGTGGGCCCACACGGGCAGATCACATGGGCGTGTGGGCCCATTTTTACCGAAATGTTTTTAAGGTTGTATGGGTCACCCAAGTCGACTGTGAACCTACTTAGACCCCTAAATGTGTGAATTAATTGAATGATATTTATACTGGGCATGTTAATATCTGAACTGAATATATGTACTGAAATTGCATAATAGCATGTCATCCATTGTATGTTGCATTGCATTAGGTTAGGGGTTGTTATTCGGAGGAACTGTACTGAAAGGCTTTAAGCCTAACTTATTGGCAGCTCAGCTGCAAACTACTGTATTGTGCCGCATTCGGTATTACTTGGAGTGTAGGGATGGGTGGGTTGATTATATCCCCACATGGAGTGTAGGGTTGGACAGAGATGGTGTGTAGAGGCTAGTTGGGTAGGATTTTGCTACTGCATAACTGTTACTGCTACTGATTCTGTGATGGGCTAAGGCCTTACTACATTTTTGACACTGTACTGAGATAGGCTAAGGCCGAAACTGTAACAGCCCGATTTTGGGGTTAGCCGGAACAGTGGTTTCGGGACCACTAATCTGAGGTTGAAGAAAATTATTTTTATATTATTTTACATGTTATAGCATGATTATAAGGATGCATGAGAATTTTGGTGCTTTAATTTTAGCGATTGAATGTTTAATTGTGAAAAAGGACTTAATCGCATAAAGTGCGAAAGTTCTACTTTACAAGCTAGGGGTGTCTAATAGCCATAGAATATCAAAGTGGAGGTCCTTAAAGTGAAATTAGACCCATAGAGAATAGGTGGCAGGCCATAGGGGACAAAATGAAGTCAAAATTCGTCAAGTGGTTGGGTTAGGTGGATTAAATTGAAAGAAATAAATAAAATAAAGAAAGGATGATATCACCCATTTTATTCATCTTCTTCCCACCAAAAATATCAGCTAAGGAAGGGTTTTGGAAGCCAAAAATTTTCAGCAACTTCTCACCCTTGAAAGTAAGTGATTTTGGTGGTTTTATTTGATAATTTTTGTACTTTTGGAACCCTCAAAGCTTAAGCTAGCTAATAAGGGGACTAATTTACAAGATGGTTGAAAGTTTAGGGACTTACCATGAGAGTGTTTGTGTTGTTTGCTGAGTTTTTATGGAAGAAAATGAATGTTAGTGAGCAGAGGAACAAATTTTGTGAAAGGTGTTACCATGAAAGCACCTAAAATGGACTTAGTTGTAAAATTTGTAATTTAGTAATAAATGCATGAAATAATAGGTTTTGTGAGTTGTTGTAAGAGAAATAAATGTTCAGCTAGGCTTGGTTAATGAGAAAATATGTTGAAAAATGATTTACGAGCCTAAGGGCAAAATAGTAATTTTGTCAAAGTATAAGGGCAAAATGGTCATTTTTGCCTAAGTAGAAATTTTGATATATCATGAATTATAAAATGATTAAATGAGTAAATTTTATTATTATAAATCAAGAAAGATGTGGAAATAACCTTGATCGGGGAAAAGGCAAGGTTACGGATTAAGTCGTCGATTAATACATGTTGCACTGAGCTAAGTTTATGTGTAAATGATACATCTTTAATACATATGTTGTTACTTATTGGTGTATTGTATGAATGAGACAAATTATGATTGAAATTGATAGATGGTGAGTAGTTCTCGTATGAACCTCGGAATAGATACGTAAGCGCGGAAAAATATCCGTAATGATTAATTGGTGGATTGTGTGCGATACCACCGTAATCATCCTTTTAGGTGGGTTGTGTGCGATACCACTTTATTACTTATTCACGATGGGCTGTGTGCGATATCATCGTTTATATTATTATTTGGTGAGCTATATGCGATACCACCCTATTATTGATTAATGGTGGGCTGTGTGCGAAACCACCAAGTACTTAGTATTATTCCGAGGGGTTCATCGAGAAATTGTCTATGTAAATGTTTCATATGGCTTTGTGGTGATGAGTACAAGATATGTGAGTAATATAAATGTTATACGGTTGGAAGGTGGTAAGAGATGAGATGAGTAAGCGTGGTTATGAAAATGTGAATTATTCTTGTTTAGTATGAAATGTTATTGACTGATTAGCACATGCTATGATGCTTATTGTTTACATGTAAACTTACTAAGCTTAAAGCTTATTCCATTTCTTTTCCCTTGTTTTACAGTGTCAAAGAGCCGGCTCGAGATACGAAGATAATTTGAAGATCATCCACACTATCAGCTCATCTCGGTATATTAGACTTAGCATTTTGAGTATGGCATGTATAGGGGCTAGACATAGTGAAATGTTTTGTTGTTTTGGCCAAGTGTGTTGGCTCTTTTAAAGATGAACACTTTTGTTAATGGCCATATTTAATGGCTCATTATCATTATATATATGAAAAGATAAAGTTATTCATGAATGTGTATGATACATGATTGAGTTGCTTGGTAAATGGTTGAATGTGATTGATGTTGTATGAGTTAGGGTGATAAAAAGAGCTTGGCAAATAGCCTTGTTCTTGTCCACACGGATAGGCACACGGGTGTGTGTCTAGGCCGTGTGTGACGCACGGTCAGTCCCAAGGGTGTGTGACCAGGCTGTGTGTCCCCTGCATGTTAGTGTTGCAAGTCAGTGTCGACCACGGACTACACACACGGGCGTGTGCCTAGTCCGTGTGCCCTTTATTTGGTTGCTGACGTCACAAACAGAATACCCAGGTTTTCACACACGGGTGAGGACACGGGCGTGTCTAGATCGTGTGGAGGACACAGGTCAAGGACACGGGCGTGTGTCCGGCAGTGTGAAAACCCCTGTAGGTTCGAATTGAAAATAAATTCCACACGGGTTAGGGACTAAGCGTGTGTGACCACATGGCCTGCCCATACGGGCATGTGACCCTGTTAAGGTAAAGTTTTTCTAAGTATACAAAAGATCCCGGTTTGATTCTGAGGCCCTCCGTTTGCATGTGTAAGGCCTCATAGGCCCATAATAAGAATGTTATGAATGTGAAGGAAAGATTTTATATTTGAATGAAATTTGATAGCCCAAAGTTGTATGTTAAAGTGCGTTAAGTCCGATAATGTCTCGTACCCAGTTCCGGCGTTGAATACGAGTAAGGGGTGTTACATAAACTGTCACTGATACTGAAAAGGGCTTAGGCCCAAGACTGTTCAACTGTCCACTGTGAATACTGATTGTTTGTTTGTTTCTACGGGATTACACACTGAGTTTACGTAAACTCACCCTTTTTGTTTAATGTGCACAAGTAATCACCAGACTTAGACGGATCAGTGCGACGGAGGACTCAACGGTGACCGCAGTAATTTTTAGACTTCATGGTTTTCAATTTACAATTTATGATTTGATTATTATTGATTATTTGGGTTGTAATTTAAGGACCTTCTGGGACTTGGGTTTTAAATTGAGGTTTTAAATTATTTATTTTACTTTATGGATTTATACATGCTGGTCGTGGGAAATTCGGTTTTTAAAAAGTTAAAGTAATTTCTAAGCGCAAGATCACTTAGATTGTTTTATTAAAGCTTCCGCAACGAGGAATGTTTCAAAACAAATGTTTTAAATGAATAAAGACGATTTCTTAAGTTCTAACAAAGGTTTACTAAAGATAATAACATGGAATGTTTTCATCGTAACGACGAGGTTTCAAAAAAACTATTTGTGACATTGCCAGATACGGTCATAACATCTAGGCCGGGTTTGGGGTGTTACAAGTATTAAGGTATTGGTGAAGTTGTTTTCTAGTTATAGTTAGTTAGATACTAATACATAAGGAGAAATGATTGTATGAAACATTGATATTATCTATTTCCAATAGTTTTATGCCACATTAGTAATTTCATCTTAAATTTCATGATTTTAAATCGAATTTATTTTTTCATAATGAAAATATTGATGTGACATAAAAATTATTGTTTAATATGATCCTTTCCCAATACTTAAGTTGGTCCAAACTAATATTTTGCAAGGTGGATTTACCACATGGGGAAAAACAATTCATGAGAATTAGATATGTGTAAATATACAAGGTTTAGTATATTTCAAGAAATCTAAGTGACAATAAATGTACAAATGTAACCTCATTTATTGGCTAACAAAAAATTAATTTAGAAATAAAGAGAGAGGTCAATGATAAGCTATAAAATTAACATATTTTAATATCATTTTTAATGCACTTTAGGATGATTAATTATAAAAATTAGTGAATTTGATGCTCCTAATCCTTTAAATTCATGTTTATATACTTAGGACAGCATTTGAGAGTGAAAGGAGTGAAAAATGAGCCAAAATCAGACAAATAGAGTTGTTTTCAGGATCCAGACGGCCTAGGCATTTTCACACGAGTTGGTCGCACACTTATGTGCCAACCAGTGTCGATTTCGCACCTGCTTCCTAAATACGCGAAAAAACCTAATTTTTAAACTTTTTGAGCATTCCAAAGCCTATAAATACCAATTAGAAGGAAACTTATGGGGGTAATCAGAGAATATCGAAGAAAACACTCGAAAAATGCCATTGGAATCAACTCGGAAGCGGATCTCCATTTAATTTCTTTCGAAGTTGTATTTAACTTCTTTATGTCTTGTGGTTATCCTAACTTTGAAATGTTTCTATTCAGGATTATGAACTAAATTCCCTAGATACCTTGGAAGGATGAAACCTATGATGAATCTTATTATTTGATTTCTGATTTACATGATAAATACTTTATTCTTATTCTCAATTATGTATGCTTATTTCTTGTTTTAATATTTTCGTGATATTAATTCATGTTTAATCTGCTTATTTCAGTGGAGCAAAAGTCTCTGTTTAAGAGTAGATCTAGCATAATTGAGTGGAGTTGCATGCAATCCTAGAAATAGGACGACATAAATATACTGGATTAGAGTCAAATATAACTGGGGAATCCATAGACTGAGTTAATGCGACGATAGGAGTTTTAATTAAAAATAGATTTTAATTAATTAATCTAGAGTCAGTTGTTCTTACTCTCGAAAGAGATATTAACATAATTTAGGGATTTCTACGGATTAAGAT
This sequence comes from Gossypium australe, assembly GCA_005393395.2. NCBI lineage: Eukaryota > Viridiplantae > Streptophyta > Magnoliopsida > Malvales > Malvaceae > Gossypium > Gossypium australe. The sequence goes on from CM016626.1 coordinate 22,786,561, forward strand.
ACAAGTGAATAAATCATTTAATTCAGATTCATAATAATAGATGAAGTCTAAGTGGGTTTTTTCCTGGGTATTGTCTATCTCATTGATTATATTTGATTATTTTCCTATTTCATTTTCTGTTGCATTATTAAATAAATTAGTTTAGAAGTTTTAGATTAAAACACATCACCCCAATTTTTCGACTAAATAATAAGAAGACGATAATTACTAGTACTTTTAGTTCTCGTGGATACGATATTCCCTACTCACCATAGTTATACTATTATTCGATAGTACGTTTACCTTTGTCGTATTTATAATTAGTTTAGTGACCATCAATCAAGAATACATGATTAACTACAACTAACAATTTGTTTAATTCTTAGCTTAATAGGAATTAAAAATATTAAAGTTCATAATACTAGATCTGGTTACTTCCCAGCAGGAAGCAGCATTGTTTATTGACAGGTTTCTGAAATCTCATTAATAAACTAAACAGAAGATCATAAAGTGATTCAGATTGTTTACTTCATTACGCAACGGCTAGCTCATGCATCTGCATCATTCAGAAACTTATTTAGTCTCTCTGATATCCTCCTCCCCGCCCCATAATCTGGTGCTGATTCATGCCCGATCTGCAACAATTTCTCTAAAATGTTAAACCATTAATCCTCTGTGTAATGGGAAAAAAGGGTACTGATGAAAAGTGGAAGCAATACAATGGCTACCGTAAGATTTATGATATGGAACACGGTACCGTCAACAACGGAGAAACCGGCATTAACAATCTCGGCTCCTTCTTCCTGAAGAACACGAATTGTCTGAGTGAAAAGGAACCGACTGTTGGACTCTGTTGTCAACCAGATCACCAATGAAGAACCCATTTCATGAATCTGAATTTGAGGAGATTTCGGCACTTTTCCGGTCATCCTGCTTCTTGTGTTCCTCAGCCTCTCTACACTCATTAAGCTATCTTTCTTTTCCTTCATTCTCTCCAAGTTTATCTGCAACTTTTTTATATAGCTTGCAGCTTCATGTAGCTGATCAGGCAGTGATTTTGATTCCTGTGAATGCATCCCACATACATAATACAAACGCCATACAGCAAAGAAATTAATCAGAGATTTAACAAATATTTAGAAGAGGGAGAGAGAGAGAGAGAGAGATAAAAACCCTAGAGCTGTGATGGGGTAAGAGAGAATAGAGCTCGGAATAGAGAGCTTTCATTTGAGTTCTCCTGTTTCTCTCGATGACTTTTCTTTCTGGTCTTGAGGAATCATAAGGGTTGTCGTTCTCCATGGATTAATTAATCACTGATAGTTAAAAAAAGCAGCTAACAAACACACACTGAAAAAGGAAAGCTCAATCTTATTTCCCAAACGGGGTAAATGTGTTTACTCATCTCTTTCTCGCGTTAAAGCCTTAAATTAAAGCTTCCCCTTATCAGAAACTGAATCTCAAAGACCACAATGAAAAGCAAAATATAGATCATGACATCGATGCCACAGAGAGGAAAATAAAGAATGCTCTGCTGACACGAATAAATGGGGCTTGCTGTAGGGTTTAATTGGACAGTTACATTGACCGTATTTTATTGTGAAAAGCTGCTGTTTGAATTCCTGCATTCAACTTTAAGAAAAAAAAAATTGTCCTGTTACTATGAAAATTTGGCAAATTTTTTCTATATTTGAATTTCAAATTTTAGCTTGATGTAATAATCTCATATTTCCAATAAGGTTAAATTCTAAAATATAAAGATAATCTCAAAATCATTTATTATATTTCGTCATTTTTATGGTTTTAATTTATTTTACTTGAAATAATAACAAAATTAAATAAATTAAATAATATAAGTTTTTAACTATATATTTTATTTATTATTATAAATTAAGAAACATTAACATTTATTTATGATATTACTTTTTGCGTATTCCAATGAAGTGTTATTTTTATAAAACTTTTACCATTTTGATCAAGTTTATCATAACAAACAACATATTTTCCTTCTTTCTTCCGCATCACTTTGATTAAAGTAGAAATGTAATAGTCTATTTCTCCTCCATAATTTAATTTTATTTATAATAGAAAGGAGATGTAAATAAAAATAAAATATTATAAGCTTAAATCCCAAAGAGAGAAATCATACATGACAGTCAAGAGAACCAAGTAAAATGGTATAATATATAAGTAATTTTATTATTAAAAATAATCTTATATTTTATTAACCAAACACCTACATATCTCAAAAAAAATCATAACCCAATCATTTTTCCCCCTATGCATACACTGTGAACCTAATTCTCCATTGAATCGTAGCCTGAGGAAGACGAGTCTTAAGTCTCACCCCTCATGTATAGGGACTAAATTCAGCCACATCACTAACATTTCAGTTTTGTGGTGATGACGATCCAACATATATTTCTTGCAAAAGGGAAATTCTTGCTTTGAGATTTTCGTTACCTCTAGCTTTTATAAAGTTAATCAATCATTCTTAATATATTTGTATTAATTTTGAAATCATAGCTCAAATGAAAACTTCAAATTCCTTCTTATATGTGATTTTTTTTAAAATTTATTATAATTGATTAATTAATTAGATAAAATTAAAAGGATTGTGTGTGACTTGTGAAAATGCATTTTAAGATGGAATCACATCATTTCACTCAAATGGTGTTCTCTTTTATTACTCAAAACAACATTCAACTGAAAGATCATAATTATGATTATGTCATTTAATTTATACGTTAAATAGCAACAAGAATACCATGTAAATCACTGTTAATTTTTTAAAAATAAATATTAACCCCGTTAGTAAAATGTTCTAAAATTTTATGTCAAACTAAATTATTGTTGTGGGAGGATCGTCACATTTGAAAGAAGTACTCAACATATGATTTATATCCTGTTGAAGTGGTGTTTTAGCTGCTGCAAGATTTGATCAAAACAAATTTTACTGATTGTTTTCATTTTTTTTAACTGTTTCATTATTGTTGTTAATTTTAGGAGTTTGTTGATCATGAAATCTAGTAGTTGCTTGATTCTAAGGGAAAATATTTTATATCCCTTCTTCTTCTATAGACTCAAAAACACCTTTCACTACACTTGCACCACCCATTTTCAATGTTGAAGATTATCATGTTTGGACAACAAGGATAGAGGCTCATCTAAAGCTTTGGGAAGCTATGGAGGATGTAACACCCTTAACCCGTATCCATCGCCAGAACAGGGTTACAGAATATTACCAGAACTTTTCAGAACATTTTCAGATAAATCATGTAAATCACTGTTCATTAATCGAGATTGTATAGAACGCCCCTTAAATGGACTCTCCAGGCCCAATACGAACTTTTGAATCAAGTTGGGATTTATTCGGAACCTCTAGAAATTTTTCGCAAAATTTCTAAATTTTTCTAAAGTGCAGGGCTCACACACCCATGTGGTCCAAGGGACACTCCTATGTGACCCTTAGACACGCCCGTGCCTCAGGCCGTGTCCAATTTAGGTTGCTCTCTGACTTGCGCCACACGGTCATGCCACACGCCAGTGTGCTAAGCCATGTGGTTAATTAATTTAATTCGAATTAGGTGCAGGTTTCACACGCCATGACACACGCCCGTGTTCAAGACCGTGTCACCTACACAGCTAAGACACACTCCCGTGTCTCTGCCCGTGTGCTCAATTCTGGGCATTCTGTTTTTCAAAATTAAAATGCAGGGGACACACGGCCAGACAACATGCCCATGTACTAGGCGCCCGTGTGTCTACCCGTGTGGACAAAATAAGGCAATTTCCTAGCCTCATTTCTCACCCAATTTTCCATCTTCCTGCACCAACACTTACAAGTATAATCCAACCAATTGCAAGTATAATTCAAGTCAATTTCTATCATCCAACTAATACATTTCATCATATATTTGTGTTTAATGACTTACCTTTTATGTAATTTACATAATTTGCAACATTAGATGTTCATACTTATCATTTTAGTTAATGTATTGATTCAACCATAACATATATCAAAACATAAGTGTATTGGCCATTCCAATGACTAAGTTTAATTCATTACTTACACAACATCATTTGATTTAGTTAAGTTTAATTCATTACTTACACAACATCATTTGATTTAGTTAGCCTATACATGCCATTAACAAAATAAGATTTTTATTTATACCAAAACGATAGATTGATAGTGTGATGATTTGCTTCGACCAATCTCCAACCTTCCTGAGCTTTGAGCACTATAAAACAGGGAAAACAAAAACCTAGTAAGCATATTATGCTTAGTAAGCTCGTATAACATAAATTAAGCTTACCATTTCATTCAATATATTAACCATACAAAACATGTTTTCCAACTATTTGGTAATTTACCTATTCACACATACGCAACCAACATGTTAGTCATAATATACCAATATGCATAGATGAGCTCATCATGCCATATACGTATTTTATCCGTTGAAACATTGAATTTTCAATGGATATTTCAAGTAGTACACTCGAGGTATACAATTCTATTATCCGTCAATTCATGCCCAGTAGTACCTTATAGGTACACTCTCGAGCCACATATTACACAGTAGAATTACCAGTCCAAGCTAAATTCTAACTGTAACATATATTCTAAGGGTTTTGTCGGATTACCAGTCTTGGCTATATCCTTTATATGACAAAAAATTCCCTACAGAGTTCATTCTGGATTACCAGTCCAGGCTAAATCCAGTCAATTAGGACTACCAGTCTCGGCTAAATTCTAATTGAAACATATACTCGAAATGCTCATTTCAGATTACCCGTACGGGCTAAATCCATTCCGCAACACATGCAATTTCATCAGGGAAATAATCTTTTTATCCATCAGAATTCAATATTCAAGGAATTCAACCCTTTTTCAATAATCTTCCAAACGTGTACTTTTTCGTTCATTGCCATCCATGTAATTCACATACATGATTTCATATAACATAATCAATGTAATATAACATTCAAATCAATACATTTCCATACTCATTTAAGTTATACGAACTTACCTTGATATTTGTTCGTATCTAAAATCTACTAATCCGAAATCTTTTCCTTTCCTCGATTTAGTTCTTTGTTTGGTACTTCCGAATATATATAAATAAATTTAATCATCAATTCAATCCATTTCATATTCTATTGGACTCAATGTACAATCTAGGCAAAAGTACCATTTTGCCCCTATACTTTTGATTAATTCAAATTTCATCCCTAGGCTCGGAAATTGACATTCATGCAATTTAATCCTTATTCCAAGCCTAACCAAAATTCTAATATAACTTTTACAGTACATGTATTCTCAAAATTTTAGAATTTTCCATGATTTTACTATTTTTCAATTTAGTCCCTAAATCAAATTTTCATCAAATTTCCTTTTGTAAAAGTTGTTTATCTATCAACAACCTTTCATTTTCTACCATAAACTTTTAAATTTTAGCATGTTCATCCATGGAAAATTTTTTATACTTTGATATCTATTCAAAATAACCCCCCAAATAGAGAAATTAAGCTTTCCTGATATCAAAAATATAAAAATTACTAAAAAGGGGACATAGGAACTTACCAAATTATGCTTGGAAAGCTTGTTTTCTCTCTCCTAGGGTTTCCATGGATTTTATGTTGAAGAAGATGATATAAATTGATGATATTTCATTTTAATTAATTTATCATCTTTATTTTTTTTCCATTTCCAATTTAGTCCTTAACATTTTCTAATTTTCCATGGATGATTCACCAAAAATATCTACTTATTTTTCATCAATGGTCTAATTACCATTTAAGGACCTTAAGTTTTGAATTCCATAGCTATTTAATCCTTATAGCTACTAGAATTCAAATTTGACATTTTATGCAATTTAGTCCTTTCTACAATTAAGCACCTAATTGATAAAATTTTCTTATCAAAATTCTCATGCAATCTCTCCACCACATTACTAATCATTTCATAATATTAAAATATTTTATCTTTCCGGCTCAGATTTGTGGTTACAAAATTACTATTCCGATTTCACTGAAATTGGGCTGTTACAGATGAGGACTATGAAGTTCCTTCATTACCTGCCAATCCGACTATGGTGCAAACCAAGAATCGCAAGGAGAGGAAATTAAGAAAATCAAAAGCAAGAGCTACATTATTTTGCCGCCTCATCTGAAATCTTTCTCAAAATCATGACAATGAAATCAACTTTTGAAGTTTAAAATTTTTTTAAGGAGGAGCTCATATGATAAAAAAAAAAATGAAATATGGATGTTGGTAAAAACACCTACAAAAGGAAAAGTGATTGGAGTGATGTGGGTATTTAGAATAAGCTGAATCTTGATGGCTCAATCAACAAGCATAAAGCTAGGCTTGTTGTAAAAGGGTATATTGAGATTTTTTATGTTGATTTTTCTGACACTTTTGCTCCTAGTGCTAGACTAGATACAATAAAGTTGTTGCTTGCTGTGGCCGTACAAAAAGGCTGGAAAGCCTATCAATTTGATGTTAAATCAACATTCTTGAATGAGTTCTTGAAGGAAGAAAACGTTAAGCAACCTAATGGTTTTGCTATGAAAGGGAAAGAAGATGATATGTATTTGGTTAAGAGGACCTTGTATGGCTTGAAATAGGTACCAAGAGTGTGGTACAACAAGATTGATGAGCACTTAATGCAATTCGGTTTCAAATGAAGTCCCAATGAAGCTACCCTCTATATCAAAGGTGATGAAATAGATTTTGTTGCTGTTTCCTTATATGTGGATGATTTGATGGTCACAGGAAACAATAAAGAACTTGTGAGAAAGTTCAAAAAAAATGGAATAAACTTTCGAGATGACGTATTTGAGAGAAATGGCTTACTTTCTAGAAATGATAATAAAATAGAAAAATGAAGAAGTGGTCATTTGTCATAAGAAGTTTGCTAAGGAAATTCTGAAAAAAATTCAGAATGGGCGAATGCAAGAGTGTCGATACTCCAATATGTCAAAAGAAAAAGTTGAAAAAGTCCATGAAATCTTCTACAAAAGTTTAATTGGTTGTCTGATGTATCTAACGACTACAAGACCTAATATCTTACATTTTTTAAGCCTATTATCCATATTTATGAATTGTGCAACTAAAACGCATCTTACAGCTGCTAAAAGAGTCGTTAGATATGTGAGAGGGGCATTGGATAATAGAATCAAATTTTGTGCAAATCAGGATTATGTTTTGCAAGGCTATTTAGATAGTGATTGGGCAGGTTCACTTGATGATTTGAAAAATACTTCAGGTTATTGTTTCAAGTTTTGGTTTGGATGCATTCTCACAGTGCTGTAAAAAGCATAATACAGTGGCACAATCTACATCAAAAGTTGAATTTATTGCAATTAATGTTGCTATCAATCAAGCTTTGTGGTTAAGAAAAGTTTTAATGGATTTGAATCTAAAGCAAAAATGATGCACAAAAATGTTCATTGAAACACTTCAATATCAAATTATTTTCTCTAAGAGAAGTGTTCAGTTGGTTAAAAATATTGCAAATCTGAATCTCAACTATCTAGTATATTTACAAAGCCCATACTAAGAAGCAAGTTTGAGTTTCTTAGACAAAAACTTGGTGTTTACAGCAACCAAAGTAAAGAGTGTTGAAGTTGTGCTTCAGCTACGACAAGATTTGGTCAAAACAAATTTTGCTAATTTTTCTTATTATTGTTATTTTAGAAATTTGTTGATCATAAAATATGATAGTTGCTTAATTTTAGGATGTAATTATATTCATTTTCATGCATTTAAACAACACTCTAACTTAATAAAAAAATTGACTTTACCAACAATTATTTCAATCTTTTTTTTTCTCTTGATCTTTATCTTTGTTTCTTTAAACTACAACAAAATTTATTCCAGCATGTCCAATAAATCAAAATTCAAACACGTCACCTACCAATATCATAGGTCCACGTATAATCGAAGCTCCCTTACACCCCTCTCTATGGGAGGATTAGGAGCTGATCCCTCGCTGTAATTAATTCCCCTCTTTATTCTAGTTACCTCAACCATCGAAATGCATTTATTCCCTGTTGAAGATCCATTCACAACCAATAATCTTTAAAATCTGAGCTACTAATGTTATTCCTAGGATGTTACACCTTCCTAATGAAGATCTGACATCGTTACATATGATTGTAAGCCAGCAATCTTGTTGGAGGCCAAGACAGTTATTACTTTAGTTCTAGAGAAAACTACCCCATAAGACTGTCCATGGTCGTCTATAAAATCAATGCCAAAGTCCCCACTATACAAGTTGTTGAGCAATTTATCCAATTGAAAAATATGGGGTTCAATCTCTGATTTTTTTCTGAAGGTATTGGTAACAACCCATTTTTGAAAAGTCAAAGATGGGGGCTATAAAAATTGTGGAAAGTGTAGCAAGTTAGGCATCAAAAGTTGAAAGTTGAATTTGACATGGGATAATTGCAATTTTGGTCCCTATTTGAATAGGTACTTTGCAAGATTGATCCCTGAACCTCAACTATAAATAGGCCTAACCATTTCTCATTTTCTTCATCCCAACATTTGCCATTCTCTACTTAAGGCATTGTTCTCTCTCCCTATTTGTATATTTTCACTTGTAATTTTGGAGTGAAATATATTTGGTAGTGCCTGAGGACGTAGGTGAAATTTGCCGAACCTCGTTAAAATTCTGGTGTTCTTTATTATTTATTTTTCATATCTTGAACTCAGTGTGATTTTTCAGTACAATAATTATACTCTTTTACACGCTTCCGCACAACAATTGGTACCAGAGTTAGGTTCGTACTTGGGGAGTAGGATCGTTTGTGGCACTATTTACTTATACGGCACTATTCATGTATACAGTAGTTGGGATTGAGGAGAAAAATGACACAGGCATCGTCATCAGCAAGGACTATGGTGACTAATGCAAAATTTGAAGTAGAGAAATTTGATGGTACCAATAATTTTGGTATGTGGCAATGTGAGATCCTGGATGTCTTATGTCAGCAAGAGCTAGATATAGCCCTTGAAGTAAAACCTGACAATATGGATGACAAGGAGTGGGCCAAGATTAATAGACAAGCTTGTGGTACAATCCGTCTATGTTTGGCCAAAGAGCAGAAGTACTCTGTCATGAGGGAGACATCAGCGAGGAAATTGTGGGATACATTGGAAGAAAAGTTTCTAACGAAAAGCCTTAAAAATAGGCTTTATATGAAAAAGAAACTTTTTCGATTCACGTATGCACCCGGTATGTCAATGAATAACCATGTGAACTCATTCAATAAAATTTTAGCAGACTTGCTAAATTTGGATGAGAAATTTGAAGATGAAGACAAGGCATTATTGTTGTTGAATTCCCTTCCTGATGAATATGATCATCTTACCACAATATTGCTTCATGGGAAGGATACAATCACATTTGATGCAGTCTGCAGTGCGTTGTATAGATCTGAGACTCGAAAGAAAGATAAAAGAGATCACAGAGATACAACTGCAGAAGTCTTAACAGTAAGAGGTCGTTCAAGCAGCAGCAAACCTGGTAGAAGGGGAAAGTCCAAAGGGGACCCGCCAAAGATGAGTGTGCCTTTTGTCGTGAGATAGGACATTAGAAAAAGAATTGTCCTAAGTTACAAAAGGGCAAGGCTATTTCTAATGCATGTGTAGCGGAGCATAATGAGGAGTCAGACTTTAGCTTGGTTGGCATGGCAATGGCATGTCATACTGATGAGTGGATTTGGGATTCTGGATGTACTTATGTGTCCTAATAAGGACTGGTTTTCTAGTCTTAAAGAACTAGAAGGTGGAGTTGTTCTTATGGGCAATGACAGTACTTCTAAGACAATGGGAGTAGGTACAATCCAATTGAAGAATCATGACAGCTCAATCCAAGTCTTGACTGATGTTCGCTACGTACCCAGCTTGAAGAAAAATCTCATCTCATTAGAGGCCTTAGAATCTAAAGGGCTCATAATCACTTTGAGAGATGGATTACTAAAGATAGCAGCTGGGAATTTGACGGTGATGAAAGGCACAAGGAGAAATAACTTGTACTTTTTAAATGGAAGTACAGTTATTGGATCAACATCAACAGTTTCTGCGAAAGATACAGATTCAGAGGCTACCAGGTTTATGGCATATGCGATTGGGACATGCTGGTGAAAAAGCTTTGCAGACTTTGGCGAAGCAAGGCTTGTTGAAAGGTGCAAATTCTTGCAAATTGGAATTCTGTGAACATTGTGTTCTGGGCAAGCAGACGAGGGTAAAGTTTGGTTCAGCAATTCACAATACGAAAGGAATTCTGGACTACGTTCACAGTGATGTGTGGGGACCTACCAAAGTGGCTTCTTTGGGAGGTATGCACTATATTGTTACTTTTGTTGATGATTATTCAAGAAATGTATGGGTGTATCTAATGAAAAGAAAAAGTGAAGTATTAGATGCATTTCTGAAATGGAAAAAGATGGTGGAAACTCAGACTGGTCGAAAGGTCAAACGACTTCGATCAGACAATGGTACTGAGTACAAAAACGATCCATTTTTACAAGTATGTCAAAATGAGGGCATCGTGCAACACTTCACTGTTCGGGATACACCACAGCAGAATGGGGTGGCAGAACGCATGAATCGAACTATACTGGAGAAAGTTCGATGTATGTTGTCTAATGCTGGATTGGGCAAGGAATTTTGGGCTGAGGCAGTTACATATGCCATCTAATTAACCGTTTGCCATCAGCTGCAATAAATGGAAAAACTCTTACGGAGATATGGACTGGTAAATCTGCTACTGACTATGATTCTTTACATGTTTTTGGTTCCACTGCATATTATCATGTAAAAGAATCGAAGTTAGACCCAAGAGCAAAGAAAGCATTATTCTTTGGTATAACTAGTGGAGTAAAAGGATACCGTCTCTAGTGTCCTGATACAAGGAAGATTGTCTTTAGTAGAGATGTGACTTTTGATGAATCAACCATGTTAAAGGATTCACAAAAGGATGACAAAACCAGTAGTACTTTGCAGCAAGTGGAGCTTGAAAAGGTTAATGATGATCCAGCTAATATTGAAAAAACAAATGATGAAGAAGTTCCGACCCAAGAACTTCTACAGCAACAAGATTCAATTGCATATAGGAGGCCAAGAAGAGAGATTCGTAAGCCTGCTCGCTTTGATGATATAGTGGCCTATGCACTTCCAATTGCAGATGATGATGCTCCTTCTACTTACACAGAAGCAATAAGTAACCCTGATGGTGTAAAGTGGAAGCAAGCCATGAATGAAGAAATGCAGTCTCTTCATCAAAATAGGACTTGGGAGTTGATGACATTACCCAAGGGAAAGAAGGCACTTGGATGCAAATGGGTATATGCAAAGAAGGAAGGATTTCCTGATAAAAATGAAATTTGGTACAAGGCTAGATTGGTAGCAAAGGGTTATGCTCAGAAAGAAGGAATAGACTACAATGAAGTGTTTTCTCCAGTTGTGAAGCATTCGTCTATTCGGATTTTGCTAGCCTTGGTTGCGCAATATGATCTTGAACTAGTTCAGCTTGATGTGAAGACCGCGTTTTTACACGGTGATTTGGAAGAGGAAATCTATATGACTCAGCCAGATGGATTCAAGGTTGCTGGTAAAAAAAACTGGGTTTGCAAACTGACAAAGTCGCTTTATGGATTGAAGCAATCTCCGAGGCAATGGTATAAGCGATTTGATCAGTTCATGAAAGGGCAAAGGTACACAAGAAGTAAATTTGACCATTGCGTGTATTTCCAGAAGCTACAAGAAGGAACTTTCATATACTTGCTCTTATATGTTGATGATATGCTAATAGCATCTAAGAGCAAAGTTGAGATTGAAAGATTGAAGACTCAACTCAATCTTGAGTTTGAGATGAAAGATATTGGTGAAGCTAAGAAGATTCTTGGCATGGAAATATGTAGAGATAGAGCCCATGGCAGAGTTAGCTTGTCTCAAAAGCAGTATTTGAAAAAGGTACTACAGCAGTTTGGCATGAACGAGCAGACAAAACCTGTAAGTACCCCGTTGGCTTCTCATTTCAAGCTTTCTACACAACTATCTCCTTCGACGAATACGGAACGAGAATACATGTTGCAAGTTCCGTACTCCAATGCAGTGGGTAGTTTGATGTATGCAATGGTGTGTACAAGATCCGACATTTCACAGGCAATTAGTATAGTGAGCAGGTATATGCATAACCCTGGAAAAGGACATTGGCAAGCTGTGAAATGGATTCTACGGTATATTCAAAAGACCGTGGATGTTGGATTACTGTTCGAGCAGGATAATACACTTGGTGAAGGTGTTATTGGGTACGTTGATTCTGACTATGCTGGTGATTTGGATAAACGAAGATCAACCACCGGTTACGTGTTTACACTTGCTGGAGGACCAATAAGTTGGAAGTCTACTCTACAGTCTACAGTTGCGTTGTCAACCACAGAAGCTGAGTACATGGCTGTAATAGAGGCTGTAAAGGAAGCTATTTGGTTACAAGGTATGGTTAAAACCTTGAGATTGGTTCAGGAGCATATTAACGTGTATTGTGATAGTCAAAGTGCTATTCATTTAGCAAAGAATCAAGTCTATCATGCACGTACAAAGCATATCGACGTACGATTCCATTTTGTGCGGGAAATTATTGATGAAGGGAAAATTCGTCTTTAGAAGATTAAGACTGCAGATAATCCCGCAGATATGATGACCAAGGTGGTAACAGGAACCAAGTTCGAACATTGTTTGAACTTGATCAATATCCTACGAATTTAACAGTTGAAGAAGGCACTATCAAGTATTGTTGGCAAAGGCAGAAAGAATTGTGTGAAGATAAGATTATTCTAATCAAATCTTCAAGGTGGAGATTATTGGTAACAACCCATCTTTGAAAAGTAAAAAATGGGGGCTGTAAAAAGTGTGGAAAGTGTAGCAAGTTAGGCATCAAAAGTTGAAAGTTGAATTTGACATGGGATAATTACAATTTTGGTCCCTATTTGAATAGGTACTTTGCAAGATTGATCCCTGAACCTCAACTATAAATAGGCCTAACCATTTCTCATTTTCTTCATCCCAACATTTGTCATTCTCTACTTAAGGCATTGTTCTCTCTCCCTATTTGTATATTTTCACTTGTAATTTTGGAGTGAAATATATTTGATAGTGCCCGAGGACGTAGGTGAAATTTGCCGAACCTCGTTAAAATTCTGGTGTTCTTTATTATTTATTTTTCATATCTTGAACTCAGTGTGATTTTTCAATACAATAATTATACTCTTTTACACGCTTCCGCACAACAGAAGGACACAGGAAAAACTCCGATTCCAAATTTTGGGGAATACATTGTTGCCAAAGAAGCGGGCAAGACCCTTTCAAAGTGTTCTTTGAAATCCAATCAGCGACTCTATTACCAGTTCTATCAACATGCAAAAAATAAATATACAATATTGGATGTCCAGGATAAAATATCTTCAATAGACACATCACACATCCCAGGGAATCTTCCTGTGCTTACCACGGATCATGTTCATAGCTTTCAAGCAGTCAGACTCTAGGATCACATGTTACCAGCCATTGCGATTGATGAGGACCGAACCTAACCTAATCGTCCAGGTTTCGCTACGAACGCACTCGCTGAGTATGTTTGTGCGTGATTCTATTGCAACAGCCGCATGACCAGCAGATTTTGAGCTGACCAGCCGCAAAAAACAAAAACAGAGCAGAAAACAGCAGCAGGGATACAGAAGCCAAACCGAATCAAGCAAAAAACAGAGCAGAAAGACAAGAGGCCCTCACTCTAGGACCACTCCGAAAAGCAGATAAACATGAACAAAAACAGGGTGAACGAAATCAAGAGAGTCGAGGGACAAAACTTACCTCAAAACCTCTGAACCAGAAAACGCGAGAAAGAAACCCCAAACTGGAAAAACAAAGCTGGAGACGCTCAGCAGAGAGAAAAAAAGTTCTACTCAAGGGAGAGAAAATGGGGAGAATCCCACCGGCGGGGATGGAGAAAATCGACCTTATGAGTGGCGATTTGTAATATTATTTTTAAACCATAAATCGGGTTGGTTCAGTCTCTGATTATGACAAACATCAGCACTGTCAGCTATCAAGCGCAGGTGAATGGTGACAATACAAGAGAGGTCTCAGACAAGGGAATCATCTTTATTCTTGCTCAAAATTCACTTCCTTTACCACTTCAGAAAACCGAAGCAACGGAGATTCCTGGAATGAAAATTAGCAGGAATACTCGGGTAATATCACATTTTGTCTTTGCTGCTGATGATGTTTACATTCTTTTCAGATCTAATGTCATACTTGATACTTGGCACAAGAGCTTTCAGGTTGCCACCCAAAGTCCCAAAAACAATGATCTTAAAAAACATGGTACAGGATCTATACGACACCTCAAGGAAAGTGATCTGGAGTGTCCTCGTGTAGAACTCAAAGACAGTGCTAATTAGTGATTTTTACGAGTCGTAAATTGATGGTGCCACGTTAGCAAGACACATCATCGAAATCCTTTGGAAGGATTTTCTTTTTATTATTTATTTTACCTGTTTGTTTGTGATTAACAAAAGAGATGAAGCTAGTAGTACAGACAGATGGGCCTCACTGAAATTGTCCAACGAGATACGAGGTTTTGATTCCGAAAACCCAACAGGAACGGGTCAAAATGAAACACATTGACATTGATATCCTTATAAAGATAAACGACCCTCCCAGTTTAAAACCACGTCTGTTACATTGTACCTATACAATATTACAACATGGGTCACATTCAATGATATTGTTTTTTCTAATAAATACAAAAAAATCCCACCTAAATTAAGAGATATTTCGGTAAAGATATTACAACAAAAAGGGTCCATAATTACATAAACAGACATGATATTTTTGGTTATATTTCAACAATTTTTTAAAACTTTCTGCTCGAAATAATGATCATTCGTTTTATAATGACAAAAAGAAACACACATGCACGCCATTGCCTACCAATCTATTTCATTCAATAAGGTACAAATAAAGAAGCTTAGACAACGAACCTTTTAATTACAATTGACCCGGTGACACTACAAATGCCAGGTCAGTCAAAATAAAAATTCATGAGAACTTAGGTTTAGGCATAGGTGAAGAAGCATAGGCGTTAAAGTGCGGGTTGTGCGTTGGACTAAGCTTTTGAACCCAATGAAGCAGCCCTTTCTTATGATCTTGGCAATTTGGGTTCGGTACCCAATCCAGTGTTCCATCACGATTGAGTGACGACTCAAATTGCTCCAACACCTTCACTATCTGCCAAAACTCAGGCCTCTTCTCCGGGTTTAATGACCAACATTGCTCAATTAAAGCTCGCATTGCGGGTGGACAGTCTTTGGGGATAACAGGTCTCAGATTCTAACAAGAATAAAAGAGTTCTGATATCAGAATTACAGATATATAATCATCATATAAAAAGCTTCTCAGTTGAACTTAAGATTAACAAGTATAGCAAATCATTCCGAAAGATGTCACAATTATAATTCAAGTAGGATATCTGATAATAGCCATGTCCTTCCAAAGATGGAAAACCTTCATATTCAGTAACTATTGTTATCTCAAAATGGTGTTAGATTAGCCGCATATTGAATGGCCGAAAGTAAGAATGTAATGTTTGAATAGGCTGTTAGAGACACTCAAGCAAGATGACATGGCTTCTTAGTGGTATACCATTATGGACCAAATAATTCCTTTCATGTGATCAGAATCTTCAGTCTTATACCATATATAGAATGCAGTCTTAAATTCGACTGTAAAGATTTTCAATGCAGTCTTATGCTATATTTTGCGCACCAAGGGTGTGGAAGTTCATTCACAATAAAAAACTTTATATGCCAAGACCTAAATGAACTGAATCATGCATATAACTATATATATATATATATATATATATATCTATCCTAGAAGCATTAGATTTGGGGACATACCTTGTTCACAACTGCAAAAGCAGCTTGGATAGGATTCATATCCTCGTATGGGATTGTTCCGGCAACCAGTTCCCACAACATCAGTCCAAAGCTATACACATCCACCTTCCTTCCATACGATTTCCTTTTGATCATCTCAGGTGCCATCCAACGATAAGTCCCAGGGTCATCTGCCAGTAGATCACAATATGCCTCCTCACAAGCTATACCAAAATCAGCAATTTTCATGTGGAATTCCAGATCAATAAGGACGTTCTCTGGTTTAAGATCGCGATGAATGACTCCTTGAGAATGAATGTATTCCATTCCACGAGCAACTTCGAGAGCAATAACAATTAACTTTTTCAATGGAAGAGACTTATGATCAAGCTTGTGCAAGTAGGCCCTTAATGAGCCCTCTGATAAATACTCTGTTATAACACAATAAACCGGTGGCTTTCTACATGCTGCTATAAACTGGTTATCAGATCAAGAGATGAAGTGAGAATCGAAACATGCGGTGCGAGCAACAAGCAAAAAAATACTCTATTCAAGAATCATTCAAAGCAATTCTATAACTGAAAAAGATACATATAGGGAAAGGGGACTATGAAAAGAAAAGAAGAATGAAATACCTTTATAACGTTCTGATGGTGGAGTCGAGATAAAAGATTAACCTCTCTATCGAACTGTTTCTCTAACCTAGTAGCCAAGTCGCCATTGTCATCATCTGGTACCCTAATAATCTTAACTGCAACAGCTTCCTCCTTATATATGCCATGATAAAGCCTGCTATGCGCACCGTGTGCAAATCTAAGCCCGAGAAATAGCTGGGAAAGATCAACCGTGTGTTCATCAGCTGCATCTACAGCGTTAACCCGTCCTCCAGCATGGTCAAAATACTTGGTCCAAGCTGATTCTTTCATGCCCTTTGACCTATCTGAAACCTTCAAGGAACCCAAGTGCCTAAGGGGGCTTGAAATGGAAGACGGTGCTGGTGAACCGGATCGTTTTGTCTGGTGGGATTCCTTGTGGAAAAACTTGCCCACACGTCGCTTCTCAGATTCTTTCCTTTGAGGATGTGGAGTTGAGGATCTCCTCCTCTCAGACTTTGCTTCCTTGAAAGTATCCGGCAGAACAGTCTGAGGGACAGGGGATACAGATCTTTGCTTGTTGGTGGTCGGATTTGGCTGAATCTGTGGATCATTATGAACTGGTTTCTGAATAGAAGAAGCCACAGTTGACCTGGGTTTCGATCCTAAACTCCGGTCCTGGTTCCTGGCTGATTGTAAATTCAAAGGGAAAGAGCCCAATCTAGATGAGTCCAATCTATGACAAACAGTGTGAGAGAACTTTGTTCTCCTGATCCAAGAATTTGCCTCTTCTGACATTTCTTATTTTCCCTGTAATTCACTCCAAATACTTGAAAACACTACAAAATCTCAAACCCAGAGCTGCTTCTTTTTTTTCCTTTCTTTTTGTCTTCCCTTGTATATTTTCCTCTCTTCTTCGGATAAGGGACAATCAAGAGATTGTTCCTGAAATAATTACTCCGAAACTAAAATTTTCCAAGCTCATCAACAATTGACCACTGAAAAAAAAAAATCAAACTTTGGTCTCATTGGAAATCAAGAAACCAATCAAAGCCAAGAAGAAGAACCATCGAGAATGGGACTCTGATCAGCCTAGATCTCTTTTCCATTTTCTTTTTTCTTTTGGAAAAGAGATAGAGATAAAGATAACCACTTGAAACCCATCCACGATTGAAGGCCTTTTCTTTCAATCTATAAAAAAAAAAAATTGAAATTTTCTCTCTTTAGGCTTTAAAAGTCAAAACACCACCTTCCGCGAATGCCTGGAAAATCCCACAAACCAAATAAACAAGTCATTAATCCAACAAAAATAAATAAATTTAAAAGTAAAACAAAGAAAAAAAAACAAAAATATATACTTCATTTTATTATTGAAAATAAAGAAAAACCCATGATTACAACCCCCGTTAAGGCATTAACCACAGAGAAAAACAATTATTTATGTCAAAAAACAATTATAAACCCCATTTAAAAAATAAAAATAGAAAAACCCAGATTCACACATGATAAGATAAGCATAAAGCAAATTAAAAAGAAAAAAGAAAAAGATGAACAAACTCAAAGTACTAAGAGTAGTACATATGATGACATAAACCAAAAAAGCATCCAAAGACAAGATCTTTACCATGAAGCTAAGAAGTACATGGCTAATCAACGCAAGGTGGCATTTTTTCTGGGAGGGTTCTTTTTCTCCTCCTTTCTTTCAAGTTCTAACCTTTTTTCTTTCTTTTAACAAACCAAAGACGGGATCTTTTTGTAGGTAGATAAGAGGGGAAACAACAGCACCAAAGTTAAAACCCCAAAAATAATAAACAAAATAAAATTCTAGGAATTCACCTCCCCTGCAAAAGGGAAGTTTGGGGAAGGTATACGTATCGTATACGGAGATGGTTTTGTGACCGTAGATTCCGTGGACCCGATATTTTCGGTTGAATGAATACTGGAAAACAGTGGAGCCCAGTTGAGAGAGCAATGCTCCAGTGTGTGTGAGGACCACAAAACAGGAAAGTCAATATTTAAAAGGTGGAGCCTTTCGATTTTTCAAAAAAAAATTATTGATTTTTTTTCTTAAAGAAAGTATGGTGGAGAAATACAGTGTCGTTTTCACGAAGAATGTGTATTAAGAAAATTTTATAATAATTTATTACAGAGGCAACAACAAAAGTAAAAGCTACAGATTTTCGAACCCCCCAAAAAAAAAAACAAATACGGATGGGTGTTCGATGGTACGGTCCGCACGGATTTGTTTTGGTAAGTTTTTCGTGGCCAGGTACCTTCTTGTTGTATACTTCTATATATATTTGTATATGAAAATTACTAGAGTTAAATTTTATAAATAGATTATTAACGGGTAATTTATTTAAAAATACCAAAAAATAATAAATTTATAAAAAAGGGCCAAAATCTGGAATATTTACGGAAAAAGGGTCATTTCCCCACAAAACACGTCTACGTCAGCGCGTTTTGTGGGGAAAAAGCAAGAAAGGGGCGCGCTTTCTGCCACATCAGCAAAGCGCGTTGAGGGCGCGCTTTTGCTCTCCTTCCTCGTTTGCTTTTCAGCTGTTTTTAGTGTTAGGGTATGAAATTTTAAGGTTTCAAGACTAGGGTTTATGATTTTTTAGGGTCGTTAGATTTATGGTTTTTATGGGAAAATTAATGGAGTAGATTATAGGGTTAATTAGGGTTTAGTAAAAATATGTTTAGGGTTTTTAGGCAAAATATATTAGCAAAATAAAAATTATTTGAATTTTTTTAACAGTTGTATCTGGCAAAATAATTTTGAGAAGACGTTTCTGAACAAATAGTGCCGAAAACGCTTCAAGCAGGATGCACTGTCAGCAAGAGTATTGAAAAGAGCTCCCACGTGGACGTTCTTTTGCTACAGTAGTCTCCGGTAAAATAATTTTGAGAAGACTTTTCTGAACAAATAGTGCCGAAAACGCTTCAAGCAGGATGCACTGTCAGCAAGAGTACTGAAAAGAGCTCTCACGCGGACGCTCTTTTGCTACAGTAGTCTCCGGTAAAATAATTTTAAGAAGACTTTTCTGAACAAATAGTGCCAAAAATGCTTCAAGCAGGATGCACTTTCAGCAAGAGTACTGAAAAGAGCTCCCATGTGGACGCTCTTTTGCTACAGTAGTCTCCTGTAAAATAATTTTGAGAAGACGTTTCTGAACAAATGGTGCCCAAAACGCTTCAAGCAGGATGCACTGTCAGCAAGAGTACTGAAAAGAGCTCCCACGTGGACACTCTTTTGCTACAGTAGTCTCCGGTAAAATATGACTATAAATCAGCCAAATTTCATTCTCAGGTTGCATAACAGAAATTGAGGCAAAAGAAAAATAGAAACTGAAAATGAGTGAACATATTAATGATGTTATTTACTACGATGGTGAAGTTTGACACCGAAAATGGTGTTGTTTTTTATCGGAGAACACAGTGCGACTGGGTTTTAATCGGAACATATATTTGTTTGAACTTCGCAAAAGAATTAAGCGTAAAATCTTTGAAACAACGCCAATGAAAGTTCAGTCTATTAAGTATAGATTTTGCGCTTCGGTTGATCCGGTGAGATATGAATCATTCGACATCAAAGGTCCTCGGAGCTTTGAGGCAATGGTGGAGACTCATATTGCCAGTGGATCACCCTATCTTGAAGTTTATGTACAATTTTCATCGCTAGATGATTTTCTTTCGACCTCAACATCTACTTCTATTGGAGGGGAATACACGACCCCAAGCTGACACTCTGTTAGTGGGAGGCAGATACGGAAGTGCCCGTGTTTGGTGGTAGTATGGAAAATATAACCCCTGCACGACACTCGATTGGTGGATGGGACATGCATATCTTTCCTTCGACGTCCGATGATAGAAATACGTATTGGGGAACGTCATCAACTTCTAGTGGTTGGCAATCCACATATGATTGGGAACGTTACAAAAGATGTTTAAAGAGGGATAATGTACTCCCCACGACATCCACCGGCGAGGGGTCCTCGTTTGTTGCAGATTATGGTTGGTCGGATAATGAGTCCGATGTGGATCCACCTCGAGAGCCCGGGCCTGATGGTGCAGAAGTTGGATTATTTTTTGAACCGGAGCCTGTTCCAACAGTACCTAAAGATGTTGAGGGTGATTCAGACGAAGAAGAATAAGATCTGCTATTCAGGACGTACTCGCCTCCAACCCACATGCATAATGTCGATCTATCTTAAGACGATGCATTGGAGTTTCCTGAACTACCACACCGGACGCGTGACCGTACAAGTTCATCGTTGGATTCGGACGAATTGAAAGTTGGTAACGAGTTTTCCAACAAGGATGTTTTTCTTCGTGCATTGAAACAATACAGCATCAAGAACGGGGTTAACTACCACATGGTTAAATCCAAGCTCGATAAGTACGAGGCGAAGTGTGCAGTGCAAGACGGTACATGTTCGTGGAAAATCATGGCCTCGTTGAGGAAAAGGACAGGCTTGTGGGAGATCAAAAAGTACAAAGGTCCACATACATGTCTTGCCGGTACAGTATCACTATGTGTTCAATGTTTTTGAATAATACTAATATTACGTAATGTTGCATTATTTAACATACTTCGTTGACAGGTGTTACACAAGATCATCCGAAGATGGATTCAGAGATGTTGGCTGACTTAATAATATCGACTGTGAAGGCTGATCCCAGGACTACAGTGCTGGTCTTAATTGGCAATATTCGTAGCCAGTTGGGGTACACGCCATCTTACAGGAAGACTTGGATAGCCAAGCAGAAGACGTTGGAAAAGTTGCATGGTCGATGGGACGCTTCATATAATGAAGTGTAGTATGAAGTGTGGTAGTGGTGTCAGGTGCTGGAGAGATATGTCCCAGGCAGCATAACAGACATTGAAACAAAACCGGCGTACTACAACGATCGTTTGCTCCGTGGATGCGCAGTGTTCAAGCGTCTTTTTTGGACATTTAAGAAATGCCAAGATGCATTTATATACTGCAAGCCATTGGTACAAATTGACGGTACTTTTATGTATGGTAGATATACGCATCGGCTATTGCTAGCTGTGGCACAGGACGGCAGTGGAAGAATCCTTCTGATTGCGTTTGTAATAACACCGGGAGAGTCAACTGATGACTGAGATTTCTTCCTATCTAGGTTAAGGAGGCATGTCTGCCCCCAACCTGATATCCGCGTTATATCGGATCGGGGCCCTGGAATACTAGGCGCAATAGAGCGACAGAGAAACCTATGGCATCGCATACACCATCGATATTGCCTAAGGCATGTTGTGTCCAACTACCACGGGCAACATCGATCTACAAGTTAACGACGACAAGTGACCAATATGGGTATGTAATATCTATTAATATAATTTTGTTTGTAATATTCAATTTATTCTTAAGTGAATAGTGGTATGTAATATTCACTATCAACGTATATTGGTAGGGTACGAGATCAATAAGGACTGCTTTCAGGAGATGTTGCCAAGTTTGCGATCAGTTAACGAATAAGGCGCAAATTACCTGTGCAATATTCCTTTCGAACAGTGGACACAAGCATATGACGGCGGCCTATGATATGGTCATAGGACCTCAAACTTGGCCGAATGCATAAATTATGTTCTAAAAGGAACGCGTCATTTGCCGATAACATCGGTTGTACGAGAGACATATTTTCATTTAGCGGCACTATTTCCGAAGCGAGCAGCGAGTTATAAAGGCCAAATGCAAGGAGACCATGTATGGTGCGCGAAGGTCTTGTGAGAAATTAACAGGGGGAAAGCACGGGCCAACACCATGCACACAGTGTGTCACGATCACGACAACCTATGGTTTCGTGTGACGGAGTTTGACAGACCAAACCAAGGTATTGTTGGCGAGCAGTATCGTGTACACTTGATAAATAGGACCTGCAGCTGTGGGATATTTGATGTACTTCGTTACCCATGCGCTCATGTACTTGCGGCTTGTCAGAATCTCCGTCTTGATCCCATCAGCTATGTCGACGAAGTGTATAAAATAGAAAACATGTACAACGTGTGGAGACACGTATTCCCACCAGTCCCAGATGAACGTAAGTGGATGTTGGTATCGTTTGCACCGTATAAACTGTTGCCGAATAGACAACTGAGGCGCAAACCAAAAGGTCGACCTTGCTCGACTAGAATACGCAACAATATAGATATCCGAGAAACGGCCAACCAACGTAGGTTGTGCGGATGGTGTAGGAACCCAGGCCATACATCTCGCTCGTGTCCAAATCAGAATAGTTGACACTCTTCTTAACTTTTTTTGTCTCTTGGTGTCTATGTAAATTCTATTTATTTGTTGATGAAAACGGTAAACTTTTGTAGAAGGACTAATTTGGAAAAAAAAACTTTAAGTTACAATAAAAAAACAAATATTGGACTTTTATTTTTATAATTAAATTACAATAAAATAAAATTAAACAAATTCTATTTTATTAAAGATATTAAAATTAAATTACAAAAAAATTAAACAACTATTATTTTATTAAATATATTAAAACTAAATTACAAAAAAAAAAATAAAAACAACTTTTTATTTTATTAAATATATTAAAATTAAATTACATATTAAAAAATAAAAAATTTCTATTTTATTAAAGATATTAAAATTAAATTACAAAAAAATTAAACAACTATTATTTTATTAAATATATTAAAACTAAATTACAAAAAATAAAAAATAAAAACAACTTTTTATTTTATTAAATATATTAAAAATTAAATTACATATAAAAAAATAAACAACTTCTATTTTATTGAAGATATTAAAATTAAATTACAAAAAAAAATTAAAGAACTATTATTTTATTACATATATTAAAACTAAATTACAAAAAATAAAAAATAAAAAACAACTTTTTATTTTATTAAATATATAAAATTAAAATACATATTAAAAAATAAACAATTTCTATTTTATTGAAGATATTAAAATTAAATTACAAAAAAATTAAACAACTATTATTTTATTAAATATATTAAAAGTAAATTACAAAAAATAAAAAATAAAAAACAACTTTTTATTTTATTAAATATATTAAAATTAAATTACATATAAAAAATAAACAACTTCTATTTTATTGAAGATATTAAAATTAAATTACAAACATAAATAAAAAATAAGTTTTATTTTATTAAAAAATAAAAAATTTATATTACAATTAAAAAATAAAAAAGTTGGTCCGAATCAATGTTGATGCCGGTCAGAATCAGTGCCACACGGGGGTGGTCGGCGGTTACCCGTTGGATTCCTCCTTCTTCTACCTTCCAGCGGGGGTCGTGGAACCTCGAGCGGGGATTCTAGTTCCTCCGGCAGTGGGTCTGGTTGTGTGTGTTTGGAGGATGACCCACCTTAATAAAATAACGACTGCGGAGGTGTTTGCATAAACCACGGCGGGGGTGTCTGAATCCCGTTAGACGAATGAGACTAGTAAAAAGAAGTGCTCCCCGACGGCGCCTCTTGTGATCCCTCACGCGACGGCAGCATCAAGATCGGCTGGCCAGTCGGAGTAGTCGGGAACAGACTCGAACCTGGCCATGCATTCCAACCTGGGGTGGGACTGGGAAAAGGAAACATATATGGGTTAGGATACATATAAGGGCTAGGGTACGCACCTGGCATAAAGGCCAAAGGCTGGGATGTCGGTGTCGTCGGTTGAAGTGATGGGCCCGGTGACTGTGTGGGCGCTGTTGATGGTCCCGTCTCATCACCCCTTCTCCTTGGATTTAAAGGGCCCCGTCATTCCCTTTGTTCACGAAGTTGCCGTCGCCTCTCCTTTTTCGACAACAAATACGGCTTACCATGGATCCTAAACCATGGCATGTATTCCAGCACGCAAGCTAACTCAGGAACGACGATCGGTTCCCGAATAGGTAAATAACCATACCGGTTCTCCCACATCTCGATATATGCTGACCAAAATCTTGGTCAATCCGTGTGCAACTGCCGTAAGTCGACTTTGTGCTCATTATTGAGCACCTCAGGTGGCACGAGAATCGGTTGTCGGAATCCAAATTGTCGCAGAACCCGATCTGACTGGTGCATCTCCACGGTGGCATAGTTGATCAATGGGACCTTTATATGCCAAATGTTTGGATTTTGCAGGAACTCCTCTGGAATTACTGCCTGAATTGCCAGATCCTCGTACGGTGTCCATTGAAACTATGTTAACATGACCAAAATATTAGTTCAATACTAAACACTAAATACGAAATACTAAATTATAAATACGAAATTCGAAACTTACTTGTGATTCCGACCGTTGGTCTAATAGAAGCCGTATATCTTCAAGCGAGGTAGGTATTCCAGCATAACTCGCTGAATGGTTCCACCTAATTAAATAAATTTTTAGCATACAATTATACTATAAATATACGTAATAATTGTAAAATATAACATTAAATTTACCTCGTTATCAGTGGGAATGTATATGGGGGTCGAGTCGAGGACGTAAAAATGGAAATCGAAACCGTGACCATGACTGCAGTAGTGATAGGCAACTCCAATTTTCGCTTTACTCGGCCGCGTCGCCCCGCACATCTCCCGATACAACTTTGATAGCACGGCAGACCCCCAACTCAATTCACCGGCTGCTCTAAAATTAACAAGTTTCAGCAGCCATCTCAAGTGTACGAGGTTTCTAGACGGGTCCAGCATCAGATAGCCTCCAATTATCTCAAGAATGTATGTCCGAGCATACCGTATTCTTTCTATTTCGGTCGAACCATCATTCGGCTCCGGGAATGTGTCTCGTAACCAGGCCATCTCGTTCCGACCTCCATGAATGTTATCCGGAATGGCACCCAGAAGCTCGTAGCATACGGCGGTCCAATCGGTAGAAGTTGCGGACCCGGTGACTACGGACCCATCCACCGGCAATCCCAATTGCAACTGCACATCTTCCAGAGTGATAGTACACTCTCTGCATGGAAGATGGAAAGTGTGCGTATCGGGTCTCCACCTCTCTATCAACGCACTGATTAAGTTCGGCTCCAACTTACACCCCCGGCCTATCGTGGCCACGTGCCAAAAACCCGCTTCCCGTAGGTAATTCTCGATCAATAGCGATGGAGGACCATGCATATTGCGAATATAACATTGCAACACCCGATTTACAGACTGTTTAAAAAATTATAAAATAAAAATTAATTAAAATTGCATAAACCTAAAAAATATTAAATAGTATTGAAAAATTAAAACTAAAACTTAACATTTGCATTTGATCGACGGAGATGTGCTTATCGTCCAGACGAATTAATTCCTCGGCCATTGGTAATACGATCGAAAATTTTATAATTTATCAAAAAAATATATTAAAAAATTAAAAAGGGCTTTTTTGTAAATATTAAAGGACTATTTTGAAATTTGAGAGTAAGTTTCAAGGACTTTAAGAGAATTTTGAGAGAAATTTGAGAGAAAGTTGAGAGAAAGATTATAGAGGACTAATGTGTGAAAAAAATAAAAGGGTTGGGGATTTTTATATTTTTTTTACCGTTGGCCTCCAACGGTCAAAATTTGACTGTTGCAGCAGGAAAGCGCGCCCTCGCGCTTTCCTGCTTTTTCCCCACAAAACACGCTGACGTGGACGCGTTTTGTGGGGAAATGGCTATTTTCCGTAAATATTCCAGATTTCGGCCCTTTTCCGTAAATTTATTATTTTTTTGGTATTTTTAGGTTAACTGCCCATCTGTAATGGTATGATAAGTTTAACCAGTAAAATATATTCTTAAAATATGTATTTAGTCCTTATATTTCTATAAAAATTGAGATTTAGTCTTTATACTTTGAAAAAATAAAAATTTAATCTTTTTACTTTTTCAATTTAAAAATCATATTCTTATTGTTATTGTTGTTGATAGTTCCATTAAAATTGATCAACTTATCTCACGTTTATTTTCTATTAATCATATGTCACGTCATATGGGGACAAACTAATTAATATGTTAAGTTGATAAATTTTGACGAAAAATAATAACAATGTTAATGATGTAGGAGAATTAAATTTTTAACTTTTAAAACATTAAAATCCAAATTTTATAAAAGCATAGACTAACAACACATTTTAACTTTTTTTTTAAATTTCACTTAGAAAATTTTAGAAAAAACTTGTGAATGTATGAGATTTGAATTCCAGTTTGATAATATATATATATATATTTAAAATTATGTTTGTGGAAGTCATTTAGTTGGATTTTTGCTCTTTGTTTTTTTAAGATTCTTTTGTCTTTTTATCCATTTTTGTTTGATTTGATCGAGTCTTTATTTCACCTTTTTTATTTTCCTTCTCTTTGCATGTGATAAAGTTAGGTAAAGGAAACAAATTACAATGATCAGATCATTGTATACCCCTTTATGTATATGAAATAACTATGTTATATATAAATTAATTGTGTTTTAGTTGAAACGATGTAGTTTTAGTTCAAATCTATTATTTTAATGTATTTTTTAAATTTATAAAAATATAATTTTTTTGTAGACACATAATTATTTTACAATAAAATTGAAATTCACATAAATCACTGATTTAGGAATTAAAAATTAGAAATCAGCGTGAGAATACTTGATCTCATCCTATAATAAGGTTATATAAAAGAATCATATCTTTAATTTAATTCTAAAAAGTGTCATCCTATAATTGTTATAAAATAAAATATTATGAGCATATTTCTGTGTTTTGAAGTGACACATATACAACAATATTAGATAAATTGAAATATATATTTAAAAAAAGTATAGTAATTTGGAGCAAAATGCATTGACTATTTGTTAGTAAAATTATAAATGCTCTAAAAGTGAAAAAGCATGAAAATATGAGAATATGTTGCAAAATGGCATAATTCCTAGCACATCCCTTTGTAGTTTGTGCTTTGTTGATGTTTCTTTTAGGTATTTCCCAAAAACAAATTGGGCCCCAAATGAAGAATCTGTTTTTGAAGACAACAAAACATTTGGGTTACCCCAGCCAAACCCCAAACCCGTTTTGTTTGCCATATTCTCCACCAACATTTATGATGTTTCATTAATGTCTCATCTCATTTGACTAAATTTTCTTTTTTTCATCCTAAACACATCTAAAAGATGTTTTTTAAGGCCTTTTTTTCCCTCCAACTTTATTAAAAATTCATTTTAGCCCTCCATTTAATTTTTCATCTACTTTAGTCCTAGAAATTGTGTTTTTGTCAAATCATCCCAAAACAGATGGAAAAGTCAATGTTTATTAACTTTACTGACGTGACGTACATGTGGATGACATGTCAGAATTTAATTAATTTTCCAAAATTTTAAAAATATATATTAAAAATTTTTAACTCTTATTTTTTAATAATTTTTTATTTTTAAAAATAATTTTAAATATTATTTTTAAAATTTTTAAAATTTTAAAAAATTAATTAAATGCTTACGTATCATCCACGTGACAGTCCATGTCTATGCCATCTCAACAAAGTTTGAAAATGTTAATTTTTCCATACATTTTTGGGTGATTTTATTAGAGAACACACAAGTTTAAGGGCTAAAAAAACCAAAAAATTTAAGTGAATGGTTAAAATGACTTTTTCATAAAGTGAGAAAGCTAAATAAGTTAGTATACTTAAAAAAAAAAGAGATTTGAGACAAAAATATATTTTTAGTCCTACTTTTTAAATTATGGGCCTTGCATGGATTTAAGGTTTGGGTTGAAAGTTTGGATTTAATAGAGAAAGTGTGTCTGGCATGATGTAATTATGCCATAAATTCTTAAATTATGTTTGATGGTTGAATTTGTACAAGTCCTTGATTAGTGATATTTCCATGTCCCTAAAAGTAATTTTCCTAAGCGGTTGATGGTTATTAAAATTAGCATGGCATGATAATGCCATTTATTATAATTGTAATTAATTAATAAAAGATGGTTTAATGAAATAAAAAAGGAATTTTCTCATCTTCCACATTCAGCCTTAGGGCCAGTTCTTCATTGCTTTTCAAAAGCACTTTTGGAAGAAAAGCTGTGCAGAACAAGCTGCTTTTGGTTGGAATTCTTAGCTTTTCAGAAGTGCTTTTGAAAAGCACTTCTGAAAATGAGAAGCTAAAATTTTTAGCTTTTCTTCTCCCAAAAGCACTTTTAGTGCTTAATTACTTTTTCACCCCTCTAATAACATAGTACTCTCCCTTTTTTTCGTGGTGCTTAGTTACAAATGTGTTAAAATCATTAATTAAAAATAAAAAATATTTTTTAAAATATTAGTTACAAATATTTAATGGTTATATTTAAATATTTAAAATGTAGTTTATATATTCTAATTAAATTTTATAAGTAATTAATATTTATTACTTAAAAATATTTAAAATTTATATTTCATATATTAAAATATTAACAAGTTATAGTAATTTTTTTATATTCTTACTAAAATATAATAATATTAACTAATTTAAATTTTATTTAAATGTATATTTGTTAATTGATAATAACATGTCTAAAATGGACATTTTATTTCTCAAAAGCACTTTTTGACAGCAATACTAAATACTGAAATTTTAAAGCAAACTTTTCAAAAGCACTTCTGAAAAGCACTTTTCCACAACACTTTTCAAAAGCATTGCCAAACTAGCCCTTAGTAAAGAAAGAAAAAGAAGAAAAATGTCTTGAGTTTTGCTTCCATTGCCGCAAGCTTTCAAGACCTTTTTGGGTGAGTTTTCTTTTAATTCTTGATAGATTTATGATATAATGATCTTAGATAATTAAGACCCTAGTGTTAGATATACCAATTGATGGAGTTTAATTGAAAAATTATGTTAGATGCTAAGTTTAGAGAGAGATTGAAGATGTGAACTTTAGATGAAAATTATGTTATAGTGTTAGTAAGATAATGGACGTTGTAATACCCCTAACCCAAGTCTATCGTCAGAACAGGATTACGGAGCATTATCGGAACATTCAAAATATTTTCAGACAAATCATGTCAATCACTATTCATTAACCGAGATCATTCGTAATGTCCCTTAGATGGACCGTCAAGGTCCAATATGAGCATTAGAATCGATCGAGACTTAATCGGAAACTCTAAAAATTTTTCGTGACATTTCAAAAAAAATTTCCAAGGTTCAGGGCTCACACGCCCGTGTGGTCCAAGGGACACGCCCGTGCCTCAGGCCGTGTTCAATTTGGGTTGCTCTCTGACTTGTGCCACACGGCCATACCACACGCCCATGTGCTAGGCCGTGTGATTATTTAATTTAATTCGAATTAGGTGTAGGTTTCACACGGCTGAGACACACGCCCGTGTCTCTGTCCGTGTGCTCAATTCTGAGCATTCTGTCTTTTTAGATTTAAGGTGCAAGGGGCACACGGCCAGGTCACACGCCCATGGGGTAGGCCGTGTGTCACACACGGTCTAGACACACACCCCGTGTGGACAAAATAAAGCCATTTCCTAGCCTTATTTGTCACCCAAATTTACCATTTTCCTGCACCAAAACATAACAAATACAACCCAACCATTCCAAGCATTCATATAAGCAAATTTCATCATTCAACATGGCCTATCGTTGCATGCATACATGTTTACTAACTTACCTTGGTTCAATTCATGTGTTAAACATGATTTGATCAACTACTTGACATACATATATAGTTACCATAGTATAACATTACAAGTATATTAAAACAACCATTACTAGCCATTCCAATGGCTAGATTTCGAGCATTATTTACATTTACATGCCAATATGGTTAACATATCCTATACATGCCATTACAACCGTAATTGATTTACCATATTGTACCATCATGGGCCGATAGATTAGTGTGAGTGATCTCCGCTGAGCTTCCAATCCAACGAGCTTCCGATTTACTCTAAAATAGGGGAAAATAAAACAGGGTAAGCACTATATGCTTAGTAAGTTCGTTTAACATGGTACTTAACTTACCATTCATTCTAGTTTGAGGTAACTATGTAAGGCACATTCATTCAATTTGACTTCAAACCCTACACATATCCTCATTGCCCTTGTTAGTCATATATTCCATAATAACCTCAAAACATGTTTGGCCTCAACAACAATCAAGTTCCTATGTACATTTGCTTTCCATAACATTTGTTCATTTAACATGCATAAATCATCTTTTTATATTACAAGTATAATTTCATAATAGTTCATCTCAAGTTTAGGTTATTTCATATCAAAACTTTATTCATATTTCTCGAAATATCAATATCACACGAGTGGTAATACACTCAAAGTATACAAGTCTATAATCAAGGATGACATATTCATCAAATGAATTTCATGTACAAGTATCATCATCTCATGTTTTCTTATATCAATCGTCACGTATCATCATTTTCGTGTATTTCAGACATATACGTGTAATAACTCATTTCTTATTCATATTCTTCTCATGTCAAGAGTTTTACCCGTTGAATTTGTTTGGAATATCGATGGGTACACCCGTAGTACACTCGAGGTGTACAAATCAGAATCCGTCAATTCATACTCAGTAATACCTTGTAGGTACACTCTCGAGTCACGTATCATACAGTAGAATTACGAGTCCAGGCTAAATTCTAGCTGTAACATATACTCTAAGGGCTTTGTTGGATTACCAGTCCAGGCTAATCCTTTATATGACAAAGAATTCCCTAGAATCCGTATCTAGATTACCAGTCCAGGCTAAATCCTAATTGAAACATATGCTCGAGAGGCTCATTTTAGATTACCATTCCGGGCTAAATCCATTCTGCAACACATGCAGTTTTATCAGGGAAATCATATTTATCCATTGACTTCCATTTATTCAAACGGGATTTAACATTTATCAAGCAATTGTCGGGTATATTTTCAATCTCATAAATTTATGCATTCATACAATTCAAGTGTTCACATCCAACTTAAGTATAAAATTTACATTTTTATCATTTATCATTTATCGAGCATTATTGTTGATCGGGCACATTTCATTTATCAGGTTTTGACGAATATGTGATCATAAAAATATATACAATTTAAGGCATTTATACAATTTACAGCACAACATTTAATTCAATAATAAAAATATATACAATTTAGTTACACAAACTTACCTCGACAAAGGTTTGTGTATAAACATCCATTAATCCGACATTTTCCTCTTTTTCCTCATTCTAACTCCAAATTTGGTCTATCCGGATCTATACGAGTAAATTTTACATCAATTTCACATATCTCATATTTATTTGGACTCAATTTACATTCTAGGCAAAATTACCATTTTGTTCCTAATTTTTCCATAAATTTCATTTTCGTCCTTAGGCTCGGAAAATGAAACTTGTGCGAATTACTTCCTATTCCAAGTCTAACCAAAGCTCCATTACAAAATTTACAGCACATGTATTCATAAAATTTCAGAATTTTTCCTTCAATTTCACAAGTTTACAGTTTAGCTCGTAAATCATGTTTTCATAAAAAATCACTTTGTAAAAGTAGTTTATCTATCAATAATCTTTCATTTTCTACCATAAATTTCTAATTTTCAGCATATACATACATGACCCATTTTTCATACCTTGATAACTTTTCAAATTAATCCCCCAAATAGAGAGAATAAGCTATCCCGATTCCAAAAATATCAAAATTACTAAAAAGGGGACAATGAAACTTACCCAATTTGGACATGAAAGTCTCTTCTCTCTCTCCTAGGGTTTCCATGTTTATTTTGGGGAAGAAGATGAGAAAATAAGATGATATCTATTTTATCATCTTTTAATTAATTAAAATTTTCACTTTCCAATTTAGTCCTTAGCCTTTTTCTCATTTTCCATGGATGAGTCACCAAGTAAAATCTACATACTTTTCTTAATGGCCTAATTACCATATAAGGACTTTTATTTTTGAATTTCATATCTATTTAATCCTTATAGCTACTAGAATTCAACTTTTGCATTTTATGCGATTTAGTCCTTCTCGTAATTAAGCACAAAATCGGTAAAATATGGATCATATAATAAAATAAAAATAAATTTTATTTTTCGGCTCAGATTTGTGGTCCTGAAACCACTGTTCCAATTTCACCAAAATTTGGGTTGTTACAGACGTTGTATGAATAAATTTGATTTAAGCTTAAAATCTTTGAAATTATTTTGAAAATTAGGGATTAAATTGAATAAATTGAAAGTTATTAGAAAAATTATGTTATAAATTGAAAATTAGAGGTCCCTGGTGAAGAAATATGAAATCGATTTTGGTTTGTGCTTTTATAATCCAATTTCAATAACTTGTTTGTAGCCTGGTAAGTCGTTATAATCAAATATGAAGTACTTGTCGGGTAATCGTATCTTTTCCCAAATCAGGAAATGATGAATTTGATGTTGTGATTGTTGAAATCAACTTTGAATGCTTGAATTCTGATATATATATATATATATATATATATATATATATATATCTGTGTGTGTATAAAAATATGCTAGATACATATGTATATATGTTATATTGAGATATTAAATCATGTTGAATTGTGTTATAATGGTGAGATAATGATCATGCCCAGTTAAACAATGTTAGACTTGATTTGGGTATAGTTGGCATACCGTAGGGTCACCGGTACAGTGATTTACAAGCTTCAATTCCCTGTAGGTCGTGAGAAAATATTAAAGCCATCGTTGTCAGGCAACCTGGGATGGTAGAATAAAATAGTTCAGACAGGATCGTGGGCTTACTCATTATATAGATCTGAGTATTTGTCCTAATGTTTATCTCCAGTTAGAGAAAATTGGGAAATGATGTGAATATAGAAAATTATGATGAAGTAAATTAGTTAATATTATGTTGTGTATTTGCTTAAGATTGAATCTTATGTTGAGTGATTTGAATTTGAATTATTTTAGCACCACTGAGTATTCAATACTCAGTGTACGACTCTGTTTGTTTTCATGCGCAAGTTTTGGATGTGAGTAGGCATAGTTTTATAGTGGTTAAGCATCCGACTCAACAACTCAACTCGGGATATGCCTTATTACCACTTTTTTATGTATATGTGATTTTTGGGTTATATGGCATGTATTTAGGGTATTTATGACTTGGTGTTAACTTTGCATTTTGGTATATTTGGCAATTTTCCTAAAAGAGTAAAGGTGAATTTCATGGTTAGATATTGATGGATTATGCTAGTTTATATGAGTTTGAAGATATGAAGTAGTTGGTTAGATATTGATGGATTCATGGTTACAATTTGATGTTGTTTGGTTATGTTAAATTGATTGTCTTACATTGAGGTAAGATTTAAGTATGTTTAAGGTATATTTTGATATGGTTTGAACATATGAAATTGTGCATTTAGGGTCATTTTTCCATTTAGTCTTGAAACAACAAGAATGTGTATCGAGACCATAAGAACATAATTTTCCTTATTGTATAACTATATGTTTAATGCCTCGAGACATTGTCTAAATAGTCTCGAGAAAGAATGACTCTTGTCTCGAGACAAGGAAAAATTGAAACCAATTAAGTTTTGCTATATTCTAGGTCTATAGACATTTGAACATCGAAGTTAAAATAAAAAATTAGTGGAGGTTGGTCTTGAAACCTAATCTCGAGACATAATGGACCGTGCCTCAAGATAGATTAACTTTGAAGCAAAAATCCTTAAAATAAACTAGGGTCTATCTTGAGATAGGAAGTCCTCTGTCTCGAGACACAACATTGAAATTTGATAATTGAGTTTGGATTTAAGTCCTAACTCTAAATTTAACCCTTCATAATGTCGTAAAAATGATGAATTTGAAACTTAGACATTATGTATGTAAAGTTGTGAATATGTTTTATGATTAAATTGGTTTGAATGATAATTATGAATTAAATTTTATGATTATGTAATGAGATAGCTTGAGTTGCTTTAGCAATACAATATCACATCACATATTTGAATCCGACAACTGAATCGAGTGTAGGGTGTTACAAAGGATTTTTAATACTATTAAGCCATTATTTTTTATTGAATTTGAATAGAAAAAAAAAACCAAAAAACAAATTTTAGCAACACAATTTAAGGAAACAATTATTATGCAATAATAATATTTATGACTCATTTGTAATGTCTTATTTATAGTTTGTATTATACATCATATATTAATTATATTATTATTGTTGATGGTTTATGATAAATTTTGTTTCTATGATTATCAGGTTGTGGGATATCCAAACTCGATATAATAGGAACAGGTTTGCATTAAATAGGATTAAGAAAATTACCTACCATCCGATTCCCACCAAAATGGAACTACATTTATTTCATGAAATTAATAATCAGAATTCTGAAGGCTTTTTTTAAAACATTTTTGATGTCGACAATAAAATTTCACTTGTTGAAAAAATGCAGACACGAGAATGGAGGTGTGAAAACGAAATGTTGCTTTACCGACCAAATATCATCATCATTATCATTATTTTCATTTGAGTAGTATTTAAATGAGTTGATTTTTTGATACAGGCTCCCAACTTTGATATACTATATCAATAAAATAAGTCTCTCAGGTTTCATGTATATTGAAGGACAATTCCTTCCAAAATTATGGATGCCTGGAAAGTGAAAACCACAACTAAAAAACTGCATGACAATAGAGAAAAAGAAAGTTAGTCCAATTTTTTTTAAAATTTTTTTAATCATTTATTTAATTTTTCATCTCTAACTTTTTTTTAAATTAATATCGATTGGGGTTTATTATTCAAAAAATTAAAACAAACACAATTCAAAGAAGTCTAGAAGGCCCACTTACTGAACAGATAGGCCTAGAAGAAAACTTAATAAAAATCTAGATATTTTGAAATTGGCTCCAGCTGGACACCAACTTAATCTCGGAAATGAAAAAACTACCTGCTTCCTAACCTTGGGAAGAGCAGCGGCCGACCCAAGCACCCAATCAGAAACGTCTGCAACTGTCACCAATTAATTCTGATAAGGCCTCTCTTCAGCATTGACGATTGCATTACTTTGGAAAGAAATGTTCTTTCAAAACAGATTTTTCATTTCTTCTTCTTCCCTTTACCGACATCCACCAAAAACCTCTCCTTCAGTCTGGTTCTCGGATCCATGTTTGTAGCCTCCTGCTTCCAGCGTAGTCCGGGGTCTTCTTATCCAGGTAAAACTCTTCTTTCCTCTTCAAAGACTCTCTGGCTATTGTGTGAGCAAGATCATTTGCATTTCTTGGAATATGACTGAAAACAAACTTCTTAGATCTAACTTGATACTGCCGATGAATCATCTGATGAATATCCGAAATATAGGCTCCGATCCTCGATTTGTGTAACACCCTAAATTTGGGCCTAGAATAAGTGTGTTCGTGTGTCGAGAGAATGGATTTTGTCGTTTATACTAAAATAAGATAATGGTCAATTTTTAATTGACCCCTAGATTATGCTAAAATTTGGGGATTTGATTTATATGCTTTACTTTTTTTTTTTTACATAGTTTGTCCCTCTACTTTTATAATGTCACTAATACATTTAAATAGTTAATTTTTCTTAAAAATATTATTCAAACAGAAATAAATTATTTTATCATGAAAAGTTTGAATGGACATTTTCTTTTAAAAAAATTATTATTGCATGTTTAGTTTAATTTTTAGGAGGTAGGAAGGGTTGGTAGTGTTGGAAAAATCCTAGGCTCGATCTAGGGCTTTAGAAAAAAATGTTTTTTTTAGGGAGGTTGGTGGTAGTCATAAGGCTTTTAAAATGTTGTTGGGTTAAAAGATATCATAAAGAAGTAGGTGGTCTGGTGGCTTGGGGCGTTCTCAATAAGTTGGAGGTCAAAGGTTCAAGTCTTGGGTATGGCAAAAATTTTTATTGCGCATATGTTAGTATGAAGGCCAGAGTTTAGGCCTTATAAGTAGTTGGGGCTGTTTCATGACACAAGGAAATGCCTGGTGTAACACCCCTTACCCGAGACCGTTGCCAGAGTCGAGCACGAGGCATTACTAGACTTAACTTACTAGTTCTGGGCATAAAAATTGAAACTGTCTGTCTGTGTCATGTTCACTAAATTAATTATAACTAGAGTTACGAAACTCAAAATCTAGATCCGTAAATTTTCCCTGAAACTAGACTCATATATCTTCTTACTATAATTTTTCCAGAATTTTTGGTGTGGCCAATTAGTACAGTTTATTAGTTAAAGTCTCCCCTATTACACAGTTTAATAGTTCTGACCTCTCTTCACTAAAAATCAATTATCTCATAATATACAACTCGTTTTCCTACAACATTTTCTTTATATGAAAATAGACTTAATAAGCTTTAATTCTATATCTCATTCACAACCTAA
This sequence comes from Gossypium australe, assembly GCA_005393395.2. Taxonomy (NCBI): domain Eukaryota; kingdom Viridiplantae; phylum Streptophyta; class Magnoliopsida; order Malvales; family Malvaceae; genus Gossypium; species Gossypium australe. Next base: position 22,823,379 of record CM016626.1, read on the forward strand.
TTCAATTTCTAATATTTTTGGTGATTTTTCAAAATCACGTCAGTGCTGCTGTCCAACTATTCCCCTGCATATAATTACATAATTTCTTTAAAATAATTATCAACTAGACATTTCATAACATCCACAACCATGTTCTTAATTAACCATTTTAATGGCTAATCATTACCAAACATTTACAAGTCCATAATAAGCCATATCATAAGGTCACACACATAAAATGGCTAAGTCCCTATACATGCCATAACTTAAAACGTTCGAGTCACAAAATACCAATATAATCCTTTGATAGTGTGTACGATCTCCGACGTCCTTTCGATCCCCGAATTGGCTTGCAATACTATAAAAAAAAAATAAAGAATGGGAGTAAGCATAAAGCTTAGTAAGTTTACATGTAAATAGATGACAACATTCTTAATGAATTAACTTATTCTTTTCTTATCAAGATCACTTAAGCTTTTAACTCAATATACTCAAACTTGTATTCTTACCTTGCCTTTTTAACATGAATTTATCTTACCTTACCTTTTTAACATGAATTTATCTTACCTTACCTTTTTAACATGAATTTATCTTACCTTACCTTTTTAGCTTGAACTTGTCTTACCTTTACTTTTTAGCTTGAACTTGTCTTAACTTACCTTTTTAGCTTGAACTTGTCTTACCTTTACTTTGGTATACTCTTTGAATTTTCCCGTTGAACCACTTGGAATACTAAGGATACGCGGGTACCTTTCCTTATGAAACTTAACCATTGCCATGTCTTGACATGGTCTTACGTGGTATCCATGCCTTGTGAACTCACCAATGCCATGCCTTGGCATGGTCTTACATGGGACCTTTGCCTTATAAATTCACCAATGCCATGCCTTGGCATGGTCTTACATGGGATCTTTGCCTTATAGTAACTTATCAATGCCATGTCTTGACATGGTCTTACATGATTTCCTCAAACCCTAATGTCATGACATTTGTATCCTACACATTCCTAAGGTTCAACCGGAACTTTCTGAGATAGCTTTTCCGTCAATTCATACTTGAGTCTTTAAATAATAAATTTACAGAATAAATATGTAAATGCTGAAATTTAATAATATTTAATGTAAAATAATAGAATATTGCATTTATTTACTGCAAACTTACCTCGAAACAAAATCGATAAACTATATCGATTTAGTCCACTATCTTTTTCTTTCCCCGATCTAACTCTGGATTTCGTTCTTCTTGATCTATAATAGCAAATTAAGCTTATTCAATACTCACATTTACTAAAACAGTCCTTAATTCTAACTTTGGCAAAATTACAATTTTACCCCTAAATTTTACATAATTACTATTTTGCCCCTAGGCTCGAAAATTAAACTTCGGCCCTTATTCTTATGTTTTATAATATGCAGAACATTTTTCTCTTCTATAGCAACTTCAAATTCTTACTATAACACATACTTATGAACAATAACAACTTTTACTAATTAGTTCGTTTTACTCGTTTTCACCGAAAATCACTTAGTAAAAATTATTTCTCTACTCATAAACATGCATTATCTACCATCAATCATCAAAAATCACAAGTTTTCAACAATGACATAATTCAAAATATTCACCAAAATAAAAAATTCAACATGGGTTTTGTAGCACTCGAAGCAACGATCTCAAAAACGTAAAAATTATTAAAAACCGAACAAAAACGAGCTTACCAATAAGTTAAGAAGCTTGGCCGAATTTTGAAGCTTCCATGGCTGTTCATCTTTCTCATTTTCGTTGAAGAAGATGAACACCCACCCCACTATCTCTTCATTTGTTTTATTATAACATTAATATATAATATAAAATTTCTACTAATATTTTTAATATAATAAAAACACATAAATGCATTTCATCATTCATTGCAAATTGCAACATAAAACCTCCATATTAAAAGAACATCCACTATTTGGCCCTTCTAAAAATAACCACTAAATTTTCATTTTACGCGATTAAGCCCTTTTATTAAATTAAACACACTAACAATAAAATTAATTCACGAAACTTTCACACATGTAAATTCACATATTATAAGCACTGAAAATAATATTAAAATATTTTACTGACTTGGATTTGTGGTTTCGCAACCACTATTCCGTTTAGGCCCTATTTCGGGATGTTACACCTGGCCCAGTGGCAAAGGCGTTAGGAGTAGTAGGGGGAGCAGGGTTCTAGTCGCGGTGTGCGCTAAATGTTGGTTTTTATTTTTAAGTAAACCTGGAGCGTGGCAGAAAGGGTTATAATTAATTAGGTAGGAAATATGACTCAAATAAAATACGCGACGTAGTGGTAAGAGGCGTGTACCATCGTGAAGAGGTCGGAGGTTCGAATCTGGATGTTGGCTAATATTATTAGATTCCTTTAGATGATTCGGTCGCTGGAAAATATGCTTTAAAAGAAGTCGAGAATGAAACATGTCACAAGCAAAGTTGTGGTGCAGTGGCAAGAAGCGTGTTGTGGCTCCTGCAGGTCTCGGGTTCGAGTTGCCTTGTCCACATTAACTTGTTATTTTGCTGCAGGCGTGGGTAAGTTGGTCGCTGGAAAGTATACTTTAAAACAAGTTGAGAATGGAATATATCATAAGAACGGTTGTGGTGCAGTGGCAGGGGGCGTGTGTTGGTGCTTGGAGGTCTTGGGTTCGAGTTGCTTTGTGCACATTAACTTGTTATTTTGTTGCTGGCGTGGGGAAGGTATTTGAATGTAGTTCAAATTGAATTTTTGGCTAAATAAAAGGAATTTTTGGGATGAGGATGAGGATAAATTTTGGAGATAATAAAGGAATTTAATTGGTGATAAGTTTGAGTCGATTAGGGAGTGTAGATCTATTTATTTATTTATTTTAGTATAAATATGGGTGCCGAAATTCTCTTCAAATAGAGAGGGGATATCTCTTCAATTTCGGCATTTGAACCCCATTCTCTCAATCTTTTCTCTCCTTCTCTTCTACAAGCCAAAACCCTAGTTGCTTTCTGCAATCTTTTCTTTTGAATTCTTCAGAAGCCAAAACCTTTTATTTCATTATCTTCTTTAGTCTTTTTCTCTTGTGTCGATTTCTCCATTAAGCCGAAAACATAGACCCCATTTGATTTCTTCATTAAAAGCCGAATCATCATAAGACTTCTTTGAATCATCTTCACTTCCTGATTTTTTTGCAAAAAATCGAAATCTCCCCAAGTGCTAGCCGAATTCCCTGTGTTGAGGGCGTTATTCCGGGATTTGAAGGAGACCTGATCGTCTAGATCTAAAAGCCGAAAATCGTTAGTCTTTAACTATCATACCTCTTTTCGGGATTTTAAGCAACTGATAAGGTCCCTCGATGGAATCAAATATGGATCAGGCAAAGGAGGGGATTGGATCTGTAAAACCAATCCCTAAGTTTAAAAAGCGAGCGGTGTCGGTAGTTCGGGATTGGTCAGTAGGTTGTGGACCGGCATCCGAACAAAATCTTAGACAGATAGCAGTTTTAGCAGCTTCTGATAGTGTCGACATAGAGAGTGTCGTCCTAACGGTAACCAGGTGTGTAATACTTCCCCACCCTTTAGATCTGTGTGACTAATATATGTTCATAAGTTTATATGTTATGATAAATGCCGAAATCTCGACTTAATGTGGGAAGCCCAAAAAGGGAAACGCAAATCGCCAGGTCAGTGAATAATCTGATTAAATGTTATAAGTAATTTGCTTGTATATGATTGCATGGGTTGGGTTGATGAAAAGAGGAAGTTATACGTTATATGTGTAGCGGTTTATATCGTGATCTGTTATATGTTGTAGCGGCTAATGCCGTGATCTGTTATAAGGGCTTCGGCCATAATCTGTTGATGAGCAGCATGACTGCCATCAAGGCGTGTAGCGGTGTGGGTTGATTGTAGAAATCCCCAATGGTGTGAACGGTTGGTACGGGGGCGTGTAGCGGATGGAAACCTAGGCAAACGGGTTGGGCCTTGCATATTATTTGTTATTTATATAAATGAAATTATTAACCTGTTTTATGGGCCTAAGGCCCAAAATCTAGGGGTGCATGAGGGTTGCACACTGAGTCTCGCGACTCACCCTTTTAATTAACATTTCAGGTGATACCTAGTGCTTCGGACCGGGCTGGAGAGGAACGCAAGGTGGCCATGCAGAAGAATATGTAGAGTTGGCAAAAAGACTCAAGTTAATTATTTTATATTGTATTTTAATTAATGGATTTTAAACTTCGATGTAATAAGGCCATGGGCCACTAGTTTTATTTCCTTTTATTATGGGTTTAAATTATTTTTGTTTTAGTTATCGGAACCATTTATTTTAATTAAACTAAGGCATGTAATTAAGTTTGGATTTTATTTTACAAATACAAAATATATTTGGGCTTTTTTAAAAAATACGACATGTTTGACAAAATTTTTCTTAGTGTCATACCAGATCCGGTTGTAGTGTTTGGGCCGAGTTTAGGATGTTACAATTTGTCTTGCATTTTATCTTTGCATTTCTTTATTACTGTGAGAGCATCTCCTTCAACAACGATATCTAAAATTATATTATTTAGCAAATCATTAAAAAATAGATAAAAAGTTGATATATGTTAAATTTGTTGATGTGACATATATGTGATTTTGTCACGTGTATATCATGTTAATAATTAATTATTTTTAAATGAAAATATAAAAATATTTTTTATATTTTTAATAATATTTTTGAATTAATGATTTTTAAATTTTTAAAAATTAATAATTATTGATATGATATTCACGTGTATGTCCCATCAACAAAGTTAACAAACATTAACTTTTCATCAAATTCAGGTGATTTAACAAAAAAAACACAAATTTAAAGAGGAAAAATTAAATGAAAAATGAAAATATTATTTTTCAATAAATTATTATGTAAAAGAGCTTTTTATTTATTTATTTCTCAATTTAGCCCAACAAAAACAAACCTCAAAATTCAACAATAGGAAGCTAAGAACTTTGAAAATGTAGGAGACTCTTGGGATTTGCAAGTTGGGTAATAAATAATAATCATCCTTGAATTTGTTATCCTCCTATAGTTAAAAGGGATAAAAACTTGCATTAAATTATTATTTTAGTTCAATTAATTTCTACAGTCACTTTAAAATTTTTTTTGAATAAATTCCAAATCAAACTTTTTTTAATAGTAAATTGTGATTTTATGTAAAAAAGAAAGATGACAAAAATATCTAGAAAAAAAAGGGAAAATAGTAAATATCATATATCAGTTGAGAAACTGTTCAATTGTCTTATTTTTCTAATGGAACCAACAAATTTGTTTACGGTAGGGTTTGTTTTATTACAGAAGCTAGAAGTGAAGCATCACCGTCAGATTATTTGACATCATACGCACATGCGACAGATTAACCTATCAGGATTTAATTATACGTCACATTCATGTCATAAATTGGCATTATATATAATGAAATCTTCCTATTTTTTTTGCAATATTCACCTCCCACCAAGCCTTGTAATAACAAATATATATTACTAACTCCAAAATTGTGATCTCAGATTTGATCAACAAACCAATCAAAGAACTGATAACCCAGATTCCTTTTTCTTTAAAATATCCAATATTTTTTGTATTATATTTTATCATTGAACTGCATTGGACTTCAATTAGGGTGGCGCTCCAAGAGTTGTGGGGGTGCTTGTTCTTTTTGAAGTGGTGAAGTTGTAAGTTTAATACTTTATTTTTTTTTTTTTTGTTGCGATGATGATTTTATGGAGTTAACCAGAATTTGATGAGAGGAATGAATTGGGGGTGTTTATAAAGAGATAATGAGTGCAGGGTCATTGGGGAATCGTTCAGGAAGTTACGGCTCTTTGGACAAACAACTGCAAAATGGTGTTTTGCCAATTCAAGTGCCGTCAGCAACAAAAACCAAGCCTTTTAAAACGTTCAAGGAAAAGGAGACATTCCTTCATTGGATATGTAAGTTTGCTGGCCGGGAAAAGGTTGGATTGCTGCTCCTTTGTGCCATCTCTGCTGCCATTTTTGTTTGGGTCTTATACCTTGGCAAAGGTTGGTTTTTTCTTTTCTATTCCCCCCTTAATTTCTCTTCATCATTGGATAGTTCAATGTGCATTCTAGGAATGAGCCGGTGGTGAATAGTGATCCTTAGGCATGTTGTTCTGAGTTCTGATATTTTGATGAAAGAAGTGGGCAAAATTTTGTTTAGTTTGTGTAGTAACATTGCTTAGAGGTTAATTGCAAAGCTATTAACTTTAGTGTTTTGGTTCTTGTTAGAGTGTTTGATTCTTGAATAATGAAACGGGCATCTACAGCTTTGCTCACCGAATTCAACTTGCGTACCCACTTTCTGTGGAAGAGAATAATGTTAATGATTCATCTCAATTGAATTACTTTTCTTTGCTGTCAACCTTGGAATATATATATATATTTGATTCACTGTTTCTTATTATTTTTAAGTTCAAGCTCAAGGATATTCTTGTTTGCCCCACTCCCTATTTTAGTTCTGGATAATTGGTCTTCAGCTCTAGCTGTAACACTCCCTACCCGTATTCGTTGTCAGAATAGGTTACAAGGTATTACCGGAGTTTACGATTTTTTTTTTCAATATAGTCCCTTTATAGATATCTATCCCTGCAAATTTTAAACCGAGACCAATCCACATCAACCAATCCAATTCAACATATTTTCAAAATAGATTCATGCATATTATAAGATAACATCAACACATACCAAACCAAGGTTTGCTACCCATACCAATGGCTGATCTTACATTCATTTCATATTAACATTACTTTATTAGCTTATACATGCCATTGATTTCCAAAATAAAGTTTCTTTATATACCGAAATCTTGAGGCTGATAGTGTGATGTATCTCCTACCGAATCCGACCTCCGAGCTCTTAACACTACAAAACAGGGGAAAAGGAAACAGGGTAAGCACTTTGTGCTTAGTAAGCCCATATAACAAGAATTATACTTACCTAATATTTTCAATACAATGCAATAAACATTCATATATCCATTCAATGCACCATTACCCTAACATGCGCAAACTCAACTTTCAAGTTAGTCCAATAGTTTTCATGTATTAGTAATATATACCATGATTGATGAACTCATCAATACCATGATTTCCCATTCCCTTATTCTTTTTCCATATTTATCCCGTTGAATTTTCTTGGAATTTTCGATAGATTTTCATAGGTACACTTTTAGTGTACAAATTCGGGTCCGTCAATTCATATTCATGTGTGCACATTTCTATTTCAGAGAGCACACTCCCGCGAACCTCATCTTTACAGCGAGATTATCAGTCCAGGCTAAATCCCCTGTAATATAAACTCATAGAGTATTGTCGGGATTACCAGTCCAGGCTAAATCCCCTGCAACGACAATTACTCTAATGAGCTTGGATCTGAATTACCAGTCCAGGCTAAATTCAGACCCTAATTCGGATTACCCGTCCGGGCTAAATCCATTTTCCACATATTCTTCGGGAGGGCTATATCAAGATAGGATCACCCGTCCGGGCTAGATCCTTGTTACCGTCAATTCCTTTTCAGAGATCCATCGAATTTTCCTTTCATTCAACCGAGATTTCTTCCCCTTTTTATCAAATATATCAATCTTTCATCAATCTTCATACAATGAACATTCAAATTATATTCACATCAATAACATACATTTCAACATTTAAGAATATAATTCTAGTTACATGAACTTACCTCAATACTAGTTCGTATATAAAATCTACTAATCCGGGACTTTTTCCTTTCCTCGATCTAGCTTCGTATTTGAGTTTTCCGGATCTAAATAAATAAATTCAATCATCAATTCAATACATTTCATGTTCACATGTAGCATTCTCTATAATTCTATTATTGTTTTTAGTTCATTCAAAGCTGTCTACTTGAGTTATAGTCACTAAATTATTTTTATCTTGATCTACAGAACTTCAAATTTAGATCCGTTAATTTTCCCTGAAACTAGACTCACATATCTTCTTCTCATAAAATTTTCAGAATTTTTGGTTTAGCAAATAAGTACAGTTTATTCTTTAAAGTCACCCCTGTTCTGCTGTTTGACAGTTCTGACCCTTCTTCACTAAAAATTAATTATCTCTTTATACAGGATTCGGATGATGTTCCCGTTTATTTCTATTGAAAATAGACTCATTAAGAATTCTAAACATATAAATTTAAGCCCCTAATTATTTTTCTCCAATTTTTGATGATTTTCTAAAGTTAAAATAGGGGAACCCGAATTCATTCTGACCTTGTCTCACAAAATTTATTATATCTCATGATTGACATATCTATTGCTTACACCGTTTCTTCTATGAGAAACTAGACTCAATAATATTTAATTTAATATTTTTTTTGTCTTCTAATTTGATTTCTACAATTTATGGTGATTTTTCAAATTTAGTCTACTGCTGCTGTCTAAAACTGTTTTAGTGCAAACTGTTTATTACCAATTTTCCCCCTAAGCTTTCAATAAATGATAATTTCATCCCTGCTCAATTAACTTCTCAATTGAGCTGATTTCTCTCAATTAAAACTTTATTCTATCACTTTAAACTACTTTATAACCTTTGGAAATCAGAATTTCAGTAATAGACTTTAATTCCAAATATTTTCACAATTTAGATCCTAAAAATCAATTTCTATTGGAATTACCTAATAAAATCATCTCATAAACAATTTAAAGCTTAAATATCATGCTACTTTATCATAAACTTACAGCACTCAACCATGGTAACTTTCAATTTCATCAATGAAATCAAAAACTAATGAATTTAATAGTAGGACCTAGTTGTAAAAGTCTTAAAGACACAAAAATTACAAGAAATAGGCAAGGATTAACTTACTTGCAGTAAAAATATGAAAAGCCAGCTTAAGGAAACCCTTCTATGGTGTTTTTGCTGATGAGAATGCAGAAAAATAAAGAGAAATCTAGATAATTCCACTTTAGTCCTAGCTTTATTAAGTAAATTTTGCAATATTCCAATTTTGCCCTTAATTCTCCTTATTTTCTTGCTGATTTTATGCCCTTGCCGTCCAGCCCAAATAGACCTTGGGTCTATTTTCCTTTTAAGCCCTCTTTCTTTTATCATTTAAATTATTTAATCATTTTTCATAATTTTGTATTTGTTACAATTTAGTCCTTTTTATTTAATTACATACTCAAACGTTAAAATTTTCTAACGAAATTTTAATACCACATTACTAACATTTTATAAATATTTATAAAAATATTTCCTACTCAATTTTATGAGATCAAGGTCTCGATACCTTATTTTTACCCAATTCCTTCAATAATTCCTTTTTCTAACTAACCACTAAATCGGTAAAATTTTTCTATCGATATTTTAATACGGTTTTCCTATCATATAAATATTCATGCAAAAATATTAAAATAAATTTCTCTTTAAATCGAATTTATGGTTACGAAATCATTGTTCCGATAACCTTGAATTTAGGCCATTATACTAGCAGCTTGTAAAGAATCTGGGAATTTGTGACGGTATGACTATAAGAAATTTAAATGTATTGTGGCTTTGTTTACAGATGATGTTCAGGAAAGTTACAATGTCCCTATCCCTAAGATAAATGATAGCTTGCCTCTAAATAATTCTAGATCTCCCCTGATAAATGGAGTGCAAAATAGCCGCATACACAATTTGACGTATTCACCGGTCGATGCGGAAGGATCTGAAGTGCCCCTCCTCCGTCGTATTTTTTGGGCTACACTCTTCCAGCAGAGCATCCATGCAATGCTTTCACTTTACCCCCTCCACCAGCAGACAAAAAACGAACCGGACCTCGCCGTATGTTGTCCTTTGCTTTGGCATTATTTTCTCAATTTATTTGTTTTGGATCTTGCATTTTGTTCGGGTTTTATCTCATTGAAACATAGTTTCTAACTTTTCTTAACTTGTTTATGACACAACTTGTCCTGTATGTTACCTCCCTGTGGACGAAGCAGTTGCCTTGATGCCAAAAGGTCCATCATTTTCTCCGATTCTTTAAGAATTTAACATATATTTGTAAGGAAAACTTAAATAAAGAGACAAAATTTGGAGGTTCGAACTTTGGTGAATATCCTACTTTGAAGCAGCGTGATGATTCATATGACATACGAGAATCGATGAACGTGCATTGTGGGTATGGTTAAAATTTAAAAGACAACATGTTTTGCTATTCCTAATGTTTTTATTCATATTAATCTTTCTTTTCTTTTTTTCAATTTAGCATATTGATTGATGTGTATTGGGCATTTGCCAGATTTGTCAAAGGAACCAAACCTGGCCACGGGACTGGATTTGACCTCAATAACAATGATCTTCTTGAGATGGAGCAATGTCATGGAGTTGTTGCATCAGCAATATTTGGTACGTAACTGTTAACCATATTTATTTTAGTGTTCAATTCCTATGTTGGAAGCCAATGAACTTTTATAGAATAATCCTATTCTTTTCCAGGAGCTTTTGATAACATGCTCCAACCAAAGAATATTAGTAAATATTCCGAGCAAACAGTCTGCTTCTATATGTTTGTTGACGAAGAAATAAAATTTGACTTGGAAACTGAACATGGTCTGAATGAGAGTAAGAAGATTGGATTATGGAGAATAGTTGTTGCGCATAATCTTCCTTACACTAATGGAAGGCGCAATGGAAAGGTAAGCATTTAAAATGCTGATGAAATATCCAAGTTTGGATCAACTTGATCCCACATATCCTTCCATACACTATAGCAAAACAGGTTTTTAGCGGTATTTTTTTTTGTCCTATAAGCGCCACTAAAATAATTTGCAGCGTTTTTATAAGCGCCGCAAAAAAACGCCGCTATAGATATACCGCTAAATTTTGCGGCGTTTATGTGGAAAAACGCCACTATAGAACATGACCTTTAACGGCATTTTTCCCACAAATGCCGCTAAAGAACATGATCTTTGCTGACGCTTTTTCCACAAACGCCGCTAAAGAACATAAACTTTAAAAAAATTTATTTAAATTAAATAATATTTATTTCTATGATAAATATTATATTTTATTTTATTTTTGAAATTTGAACTTTAAACTATATACTTTTAAGGATAAATAAAAAGATATTATTTAAATTAAATTTTCTATGAAAATTTTAACATTAAAACTAATTATAAAAATTAATGAATTTAAATTTAGCATTTAAAATAATAAATTGATAACACAATTAAAATCTAACACTTAGAACTTAAATTATCTTAAATATAAAAATAAAAATTTAGAATCAAAACTAAAATAAATAATAAAAATTGGATTAAATATAAGTTAAATGAAATAAGAACTTAAATCATAACCATGTAAAATATAAGATTTGGATATCCATTCCCATGTGAAATATCAACATTCATTATTTAAATTGATCAAGCCCAATTCGTGTGTTGAAAACAAAACAATTAAATAAAAAAATAGAATAATTGTTTTCTCGTTGAATTACCAGCCACTAAAGTTTGATCAACCAAGGATGAACAATAACCATGCAAGGACTCAGCATTTGACCCAAACCCCGAGAGCAGATCTGTGCATGTTCGTTCATGCCTCCCAGAGGACATCCAATTCTCTGATGCAAATCTTCTTGAAACAGAAACCACATCATTGTTCCTATCATCTACAGAAGGAGGCCAAATCATTGACTTTTCAGCAGTGTCCGACTCAAGACATCTCCATTTGGAATCCTGCCATCTTTTGGGATCAGCATCCTCAATCCCGACTACTGTTCCAGTAAACCTGCAATAAAAAATACGAAAGCCCTTAGCTTGCTCCCATATCAAGTTGAAAACTGTTGCTCATGCAGTAAAATACTAGAAACTTCAAAAATTATTATTCTGATTTATCCACACAAGGATGTAGTATCCTTTAATGACTCCCATGTACTGACCAAATGGAACAATAAACTCAGCCGGACTTGTCCTACAACAGAACATTTCCATGTGTAAATACAAGAAGATACAAATAACCCTTTGACCAAATAGCAACATTAGAGTTGAAAATTCCTTAGTGGCCTATTTAAAGAGCTTTAGCATATTAATCTGGGAAAAATGACACGCATATCAAAAAGGAAGTAAGATTTACATACCTAGGTTTGTAATACACTGTGAAAATGGTTTTTGTTAAACAAGCTCAAATGAATCACAACCAAATTATCACATAAGAAAGAAGAAAAGAAACTCATACATCCACAACAGTGAAGTATGATAATCACCTCATTTTAGAGTTTTCTAGCTCAAGCAGACTCAAGCTGCTGCCCACCCAAAAAAAGAAAGTACTAATTCAACGGTCTAAGTTAGGGTGGTTCAAGCCATCGACTTAGCTTGTCTAGCAACCTGTACTTAACATAATTTATATATTTTGACCAATCATGTTCCATATTTCATCTACAAAAAATACTTTTAATGTTAAATATATTAATAAAAACTATATTTTAAATTGATATAAACTATATTTCAATGTTAAATATATTAATAAAAACTATATTTTAAATTGATATAAACTATATTTCCATTTACAACAGTATATGAAACAGACATATAAATTTCATTGTAAGACAGTTAACACTTCATTGTAAGACATATTGTTTCGTTGCCTGTTGAGGGGCAATATCATGTACCTTCACTAATACTGATGATGAATTTTTGGATCTCTCTTTCTTTTTCTTCTTAGGATCATAAAATTAAATAATGTTTCTATAAATTTAAAATATCACAAAAGCCCTTTAATGACAGACACATGTAAAGAACAGGCAAGAGTTACAAAGGAGAAAAAGAAAAGGAAAATAGATAATAAATGCAAGAAAAATTACCTTTGCAAGGTACCTTACTATCCTCCATATTTAATTTTGTCTTAGACTCTTGCCTTGCTTAGACTCTTGCCTGGCATCACTTCTTAACTTATCAACTGTGTCTTTGACACTATTGAGACCAAAATGCAACAAAAGGAAAGCAGAAAACAGCAATGAGGAATAAAATCCATAAGTTTTGATTTTTATATCTATTGTAGCTTCAATAGTTATTCAGCAAATAAAAGTCCTTCAATAGTCGCAACATCTAGACAGTAAAAAAACAAGATAACTAACGAAGGCCATACACAAGATACGTGTTAATTTATCTGGTTGCCTCAGGAAAATCAGAAACAAAGTTTAACGAAAGGAGAAAAGTAACAAAGTTGAGGCATTGCTCAACAACAGTAACAGTTAGAGTACCAAATAACTAGATTGATTTGCATGATGAAGTATATAAACTTAACAAACGGAAATGATAGAAGCAATATGTCCAATACTAATTTCATGGAGGTGGAAAAAGCAAGATGCATGTCATTATAGTCGATTTGTCTTACGGATCAACTCACCATTGCCACAAATGCAAGGTGTTTTGCTCATCTGATGGTTGAACCTCCTTTCATGCGAAAAATGGAAACAAATTTTATTAAAGGAGTTGGATTGTTTTACCCTTAGCCAAGCAGAGTATGTCACTGTTACACCCCTTACCTGTATTCGATGTCGGAATAGGGTACGAGGCATTACCGGAACACATACACTTGTAAACGCATTAAACCGAGTCATAAAATTTCATCCAAATTAACACTTTTCAATTTTCATCACAAAGTCCCTAATATGGACCTACGAGGCCCAAAAATACATTGAAAGCGGTCCGGGACTAAACCAAGAACTTTGGAAAACATTAAAAAAATTTCTTGAAAAAATAGGGGCAGACGCCCGTGTCCAAAGTCATGTTCTTCTCACAACCATTCACATGCCACACTTTTTCTTATTTAATCATCATACACTCATTCACCCAAATTATGCATCTCATAAATTCCATCATCACAAACATATAACTTGAATAATACTAGCCAACATCAATGGCCTTATACAAAATGAACTACTAAATATTAAAGGCCAACATTTTAGGCCAAAACAATTATGACACATACAAATGACTATGTAACGTCCCTAACCTGAATTCGTCACCGGAATAGAATTATGGAGCATTACCAGAGTTACAAATTTATTTATCAGACATTTTATTTCATCTAGCATTCATATTTGGAACCAATCAAAATCAAACATATTGTCCCTTAAACATATTTGTTTTTTCTCGACATGTCTTACTTGAATTTATTACTCGTCTCAACATACTTAATTTCCTTGTATCAATGTATCAAAGATAATCACATATTTACATGTCATGATAAATATCATTCTCTTATCGTTTCTTCATAAACATAAATCAGTTAATTCATTATATCAATATTTCATGTACCATCAACTTGTATTTCCTTATATCACATAATTAGGTTACACGAACTTACTTGGCTAAATTGCAGATATACCAAGATTCTGGGGCATTTTGGTAATTTTTTATTTTCATCGATTTTTCAACCGATCTTGATCTAAATTAATAATTTCATTCAATTTATTAATTTAGACAATAAAATAATTCATTTCACTCAATTTGGTCATTTTTGATATTTTTACAAAAATTGCCTCTAAAGTTTTACTTTTATTCAATTTAGTCCCTAAGTCTAAAACATGCAAATTATCCCTTTAATATAAATCCATGCTAGTTGATTATTCATATACATATTTTTCCTCCTTTTCCTCTCCATACCACATTCTTAATGTATATAATTCCATTATTTACTTATGTATGCATATCAAGCTGTCCACTTGAGTTATAGTTATTAAATTATTTTTATATTAAGCTAAAGAACTCCAAATTAAGATCCGTTAATTTTTCCTAAAACTAGACTCACATATATTTTTGGTTTAGCCAATAAGTACAGTTTATTCTTTAAAGTCACCCTTATTCTGCTATCTGACAGTTTCGACCCTTCTTCACTAAAAATTAATTAATTATCTCATCATACGGGATTCGGATGAGGTTTCCGTTTGTTTCTCTTGAAAATAGACCATTCGTGTTTTTAATCATATAGATTTAAGCCCCTAATTATTTTTCTCCAATTTTTTTAGGATTTTCCAAAGTCAGAATAGGGGAACCCGAAATCATTCTAACCTTATCTCACATAACCTATTATATCTCATGATTTAGAATTCCATTGCTTACAAAGTTTCTTCTATAAGAAACTAGACTCAATAAGTTTTAATTCCATATTTTATTCATTCTCTAATTCAATTTCTAAAATTTTTGGTGATTTTCAAAGTTAGACTACTGCTGCTGTCCAAAACTGTTTTAGTGCAAAGTGTTAATTACCAAGTTTGTAACACCCTTATTTACTCTCTCTCCAATATTTCCCATCACTTTCTCTTATTTTCCTTCACTAACATATCAAGAACATAGGACCATATATAAGAAAACTCTACTATAACATCATTTCCATGTTTTTTCAATAATAACAAACTTAAAAATATATTAAAATCTTGATGTTCTTACCTTGTCTTATTGATTTCAATCTTTAACTTAATTTTCTCTCTCCTATAGCTTCTATTTCTTGAATTTAACTTGATATTCTTGCTCCCCATAGTCTCCTTGTCATCTTTCTCTCTTGATGGCTATGGAAATTCTTTTGAATTCTAAGTGAAAATGGTAGATTTCTGGTGAAAGGACCAAATTGTAAAGAAAATAAAACTTTCTTTCTTTCTATCTTCTTCTTATGTTGGTGCATGAGAAAGATGATGGATGGTGTGTTGTTGTTGTTGTTTTCCTATCTCTTTTTCCCCCCCACATATATATACACTAAATAAAATAATAAAATAATAAATATCTTATTAAAATATTAATAAAGTAAAAATATCATCAACATAATCATTACATTCTAGAACTCTCTCTCTTGCTAATTGACCATTTTGCCCTTCATGATCTTTTAAAATTCCATCATTGAGTCATCACTTAATTTGAAAAAATTACAATTTAGTCCCTCATAATTCTTCACCTATTCGATTTGGTCTTAATTCATCCATTTTCCTTAGTTTCTATATTATTCCACCCCTAAAATATTTTCACTATTGGTCCTTCAACTTTTTCATATTTATACTTTAACCCCTCAAATTTTGAGTATTTACTCTTGAGCAACAAAACTTTTTTCACTTTTACAATTTAGTCATTTCTTGAATTAATAATGTAATATATCATAATATACTTCCCAATGTTGACATAATCCAAAATTTCACTTTTTGTCACTTTATTTCCTTTCTTAACTATGTCAAGGATAATATGTTACTTTCTTAATGTAATAATTTTTGGGGTATTACAGTCACTCTTTCATTTGAGTTTCTTTCCTTTTTATTTCTATGTGTGGTGTGGAAGTTCGTTAATGCACTTATATCACATTTTATAGCTAACTAAGCTTCCTATCATTCAAATTCAACTTGGTTCAATCATACCCTAATTGGAAATGCAAAAAGAAAACCATTAGCCTTGTTTTTTTACCTCAAAAACATTGTCAGGAGTCTTTTCAATGGAGGCTGAAATGGAGTTAAAATTAGCAGAAAGATAAAATATATATATATATATATATATATATAAACTATGAAAGAAACAAAAACCCAATATATATAATAATGCACACATACACACAACATATATATATATATATACACACCCTTTTGGTACAAAAAAAGAGTTCCAATAATTTCAAACCTTTCTCTCACGTATAGCTAGCAAAGAAGAATTCATTTTAGCTTCAAGAGCTTGCAGTTCCTTAATGTTAAGTTCATTCAAGTCTCCACCCATTCTCTGCCTGCAAATAAATAAAAAAAGCTCGTTCCCTTAATCAACATCAACAAAAAAAGCATGAACCCTTTTTTTCATTGACAAATAAACCCTAGCTTTGGTTTATATATATATACACACACCATGGGAAAGGGCTATAATTTTCATTATACCTAATCTCCCTTCTCAGCTTCTTGTTTATCTCCTTCAACCTCCTGTAATTTTCTTCCATTATTTGCAAAAATGTAACACCCCTAACCCGTAACCACCGCCGGTCTAGGGTTAAAAGGTATTACCGGAAAATTTAGAACTATTACGAACATTTCAATCATATCTTAACAATTCATAATCAAAGAGTCCCTTAAATAGGTCTACGAGACCTTAAACATGCATTAAAAAGGGGTTGGGACTAAACCGAACACTTATGAAAATTTCTGAAAATTAAACATTTTTCAAAGCTACAGGGTCACATGCCCTTATAGGCAGGCCGTATGCCTCACACGGCCTCAGACACGCCCGTGTGTCTGAGCCGTGGCAAAACAGGGCATACATACTGACTTGTCCACACGGCCTGAGACACGCCCGTGTGCCTCATCCGTGGTCGACACTGACTTGCACCACACAGCCTGAGACGCACCCGTGTGTCCAGCCCGTGGTCGAAACTGACTTGTTTTGAAATGCAACCACGAAGGACACGGTCGAGCCACACGCCCGTGTGCTCAACCGTGTTGGCAAATATAGGCCATTTACAAGGCCAATTTGCCACCCACACTTTGAGTTATACCTATAAGCACAAATAAGTACCATTCCAAGCATCAAAAGTAACCAAAACATACCAAAATAACCATATTTTCTAATCATTCAAGAGCATATCAAACATACCAATTTATGCCATATTTATCTCATTATCATCATAATTATTCCTAAGCAAAATCTATCCACAAACTTACCAATTCATTTTGACATCTTTTCATCTATAATATACCAACTTTGCATCACAAAAAAAATGATTAAATATTACCATATGCACATCCATTTACAAGCCATATCACATAGCTTATATATATATACAATTCAAAACATCAACCATTTCAACTAGACTATACATGCCATACTTAAATATGTACACATTCAAAAGATACCAAAATAGAGTTTGATAGTGTGATGATGATCCTCGACGATCCCCGAGCCTTCCGTAGCTTTAACGATCTATAAAACAAAGCAAACACACACAAAGTAAGCTTTCAAAAGCTTAGTAAGCCATATACATAAACTTAACATATAACATTCATAATCACATCAAATACAAGATCATTAATATATCTCCATTTCAAATTCATAACTCTTCTTTGGCTCAATTGTTTAACCATTGCTTACCAACAATTCATATCTCCAAGTATCTCATTTGATCATAAACCATTCATACATATATCACATTTTGCCTCATTAAGTCTATGCACATATGTCACTTTTGTAAATTCACATATACTTACCTTTCATATTCAAACATAGTATACACTTCAGACGTACCTGAATTGGTAACACATTTCACATAGTCTTTCATTTTTCGGAATTGCCCGTTGAAAAATTCGAAATCAAATAGGATACTCGGATACTCGGAATACTCGTACAATACCAACGTCCCAGACGTGGTCTTACATGTAATCCACTATCGATGCCACTGTCCCAGACAGGGTCTTACACGAATCAAATACGATGCCAATGTCCAAGACATGGTCTTATACGTAAATCTCAAATCAATGCCAACGTCCCAGACGTGGTCTTACATGATATCACATATAGGAACCCTATGTCATGACATATGAATCCTATCTATTCCTAAGGTTCGTACGGGACTTTTCTGACCTTGACACATTGTCGATACTTTCTCAAATTTCACTCGTATATCATTCAAAGCCATTCATCACAATTTAATATTAATTGAACATAATAATTCAACTTAACTACATTTATTTGTATATAGACTTACCTCGTATTCTGAATAAACGGACGGATTAGACTACTTGATCACTTTCGACTTTCCTCGGTCTAAATCCGTTTTCTTTGGTTCTTGATCTATACATATTCAAATTTAACTCATTTATTCACCAAATCCTTCAATTCAATCCAAAAACACATTTAGGGTAATTTACAAATTAGTCCTCACATTTTTACATTTTGACATTTAAATCCCTATTTCATAAAATCACAAAATACACATAATTTCTTTGTACCAATGTTTAGCCGAATTTTCATATGCCTCATACAAGTCCATACATTTCATTTATTTCACATTTTAGTCCCTCAAAATATTATTTTCTTAATTTAGTTCAAATTACTCAAATTCACCAAAAATCCAAAGACAAAACATGTTAATCTAACACATATATTTCATATTTCATCAATTAACATCACAAAGCTCAAACATTCATCAATGGCACATTTCAAAATCATCATCAAATTCTAAAATTAAGATATGGATTTTGAAGTATTCGAAGCAACGATTACAAAAACGTAGAAATGATCAAAAATCGATTTAAAAATATACCTCAATCAAGCTAAAACCTAGGCCGAATATAACAAATTAAGCTTCAAACTCTTTCTTTTTCTTTCAAGAATCGGTATAAAAGATGAACATAGTGGCTTATTTTATCCTTTTATTTTATAATAATTTCTTTAATAATAAATTTCCAATTTTAACCTTTTAATTAAAACATATAATACATTTATAATTCATACCCTTTACCGTCCATGTAACACCCCTAACCCGTAACTGTCGCCGGACTAGGGTTAAGAGGCATTACTAATCATTTTCGAACATTCCATATCATTTCACATCTAAACATAACAGTTCATATTCAATGAGTCCCTTAATGAGGTCTACGAGACCTTAATCACATGCTAGAAGGGGGTCGGAACTAAACCGAACACATACGAAAATTTTTAAAATTTAAACATTTTTTTAAGTTACAGAGGTCACACGCCCGTGCGTCCAAGCCGTGGCAAAATAGGGCATACATACTGACTTGTTCACACGGCCTGAGACATGCCCGTGTGCCTCACCCGTGGTCGAAACTGACTTGCACCACACGGCCAATCACACGCCCGTGTGTCCAGCCCGTGGTCGCTACTGACTTGATCCACACGGCCAGTCACACGCCCGTGTGTCTTGCCCGTGGTCGAGTTTGACTTGTTTTATAACACAACCTCGAAAGACACGGTCGAGCCACATGCTCGTGTGCTCAACCGTGTGGGCAGTTATAGGCCATTTTCAAGGCCAAAATGCCATCCACACTTTGAAATCACCTACAAGCTTTAAATCTCATGCATTTATACCCCAATTGGCAACCAAAACATACCATTATATGCATCAAATAATCATCATCAACATCATTTATTTCTATACTCAATATCATTACAAATAAGTCCATCCAAAGTATCAAATGTACTCCTCCAAACATATAAAACAAGCATTATGCAATCCATACCATAAGTTCATATTTTATCCATCATTCCCATTAACCAATTCAAGTATAAAACATACCATTTCCATTCTCACTATTTCATAATTCATTCATCAATTTCATAGCCCACATATATACACCATCAACATTTAACCATCTAGCCATATCACATGGCAAGGTCCAACATCACCGAAGCATACTATAACTTCTAGCCTATACATGCCATATACTAAATATGTACATCTTTCAAAAGTACCGAATTAGATAGCCGATAGTGTGATAGATATGCTGACGATTCTCGGATCCGAGCTAGCTTTACTAACATTATAAAATAGAGAAACAAATCACACAGTAAGCTTTCAAAGCTTAGTAAGTTTGTAATATAATACATACCACTTAATAATGCAACACCAATATATATAATTAAACCATCACATAGATAGATACACAATTAAGCACATTATCATCCTCAACCATATGCTCAAATATACATTCATTCAATCTTTGAAACTATAACATCAACCACATAGGTTCAAACATACCTTTGTCAACACTTAGTTAATAAAGGTACTTGTTATTCGATGCTCGATACCATATCTCATTCACTGCTCGATATCTTTTCAACTCAACCGCACACTTAGTGCCCAAATTATAGCCAAAGCTTAATTAACATCGCACACTTAGTGCCTCGATACAAAACCGAACTTAATTCAGCATCGCACACACAGTGCCAATCAATAAAGCCGAAGCTTCCATTACTTCGCACACACAGTGCTATTCATCTCTGTCTCGATTTCAATTGCGCACACTTAGTGCCACATTTCTCAATCTCATATTTAACATTTCTAATTCAATAATTATACATTCATTCAATTTTCATCACATAGACATAATTTAACAGTTAGTATTATATTCGAACTTACCTCGGACGTCGAAATATCGAAACTAGCCGATCAGTCGAGTATTTTGTCTTTGTCTTTGCCTTGATCTCGATCCGAATTTCTCTTTTCTTGGTCTATGCATATTCAAATTTAACTTTTTCAATCAAAAATTCTTTCAATTTAGTCCAAACACACATTTAAGGAATTTTAGAAAATAGGCCTCATATTTTCACATTTCGACACCTTAGTCCCTAATTCATCAAATCACAAAATACACAAAATTTCTATTCACATAAGCTTAGCCGAATTTTCCTTGTGCTTATACAAGCCCATATATTTTATTTATTTCACATTTTAGTCCCTCAAAATAATATTTTCACAATTTAGTCCAAATTACTCAATTTCATCAAAAATTCAAATACAAACTATGTTAACCCAACACTAAGCTTTCATATTCCACCAACTAACAACACAAAGCTCACATATTCATCAATGACATATCTCAAAATCACCATTAATTTCTAAAATTAAAGCATGGGTTTGATAATACTCTAAGCAACAATCACAAAAAAGTAGAAATTATCAAAAATCGAACAAATTTCGTACCTCAATCAAGATCTCAAGTGTGCCGAAACCCAAAGCTCTTCCTTGTCTTTATTTTCTTTTGTTATTCGGTTGAGATGAAGAGAAATTAAAGATGATAATGCTTTTGTTTTATTTATTATACATTTATGCTTGTTTTACCATTTTACCCTTGATTAAAACATTATAAATTCACCTATTATAAACTCATTTATGTCCATTCAAAACATTAATGGTCCATTTACAATATAAGGACCCCTCATATAAAAAGCCATGACAATTAAGCACTTTAACAATCAGCACACAGCTTTTGCATTTTATGCGATTAAGTCCTTTTTCTTAATTCGATACACAAACGATAAAATTTTCACACATGCTCAATCACATATTATAAACATCAAAAATAATATTAAAATATTTT
The DNA here is from genome assembly GCA_005393395.2 of Gossypium australe. Taxonomy (NCBI): domain Eukaryota; kingdom Viridiplantae; phylum Streptophyta; class Magnoliopsida; order Malvales; family Malvaceae; genus Gossypium; species Gossypium australe. Next base: position 22,845,435 of record CM016626.1, read on the forward strand.
TTTGACCTCGAATTTGTTGTCCCGAAACAACTATTTTGACTAGGGTCTAAACTGGGCTGTTATAGTCCATGCTATAATTCTATGGCTTAATTCCATTTTAAGGCCTTCATATTAAAAGAACATAACATTAAAGCACTTTAACAATTATCAAGGCACTTTTGCATTTTACGCGATTTAGTCCTTTTCTCAAATTAAGCACATAGACAGATAAATTAATTCAAGAAACTTTCACACATGCTTAATCACATAATGCAAGCACCGAAAATAATATTAAAATATTTTTTGTCTCGAATTTGTGGTCCTGAAACCACTATTCCGACTAGGGTCTAAACCGGACTGTTACAAAAAAACACTCACAAAAATGGAATAAACAATGTAAAAGCCCATTTTCGCCCGGGCCTATTTTTAACCAAAAAAAAATAAACAGTAAAACCAAACAGAAACCAACCCAAATAATAAAGTCCAGAGTCCATTAAATTAAAATTACAGCAGGCCTAAAACCATTAAAACCCGAATACAAACAAAACCCAATTCCTAATCCTACCCAAATTTACAGGCCCGAATAGCCCAAGGGTTTCAACATGTCCAGAAACCCTAGAATTCTCTAGAGTTTTCCAGCGCCATTCGAGTAGCCAAGTTCGCACGTGCGTCGCAGCGGTTTCCAGAATACTCCAGTGCCGTTCAGCCAACCCCGTGTGCGTTGTCCCACGCCAGCAGAGCGCTCGGGCTACCCCGCTTCCACGAAGTCTTCACCTGCAAACAGAAACAAAAAGAGCCAGCAAAGCAATAACAGAATACAGTAGAAGGAAAAGATAGATCTCGTGTATTTTATTTTTATCAGGCTATAAAATGCCGTGTACAAACACTGTAAAAAGGATCCCCGATTTCTTTGGTATTACACGTAAATAGAGAGAAAGATTTCAGAAAATTTGATTTTTCATCTTCAATTTTTTAGATATTTACTATTTCATTTCTATTTTTTAAACAAAAAAAAAAATCCACAAAAAATGAGAATTTTACCTTTGAAATGCGAATCGTCGGAGGGCCTTCTTCTTGGTAATCGAAGCAAGGCAATCTTTCAGGTTTAGGGACAGGGAAAACTCATACCTGGCTTGAAAGGGGACGAAAATCGGACTGAAATCGGTTACTCTTCGCCGATCATCGTGGCGTTGAGGCTACCGAAACTTCTTCTTTTCCTTATGCGGCGCGTCTGAGAGGAGAAAGGGGCTAGGGTTCAATTTCATAATAAGGGGATTAAAAATTTTCTGATTAGTTTAGGGTTTATTAACCATTTTTTTAAATAATGCAAAATGACGCAGTTTAGGAGGGTGTAGATCCGCGCATCGACCCACTTTAGGACCCGGATCCGCGCCTCTCCACTGCAAAAGGGTTATTTACGCAATCGATCCCTATGTCTTCTGATTCTATTGCAATTTTGTCCTATTCAAACGCGACGTTTTAGCTATTTAGAATATTTGCTGGTTTAACCCCTGATAAATCACACGCATTTCAGATTGATCCTTGCGCATTTTTAAATGATTTTGATTTATTATAAAGTAGCCTATAAATCTTGTTTTTGTTTCAATTAAACACCTTTTTTTGTTTTTATATACAACCTTCACGTTTTTATTAATTTATTTTTTATTTGGTTTTAAATTATTTTATAATATGATAAAATATATATTTATATACTATTTAATTTAAACTATTTTCTAGCATACATATATATAAAATTAGTGTTAGAATTATTCCATTGATTTCGTAGTATTGTTAATGTATGTATGTTAATTAATTTTCTTTTTATTATTGATTTAATGATTGATAATTATTGATATTATGTATGTTTTAATTCTCGTTTTATATTTATTGGTTGCTTGAGATTCAATACCATTATATTTCATTTGTACATAATTACTTCACGCTGTATGTTATTATTCGATCGCATTTTATTCGTTTAGAAAGCCATATTTTAGCACCGCTCATGATTTTGAAAATCATTTTTGTGCAAAGATTTAAATCATAAGACAATGCTCGTGTTTGGAGGTTTCGACAAATTCGTGCTCTAACTTACTGAGTTCCGATTTTCCTCGTTAAAATCTAGTAACCGAGTATCCTTTCTCTCTTAAATTAAAATGCATAATTTGTCAAATAAACAAACTTATTCTTGGGATTTTTGAGATATTGCGCCCTAACTTATTGAGTGTGATATTTTATTATCTCGCGATAAGTTTTTTTAAAAGAACAAAGGCAATATTCCGAATTTGGGAATTTTGAGAAATAATGCCCTAACTTATTGGGTTGCGATTTTTCATTTGACCCAGATAAGGGAATATCCTTCTTATTTTAAATATACAAGTATTGAATGTCGAAGGATAAATCCAACTTCGAGAATATAAGATGTTATGCCCTAACTTACTGAGTATGGCATTTTATTTCTCTGAAATAGGGAGCTTTGGCATCCAATACGGTTTTGTCTTAATATATATATTAAATAAATGGATCGTAATCTAGAATCTTTTCAAATTTTCGGTATTAAGACATTAATTAATCAATTTGGTACCAATTTTGGGCGTTGCGAGGGTGCTAATCCTTCCTCCCACGTAACCGATTCCCGAACCTGTTTTCTTAGATTTCGTAGACCAAAATTTATTTCAAAGGTGACCCGGTCGCACCTAAACAAAAAAGATTGGTGGCGACTCCATGTTTTTAAAGTCTATTCCCGTTTTTCAAAACCCAAAAAAATGGTGAAGACAAAAAAAAAGAACCCCATAAAGCTTAAAAACTAAATTGTAAACCTCATAATGGGAGTTCCATAGATCAATCCCTGTGGCCTTTTGGTATAGATAAAAAAAACCCTTTTGTCCTAATTCAGAAAGAAACAAAACCCTAAATCAATGAATCATTTGTTATATGTATATATATATATATATATAAATTCATGGAGAGAAAAAGAAAAGGTTTAGGGATTTGAAGGGTATTACGAGATGTTGGGGCTAAAGAACTCATGGATTTTGCCAGTGCTGGAGAACATGATCAATGAAACCTTGGCGCACAAAGAATAGTGGCTCTTGGGCTTTCTTGAATAAATTGTTCCTTCGTTTTGAATAAGTGACTTACCTATTTGTAGCGTTCTCGATCTTCTTGATCTAGATCTTCCCACGACCCATTGTTGGTTTTTTTCAAGTGAATGATCAAATGAGAGAGAGGGTAGCAGTTAGGCTTAAAGAGGTTTGCAGCAAAATAATGTTAAATGAGAAAAATGGTGATGAAAAGGGAACTGAATCCCATATCAAGAAAAAGGGTTTGAAGGGATGGAAAGTATTATTGTTTAATAACTAGAAATAGTTGTTAAAATTCAGTGAAACACTGATACAAGTTTACAGTGTGAGGGTATCTCGAGGTTAATCAGGGTTGATAAAGAAAAGGGAATCAAGGGAGAGGAATAGAAGAACATGTTGAGAAAGGCTGGGAAAGAAAAGGGAATCGGGGAGAGAAATAAAATGGCTTCGTTTTAATCAAAATTAAAAAATAGCGGCGTTTATGGGAAAAACGCCGCTATTGCCTTACCTTTTGGGGCGTTTATGGTAAAAACGCCACTAATGGTATATATTTTGTGGTTGCGGCGTTTTTAACACAAACACCGCTATTGCTTACCTTTTGTGGCATTTTTATTACAAACGCCTCTATTGCTTACCTTTTGCGGCGTTTTTATCACAAACATCGCTATTGCTTTACCTATTGCGGCATTTTTCGTTCAAACGCCGCTAAAAATGCCGCTAAAACCTTAATTTCTTGTAGTGATATGTTAAAATACTCATGTTATGCCTATACTAGATCCCAAAGTTTCTACTGCATAGGCTGTTTCCGAATGCTCGTTTCTCTTTGTGGATTGACAGGAAGCTCCAGCTTTTTGTTGATCCGTATCAAATTCTTGAAAGGTACTTCCAAATTTATATGATTCTTAGGTCTTATGTGATTAGATGATACTGGACGTGTGTCCATAATAACTTTTCGATAACTATCATCAGCACTGCGACGTTTCATGGTTTCTTGCCAACTTATAAATTCAGCTTTTAGTTGTGTCTTTTCGTTTTAGTGTGTTTAATTAATGTTTTTTTATTCTAACATTTTCAAGATTTTCCTTTAGGTTCTTGTGGAGAAAAAATGCTACTTTTGCAATTTCTAGGCATTATATATGTTTTGATGTGTTTGAGGAAGCTGAGGCAAATAAAGCTGCTCGCAAATACAATAATGCCTCCATTGACTTTCAGGTTGACTTCTATAAAAAAGAGGGTTTGACCCCATATTCCGAGCCTAAGCTTCCCACTAGTGGTAGGGTGGAAGATACTTGATCTTGTGTTCTTTATTTTATTTCTTGAACGTGCCTTGCATACAGTTTGCTCTATTGGCTGTCTCTGCAGATGTTCCCGAAGGATATGCAATAATAAGGGAGCATGTTCCTATTAGCAACCTCTTCACTTGTCTTTGGTTCAATGAAATAGACTGTTTTACTTCCAGAGACCAACTTAGCTTTTCAAGGTAAGGGACAAGGTTGCAGCAAAGACAAATTGTAACACCCCCTACCCGTATCCATTGCCGGAATAAGCTACGAGGCATTACCGGAGTTTACTGAACATTTTCGAATAATTACGAGTCATGTATTATTCATATTCTGAAAATAATCATAACATCCCTCTATTGGGCCCTCGAAGCCCAAAACATACATTAGGAACCAACCGGGATCATAGGGAATTTTTCGCAAAATCCTAAAATTTTCATACATTGGTTAGCGTACTTTAATATTGACAAACTTATTTTCTCGACATGTCTCACTTGAATTTATTACTTGTCCTAATATACATAATTTTCCTTGTATCAACGTATCAAAGATAGTTTCATATTTACATGTCATGATGCATATCATTCTCTTACCGTTTCATCATAAATATAAATTATTCAATTCATTATGAAAATATTTCATGTACCATTATTTTCATGAGTTTAGTGTATATTTATTCTAGTAGCAGTTCATAATCTTGAATATGCATAAGTTTCACATACATGTATTTTCCATGTCACATTTCAATATATCAAATAATTATCATTTCTATGTATTTCAAGTTTAATTTCATGATTTCAAGTACTTGCCATTTTCTATATTTATCCAGTTGAATTTCTCGAAATTTCGATGAATTTCCAGTAGTACACTTATAGTGTACAATCCCAGGTTCGTCAATTCGTACACATATGGGTATACCCTTTTTCTAGATAGCACACTCCCGCGAACCTCATTTCTTACAGCGGGATTACCAGTCTAAGCTAAATCCCCTGAAAGATAGCACACTCCCGCGAACCTCATTTCTTACAGCGGGATTACCAGTCCAAGCTAAATCCCCTGTAACATATGCTCAAAGAGTATTGTCGGGATTACCAATCCAGGCTAAATCCCTTGCAACGACAATTACTCTAATGAGCTTGGATTTGAATTACCAGTCCAGGCTAAATTCAGACCCTAATTCGGATTACCCGTCCAAGCTAAATCCATTTTCCACATATTCTTCGGGAGGGCTATATCAAGATCACTCATTCGGGCTAGATCCTTTTCACACATATTCTTCAGGAGGGCTATATCAGGATAGGATCACCCGTCCGGGCTAGATCCTTTTTACCATCAATTCATTTTCAGAGATCCATCGAATTTTCCTTTCATTCAATCGGGATTTATTTTCCCTTTTCATCAAGAATATCAATACTTCATCAATTATCATACAATAAACATCCAAATTATATTCACATGAATAAAAATATATTTCAAGCATTTAAAAATATAATTCATGTTACACGAACTTACCTCGTTGCTTGTTCATGTTTATAGTTTCACTAATCCGATGTCTTTTCTTTTCCACGTTCAAGTCTCATATTTGAGTCATCCGGATCTTTATAAATAAATTTGATCATCATTTTCATTCATTTCATATTCTGATACATTCAATTAATGCTCTAGACAAAATTACCATTTTGCCCCTAAGCTTTTAATTAATGACGATTTCATCTTTAGGTTCAGAAAAACAAAATTCTTGGAATTTAATCCTTGTTTCAAGCCTAATTATTCTCATATATATATTGATAACAGCCCATAAATTCTATGAAATATTAGATTTTTCCATAATTTTAACACTTTTCAATTTAATCCCTAAAACATGTTTTCACTCGATCTTGATCTAAAATTAATAATTTCATTCAATTTTATAATTTAAATAATAAAACAATCCATTTCATGCAATTTTGTCATTTCTGACATTTTTACAAAATTGCCCATAAAGTTTTACTTTTATTCAATTTAGTCCCTGAGCCTAGAACAAGCAAATTAGTCATGCTAGCCGAATATTCATATATATTTTCCTCCTCCTCCTCTCCATTCCACACCCTTAATTTATATAACATGCTTATAAGTAACATTATCTATGATTTCACTATTTACTTATAAATTTATTCAAAGCTATCCATTTGCGTCATAGTCACTAAATTATTTATATCTTGAGCTACAGAATTCTAATTTAAGTTCTTCTTGATGTTTTAGAAACTAGACTCACATATATTCTTACCATAAAATTTTTAAAATTTTTGGTTTAGCCAATAAGTACAGTTTATTCTTTAAATTCATCCCTGTTCTATTGTCTTACAGTTTCGACCCTTCTTCACTAAAAATTTATTTTCTCTTAGTACAGAATTCAGATGATGTTTCTATTTATTTATCTTGAAAAAAGATTTATTAAATATTTTAAAAATATAAATTTAAGGCCCTAATTATTTTTCTCCAATTTTTTATGATATTCCAAATTCAAAAAAGGGGAACCCGAAATCATTCTGACCTTGTCTCACAAAACCTATTATATCTCATGATTTAAAATTCCATTACTTACACCGTTTCTTCTATAAGAAACTAGACTAAGTAAGCTTTAATTCCATGTTTTATTCATCCTCTAATTCGATGTATACAATTTTTGGTGATTTTTCAATTTAGACTACTGCTGTTGTCCAAAACTGTTTTAGTGCAAAATGTTAATTACCAAGTTTATAACACCTTTATTTCCTTTCTCTACAATATTTCCCATCACTTTCTCTTATTTTCTTTCACTAACATATCAAGAACATAAAATATTATATAAGAAAACTCTACATTAACATCATTTCCATGCTTTTTCCACAATATCAAACTTAAAAATATATTGAAATCTTAATGTTCTTACCTTGTCTTATTGATTTCAATCTTTAACTTGATTTTCTCTCTTCTCCAGCTTCTATTTCTTGAATCAAACTTGATATTCTTGCTCCCCATAGTCTCCTTGTCATCTTTCTCTCTTGATGGCCATGGTAATTCTTTTGAATTCTAAGTGAAAATGGTGGATTTTTGGTGAAAGGACCAATTTGTAAAGAAACCAAAACTTTCTTTCTTTCTCTCTTCTTCTCACATTGGTGCATGGGAAAGAAGATGATAATTCTTCATCTTTCCTTCCTTATATACTAAATAAATAATAATAAAATATCTTATTCAAATATTAATAAAATAATATTTATCTAATTAAATAATTATAAAATATCATCAATATCATCATTACTTTCTAGATTTCTCTCTCTTCCAATTGACCATTTTGCCCTTGGTGATCTTTTAAAATTCCATCCTTGAATCATCACATAATTTGGTAAAATTATGATTTATTCCCTCATAATTCTTTACTTATTCAATTTGGTCCTAATTCATCCATTTTCCTTAGTTTCTAGATCATTCCACCCTTAAAATATATTCACTATTGGTCCTTCAACTTTTCATATTTACACTTTAACCCCTCAAGTTTTGAATATTTACTCTTAGTCAACAAAACTTTTCTCACTTTTACCATTTAGTCCTTTCTTGAATTAAAATATCATAATATACTTCTCAATGTTGTCATAACTCCAAAATTTCCCTTTTTGTCGCTTTATTTCCTTATTTTACTATATCAAAGATAATATCTTACTGTAAAAATTTTCGGGGTATTACACGAATTGGACGGTAAATATCTGTCGAAACCATTTTTTTTGAAAAACGGGGTCAACTTTGATTTTAAAAATGAAAACGAAAAAAGGGAGTCGCCACCAATCTTTTTTGATGAGGTGTGATCGGGTCACCTCGAAAAGTTGTTGTTTTCAATAAACGGTTTAATTTATTAAAACAACGATTTTGATCCACGAAGTTCGAAAAAATGGGTTCGGGAATCGGTTACGTACGAGGAAGGATTAGCACCCTCGTAACGCCCAAAATTGGTACCTAGTTGATTAATTAGTGTCTTAGTGTCGAAAATTGAATTTTGAAGAAATTTAAAATACGATCCTTTGTTAAAATATTGCTTGATTGAAAATTACTTGAGAAAAAGGGGTATTTCATGCTATCGAGAGAAAAAGACCACGTCCCGTAAGTTAGGACATGATACTTTAAATCCCCGAAAATGAGAATAAACACTGAAAATTATTTATTTTGAAAGATGTTTGATTATCTCGATTTTAGAAAGAAATTATATTCCGTAAGTTCGAACACGATCCTTTCATAATTTCGAGATTATTTTAAAAATTTTAAAACGTTCGTTTGTTCGGATTTGTCGAGAAATTCGAAACCCCGTAAGTTAGGGTACGACTTTTCGAATTTTAAAACACGGGGTATTGCTTATTTTAAGAACATAATTTTTAATGCATCGTGTAAAATGTAACGCGATTTTATTGCGAGATATAAAATAAGTTACAGTGCCTACATGCCTAACAGAATAAATACGTTAATAAAGTGACAATATATGAGATCGAAAATAAAATAAAACAAACAAGCCAAAAATAAAAAAGACGAATAATAAGAATAAAAACTGAAATTTGAAAATAAAAAGCTAATATTAAACAAACAAACAATAAATAAGTATAGTGTAAAACAACTAAAGAATAATAATATTAATGATAATAATGGTGATATTAATGATATAATAAAATCTAAAGTTTTAAAATTATTAAAGTATAAAAAACAAATATTAGGTAAATAAATACGAAAAGGAAATATAATAATAATAGTAATAATAATATAAAGTTAAGGATACAATAATATAATAATAATGATAAGTAATAAGCATAAAATATAATTATAGATATAATAATATTAAATTAAATAACAGAATAGCAAAAATAACAAAAAAGGGACTTGATTGAACTTTAAAACAGGCATTTGGGGTAAATTAGAAATAAAAAGAAAAAGGGAGGACTTATCTGAACACGCGAATAACAAGGAGGGACCTAAAGGGCAATTTTCCCTTCCCCTCCAAAACGGCGTCGTTCAGATGCAGATTAAAATGAAATCGAAACAAATTAATAGCGTACAATTAAAAATATAAAAAGCTTTATTGTAAAACCATTAAAAAGCAGAAGGATTTGCAGCGCAATTAGCCTATCAAAGTGAAATCACGCCGATCCCCTGGCGGGTCGGGTCGGTCGGATTGGGTCAAGGTAAAATGATATCGTTTTGGATTGTTTTAAGCTATCTCAAAACGGCGCTGTTTTGGTGTTCTATTTAAGCCTAAAATTTCAAAAAATAAAAAAAAATCATTCCATCCCTTCTTTAGGAAAAAAAAAAAAACCAAAAACCAAAAAGCTCTCAAACTCTCTCTTCCCGTTCGGGGTCTAGCCATCGGCCACCATGGCGGCCGCCGGTCGCCGGCAACGGCGCCGCCATCCACGGTGGTCGAAAAATCGAAAGAAAGTCATTTTTTGTCTTTTCGACTCCCGAACCCATTGGAAGTTGATTTTCATCGGAATCGACGAGCCTCGGCCATCTACGGCGGCGCGATGTGAGAACGACGGTAAAGTTTCTATTCTCTTCTTTTATTTTTTTTGTTTTCTTTTTAAAAATGAAATAAACGAAATAAAAAAAGAGGCAAAATAAAAGACCACCTTTGAAATTTTTCTCTGTTTTGATTGCCTTTCTTCGTTTCAATCTCTATATTCCGTGTAAAAAAATTACATTGGTTGTTTGTGGCTTTTATAGTCGAAAAATACATTATTTCGTTACAAAATTTCTGTTTGTTTTTTGCTTCTGTTTTCTGTTGTTGCTTTCTTGTCCTTCTTGCAGGTACAGTGAAGGCCAGCTGTGGAGGTACAGAGGTTGACGTGGAGGTGGAGGCGACGGCTAGCAGCTAGGGTTTTTGCCCTCCTTTTTTGTGTTTTTTTTTTTTTTTTTGCTGAAAGTTAGTTTAGTTTTGGGCCATTTGGCCTTAGGATTTTTTGTGTTGTTGTTTTGGGTTTGTAATTTTGTATTTGGGCTTGTTGTTGTAAATGAACAGTTTTTTGGACCTTATTATTTTGTAATTTGAACCCGGGCAAAATTAGGCCATTACAAATATGTTCTTGGATTGTGAAAGGCGCAACTTTGTCGTTCAGGTATTTATGTTCTGCTTTCTGAAGTTTTGCTTAAGGAATTTGATACTAGAAAATAAACAGGTTGATCCCAGTTTCAGCTAATAGCCATTCATTCGTTTGTGAAATTTCATGTTCTAATTTTCTTTAACGCCAATGGTAGAATCTCTGTATATCATAGCACTAGCAGCTATTAGTTTTCCATGAAGATTGATGAAGTTATAAAAATCCTCAATGGATCTCCAAATTTTCTAGCTTTGATAACTCATTCTGTCTTCCTGCTGATGCTTTGGAATATAATACCACTGTCATAACATCCATCTGAGCAAACATTCATTTCTTGCAATTGTGTCATGATGAGCATAGCACGGTTGGTCGAATTTGCAGCTTACACATACATCAAATGTAAATCTTCGATTCTTTTTAGCAACTTATGCTGGTTTTAATTGGCTTCACCTCTCTCTTACTTGCAGCAACACCATAAAGGAGTTTTAGCGATGTTGGCTCAGATGGCTCCGCCTGCCATTTTCCCTCCACCGCCACCGCTATCTTTGGCCAAAAATCCACCTAGGAAATCATCACTAGAAATCGCAAGTGTTTCGCCAAAGCATAGAAGAGATTGGAGGGCAGGTTCAAGGCAAAAGTTTGATTGATATCTACCCTTCTTTCCTCAACATTCAGAAACCTTCATCGCCAACGGATTGGGAAATCATGCAAGAAAGTTGCAAGCTGTGTTCCATAAAAGATTACAGTTTTTCCAATATTATTAAACCTGCCCATTTTCATTCATTTTTTGTTGTATATAAAAATATAGTCCCAAATGATCATTAAGGTAACTCTTTTGTTGTTTCATTAAAAGTTGATAAAATTACTTTTGTATTCAGTTTTCAATGTGCTTTTGTTTTCTTATCCAACAAAACAGGTTTGAGAATGGACAAAGAAGGTGACAGCTAAAAAATCATAATAATGTTTGATCAAGTCAAAATCGCTTCCTTTATTGTTCAAATATAACTGACAACAATGAACCACAAGCCACTATGATTTGGACAGAGGCAACAATCAATCACAAACTTTCTTCCCCAATAAGAACAAAATCATTAAATTATCTACTTTTGAATTAACAACACATTGCATAAGAATTTGTCTAAAGAAGTTAAAATATGTTTATAGATAAAATTTTAGTCTTTATATTTTTATTTTAAAAATTTTAATTACTATCATGATTTTTAGGATAATATTAAAAAAAAAAAAGAGAGTAATACTGTTCTTCATCTTGTTCTTACACCTTCCACTATACAATCGAAACAATATCCCAAAGATACTTCATCTTCTTCTTCACTGATATTAAGTGTTGAAAGCTTTGAAACCGAAGCCTTAAAATTATAATAGAAAACCTCAAAATTCATTTCGTTTGTTGTAGCGTTTCATTGAAATCCCCAACTCATTTTCCAAAAACCCATACCAATGTTCCTCATCTTCTTACACCTTCCACCAATACAATCTCTTTCGGCTATTAAACCTGCAAAAATATAATATGTGGATGAACTTTCACAAATTTCGATTTATAAATTGGGGATTTCATCGATTAGAGGTCTTGAATAGAATTTGAGTTTCAAAGTTAGGATTTCGTGGGTCGTAAGGGGAATTGGAAACGAGTTAGGGATTATCAATTTCGAGGATTCTTGTTAGGTTTCAAATTTCATAGGAGATCAGTAACAGATGAAAAGACAACACGATTTTTCTGGATGAGATTCAAAGTATCGAAAGAATTATTTTTACTGTGATTACTTTTTTAAGATTTTACATTTAAATTCCACCAAGTATTATTAAATCAATAAATTTCATGTTAGCATAGACAATGGAAAATTCTAACAGAGTTATTAATGTATCAGAATTTTTAAATTTAGGGATTAAATTCTAAGAAAATTAAATTCTTAAAACATGAAAAGCATAGGGACCAGAATCATATTTTAACCTTAAAAAATTCAATTTATTCTCTCATTTTTCACTTCTACATGGCGATGAATGAATAAAATTATATTTCCTATCAATTTTTTAAGGATAAACTACAAAATTAGTTACTCAACTATTAGATTATTTCTGTTTTGGTCACCAAGTTCAAAAAAAAATTATTTTAGTCACTAATATTATCGAAATTTAATATTTTGATCACTCCTCCTCAAATCACTTATGGTGACCTTTTTATTAGCATAATAATAAATTTAGCTTTTCAATGTTTACATAATCTATCAATTTAGTCCTAATTTTAAAGAATTCAATAAATTTAGCCTTGAACAAGTTTTTTTTTTTTTTAAGAATCAAGACTAAATTGACAAAATATGTAAAGCTAAGGGAAAAGTTTATTGGTTTCTTTTAGATTTATGACTAAATTGATAGAATCTGTAAACATTAAAGGGCTAAATTTATTATTATGCTGATAAAAAAATCCAACAATAGTCATTTAATGGGAAGTGACTAAATATTAAATTTTAATAATGTTAGTGACTAAAATAGAAAATTTTAAACTTAAGTGACAAACAAAAATATGGTAATAGTTGGGTGACTATTTTTATAGTTTACCCATTTAATATTTCCTACTAAATATAAAAATTATAATTTCTAAAAAAACATTTAATGTTTCCTCTTTGTAATATTATTGCCATATGGAAATCAGCATTTTCGGCTTAATAAATTAACAATACAAAATGTACAGAGTACAAACTCTTTTTACCTGTCGGCACTAATTAGAAAATGCCACGTGTCGCTAAAAAGACGAGCAGATTATTTTCATGTCTCAAAGCGGGTCCCGCCAGATCTTATCTTGGGTAAAAACCCAGCTCTGCAGAATCTTTAAAAAAAAACAAACCCAACAAAATCACCTTAAAGCTAACGAAAAATCCTTTCTTCCTCTTCCTTTTCTTCTTCATAAGATGAGCTTGGGGTTAGGGTTTTAATTTAACTACAACCATGCCTGTTTTGCCTGACAATTAATAACCGTAGATCGAGTTTAGAAGGAAAAAAACCCCACAAAAATGTCGCTCACCACATCATCATCGTCAGCCTTCAAGCTGATCTGTCTCCTCCACTCGGCGGTCGCCTTATCAAGCGGCTCGCTCATGATGTTCGACATGAAGGTAATCTACACCTTCACCCACGGGATCGAGACCGCCACGAAACTCCTGGGCTCCTCCCCGCACGATCAGCTGTTGATCCGGACATCCGATTCTTTCTCGGGTTTGCTCCTGTTCGCGATTGGGTTCTTGCTGTTCATGGTCTCTTTTGTGAAAGACAAAAGCTTTCAATCCTTCTTTGCCAAAGGCTGCACGGTCTTGCATGTTATCGTGGCCATGTGGAGATTCTGGTTCGAGAGAAGAGTGGAGGATTTGGCTTGGGATTGGCTTAGACAAACTGTTGGCGACATTTTATTGGGTCTCTCTTGGGTTTTCTTTTTGGTTTACTCTTGGAGAGAAAAGTATGATTAGGTTTAGGTCTATTTTTTTTTCTGCTTAAATTAAATTTACTCTGTTCTCTTTCCTGTTGCTGCTTCTGTTCTTTGATTTTTATATTTTGCAATCTGTGAAAAGAGGAAGAAGGCAGCGGCCCCGTGTTTGCAAAGATTATAGCTTAGCCTAATTTTCACCTTCTTCATTGTTCATTTTTTAGGTTTCATATTTGAATTAAGGTGGTTTTGATGTTGTAGGGGTCTTACATGAATGGTAGGTGTCACTATATTTTGTTACTTTCATGCCCAAAATAGTTGATGGGCAAACACATACCCACCATAACGATACTGTCCGAAAGTTCAGAGCAGCATGTTCTGCCGGTGCAATCCAGAATGGGTACGAGATCTTCTAGGTGCCATCTTACTGAATTGATTTAGCAAGAACAGCAATGGAATTGCAAACAGAGCCAATCTACAAATGCAGACTCACACATGAGCATTCACCCAACTAAAGTGCAAAATTAGCATCCCCTGAAAGAAGCTTTTGTACAGTCTTATAAACTACCAATTACAGTTAACAAGTTAGTTGCTTGCGTAACCTATAAATCCATTCATATCCGCATTTATAGAAATAACATACAGTTAAAAAATAGTTTTTAAGAACATTGGGACAAAAACTTTGGACCAATTAATCTAACCAACCAATCCAAGAACATTGGCCACATCATTAAATCTTGAGGAAATCTAAATTCAAATATCAAAATGAATCTAATTATCAAGTTCAAATACTAAAATGAACAAAAAAATATATATATATATATATAGATACCAACGTGAACTTAATTGCCAAATTTAGGTACTAAAATTTATATTAACCCTATAATTCAAGCCCTAAAAAGTTAAAAATTTAAATTAATCTAACAAATTAACTCAAATTTAAATAGATTCGAATTAAAAAATGACATCAATTAGTAGCTCGAAATAATAAAATTTCAACTAAAGGTTATCTATATATTAAAAGTAGCTGGACCTTCCTCCTTCTCAACTTCTTTTCTTTTCTTTTTATTAAAAAATTTAATTTTTAATTTTGATGCTTCTAATATATTTAAATTTGACTTAATTTTTATATTTTTATAATTTTATTAATTAGTTCAAATAGTTAATATATTTAGTTTTTTAATTAAAATATTACATGTTTATATATAATTTGAAAGCAGATTTGTAAATCTATAAAATTGAGAGAATAAATTCTTAAAAATAAAAGTTGAAAGATTAAATTCCAAATATATGATGTGTAGAGATTTCGAGTCATGATTGTTTGAACCAATCGAACCAACTAGAGTACTAGTCCAGAGAGAAGCTTCAAATCGATTAGCCCGCAAACTGTTACGAGCTGGTAGAACTAAGCTAAAAAAATCGATTGAAGAAGTTTTTTTTTATTTTTTAAAATATTTTATTTTTATGTTTTTAATAATTTATTTAATTAAACTATATGGATAAGTAATTTGATAAGTTCGACAACCATTAAAGTTTTAAAAATTTTACATAAAATATATTTAATCTTCAAAATTTTAATTTATAATTTGACACAAACCCTAAATAACCCTAAAATGATATAAAAGTTTTAAAGCTTAATTAACACTTCATCCAGTTCACAAGTCAAAAATTAATCCTAATTTATATACGATAATAATATTAGATACATAGCAGATTCAAAATTACAGTGTTGCTTCAAAAAAAAAAAAAAGAGGTGATAGTTTCACCCAGCTAAAGTGTCAAACCCTAGCCTGAGCTCTTAAACCTGAAAAAAAAAAAAAAAAGGGAACCATCGTTAAGTTTTCATGGCTCATCGACGGTGCCTCCTATCACTGGCCCGCCACGCCACTGCTATCATTTCTCAGAAAAAGATGCCGCCTCTGTCCGCCGTCGAAGTCCTAACCCAAAAATCGAATCCGGCAATAACCATCCCCAATTCGGAGCTCTCATGGTTTAGCCTCTGGTCCCATTCTCGTCACTTCTCATCCAGCAAAAGCGAAGATAGCGAGACCGAAGTGGAAGTGGAAATGGAAGAGGCCAGCGATGTGGAAGCAGAGAACGACAACGCGGCATCGGATTTAGGTAGGGATTACTCGCCTGAGGAGAAGGAGGCGGAGGCTGCTGCTATTGGGTACAAAGTGCTGGGCCCTCTCCAGCGTTCCGACCGGGTATTCAAAGATTATGAGCCAGTTTTCGCAGTGGTTCAGGTATGTAATTGATTGGGTTTTTGTTTTAATTGTCGAAAACATTGAGGGTTATTTATTAATTTCTGTTTTTCTTTTCTCAAAGATTGGATCGCACCAGTTTAAGGTGAGCAACGGAGATTCAATTTTCACGGAGAGATTGAAATTCTGCGAAGTCAATGACAATGTAAGTTTAGTTCTTCATTCTGCTTATCGAAGAAGATTTGTATTCGATAAATCTTTTTGAACGTTTAATATGAATTTTTTGCTTACAAATGAGAGTTTGGGTAAGAAGTTTATCTTGTTCATTAAATTTGATCTTCATGTGTTTCAATTAACTGTCGGTAGCTTTCATCATGTCTTAACCTCGTGTGTTAGAATTTCAACTAGTAAACGGTTCCCTGAATTATGCTCTTCTATGGGTGTCTAATGTCTCTATTGCAGTTGATTTTGAACAAGGTCCTCTTGCTGGGATCACCTACCCAAACTATTATCGGTAGGCCTATACTTCCGGATGCAGCTGTTCATGCTGTTGTCGAGGAGCATGTAAGCTTTGCTTTGATCTTCGTCTCTCTTCATGCCATACACCTTACTGTTTTATCCCATAGCTTCAGTTGGTTTCTGGTCTCCAGATCATTTGCTTCTCTAAAACATTGCATTAGCATTCATTCAGTGGACATAAATATTTTCCTATTGCATTGTATTCTTCTTCTGTCAGGCATTAGATGCTAAGGTGATTATTTTTAAGAAAAAGAGAAGGAAGAATTACCGTCGAACCAAAGGACATCGTCAGGTATGCCTGCCAAGGGCCATTTCTTGCCATTCACTGTAGTTTTGTTCGTTGAACCCGACTGCATTTGTATTTGATATTTCTTGATTGTTGTTGTTATGTGTCAGGAACTGACTAAGTTGAGAATAACCGATATACAAGGAATTGAAAAACAAGAAATCAAAACCGATAGGAAGCCATTAGAGGCAGCTGTTAAGAATCCAGAGAAGATTGCTGCTGCTGTTTGAGATGGATTTTCTTCCATGGCTTGGTTTTGCAAATAATGGCTGCTCACGTTTTCAATCTCAGGATTACACGATCTTTATACCAGTGGAGATTGTCAACGCACATGTTCCCGCGAAGCAAAAAATTTACCATCCACCTTTGTGGCATTAAAGTGTATGCCCCTTGCTAATTTTAGCTTTTGTATTGAAGCAGCCCCGTTCACTAACTAAATTGATGCAATTTTTTGCTGCAATTATAGCTAATTATTCTCTCTGTGCAATTAACTCTGTATTTTAATTTTTTACTGTTCTGGGGACACGTGTAGCCTGGAACTGGAACATTGGATTTGTAGGTTAAATGTGAAAAACGTTATAGAAACTTTATAAACTTATTCAAACTATACATAAATAACTTGCAAGATTTGAAGCTAACTTTATTACCAACAACAACAAAAAAAAGAAAGATCTTATACTAACGTAATTCTTTTGCCTAGATTGGAGATGAATGAGGTCAACAGGAAAGGGAGGATTAGGATATGGAATCATAGTCCTCGGCTGCAATGGTATCAAAGCAAAGCACGAGTGACACAGGATGCGTGTTATTTTATAGTCCAAAATTTCTTTACATCTGATTCCTTCAAACCTTCAAGCTCTAACCTTTTCTCAACGAAGTCCATATCGCATTTCCGGTCAGCAATATTGCTTTTTTTATCTCAGGGCAGAGCCAAGGCCCCAAGACAGCACAGAGTTCTTCATTTAAACATGTCTGCATAACAAATGAACGAATGGAGATATAAAATCAGATAACAAGGGAAAGAAATCAAGATGAAAACCAGCCTTCATCTTAATCTAAAGAAAAAATGAATCATGTTGTCAGATCCCAATTTGTCAAGATTCCAACAATGTAGTTTTAGATACGCCAAAATACGAAAGCTTACGAGGTTACTCCAAGGTCATCCACTGCTAATCACTAACTGATGCCAGGACAAGATTTCAAGCAAGTGGAGAATGTGTGGCTCATAGCTGCAAAAACATATTTGTCAAACACAGCACGCACAATTTGCTCGCATAAAAAAACTTCGGCAAACGTAACTTGAGTCGAAACATACATGTACACAAAACAAAACATGCCATCCAGAGCAAACGCCAACTATACATGCATAGACAGAACAAATATTACTGGACAATAAAAGCAAATGTTTAAACTGAACTAAGGATAAAAATGTTACCTTAACATCATGCTGTGGACTTTTTGCCGGAAATAATGCGAGAAATCTGCAAACCTCTGCTGAATGCCTCATTGAATAAGATTCTTGTCTGCATGGCTTGGAATCCAGGCAACCACGACACCAATGCCACAGGAGCTATGACAATCAATCCGAACAACAGATCATAAAGCCGTGCCAAGGAAACTACAGTATCCCACACCACAGTGGATTGCAGAAAAGGTCTAAGAACTTGGGCAATTGATATCAGACCCCATCCCGTAGGAATGAATGCCATAAGACTTGTAATGAGATCAGTAAACTTAAACGGAGTGAACTCTAGCAATAAGACAATCACAAGCACCGTAAGTACAATGACTACAAGCTGAACAACTCGATAGTAGATGTGGTTTTTGGCAGCATATTTGTCTTGAGCATATGCTATAACCACATAGATCCCAACAGCCACAATCATGAATGTCCAAGATACCAGGTAAACAGCTACACTGGTGCTCTTGCCAGCAATGCCCAACTGATACACAATACCGTACTGGAAGAAGAAGAAGCGAAGGTCTAAAATTATCTCTAGAAGCTTTCCCCACAGACCGGTTGTTCTTAAATGGTCTTGTTCCTCGTACCACCATATTTCCCAGCTCTTATTGGCTTCTGAAGCTGCACCACCACTAGACCATATCCAATTTATAAAATCGTCAAAATCATAGACTGTCTTCAGCCAATCGAAGCCAGACGGGTTGAACACAAAAGGGGACATTATCCAGGACACAACAAGGAACCAACTTGAAATGGTCAATGCTATATAAACAAATGAATCCTTAGCGAGTGGGCTATAAGAAGCATACACTGCTAGAATAACACCAAGCTCAATTGCCTTGACAAAATGACTTCGAGCATAAAGTCGATAATTTTCGGCAAAGCGTTTATGCTCAACGACAAAACCACGTCCAGTGGCTCGGTATTTGGCCCCCCCATGAAGGATGGTCCGACCAAAGAAATGGGTTCGAGTTCCCATAGAGAAAGTGAAAAAAAATGATGCCAGCTGCAATTGCATTTTCAAGAAGTCCCAAATTGCTGGAAGAAACCCATGTTCAAGAGAGTTCTCGACAACCATTGGAAGGGCAGTGAACAGACCAAGCTGTATTACGAACTGCTGATTCAAGATTGTTCCAACAGCCTCACTGCTGATACTTTGATTCTTGGCTCCACCTTCAACACCACTAAGGGCGAGATAGAGACGACCCCATAAAAATGTATAAACAGTCAGTACAACCACCATTGTGTTAAAGTAGTGCCCAACAGTTGAGAAGAAAAAAGAAAACATCCGAAAGAAGTCCAACCTATGACCCAACCGGTAGACATCTCTACTTAATACCTGCTCACCATTGCCACTTGCAACCTTGGCCTCAAACATAGATATCTGATTCAATCCCACATCCCTTCCTTTACCCACCTGTATATATTCATGGTGAGTTACATTACCACCTCTCAAAGTGCAGTTGAAGCCTGCAAATATGTCCTCACTGATATTAATCACCCTAGAAGCTTTACTAATTCCACCCCTAGTCAAGAACCAGAATCGATCAAACACATCTGGGTGACCGTAGTGCATTCTCACCTTCAACGGGTTAGCTAGAACACGCTGACCAAGGGTCACAAAACTTGTTTCTTGAGCAGACATAAACCGTGCAAGTGACGAAACCGAACCTATTAATAAAATGAATTAGATCAATAAGTATGGTATATAATGCATACAACAAATAGAAATTAAAATATATGTAACATTATAATATACAAAATGTTTATAATATATATAGGAAATAGATATAATATATAAAAAAATTGAACACAACTTGTTTTCTAAGACATAAACCAAGCAAGTGACCAAACCAAACCTGTGAAGACATTCTCACGAACTCCAAGAATAGTTGGCTTCCTAATACCATAATTGGTCTTGAACTCCTCCAACAAATTCCGCATCTTCAGTGCTTCCTCGAAATAATTGTCTTGATTCATGTCAATGGTCTGAATTGCATCACCTCGAGTGAAAATTATGGCATGATTCTGGTTCTCCGGTTTTCCTTCCCCAAGTTTCAAGGGTCCTGGCAACCTGATGCGATAAATCTCTACCTCCCTCTGCAGCTGTTGATCATACTTCACTAAAACAGAATAATACTCAACCTCATTTCTCCCTAACTCAACCTCATCTACATATGCAACTCGAAGAGCTTCATTGTTTTTCATCAAAAACAGAATTTCCTCAGCATGGCTCTCTCCCTTAGCCTTTTGTCGTCCATACAACTGGCAGGTGACTACATAGGTGAATTTCATTAAAGCAAATCCATACTCGTGTCCCTTGAACAACAAACTTACACCACTAACCACTCGGTTAAATTTCTTTGCAGTCGGCAGCTTAATCGCATCACGATTTCTGTTGTTTAAAGAATGATGTGTAGCAATTTCTTGTGTTCCCATTCGTATGTCCATCTCAGATGCTGAATCAAGAAACGAAAGCATTTTAAGAGCCCTGTAGTAATACATCATTCCCCTAACTGTACGAGATAATGTCTGTCCTCTATATGATGCCCAAAGACGAAGATCCCTCAGCTTTTCTCTCCAAATATCATCTTCATCATCATCCATCCCTTCCCTACGCATCCGTTCTATAAAATTTCTCCACTCATCCTCGTAGATCTTTTGAAGATAAAACAATGTAGAAATTCCATCTTCATTTTCGTCTTGAAGCATCCCTTTCTTATACAAAACATCTTCATCATAGTACGGAGTCAAAACACTGAAAGCCATCATTTTCTCGACATTAGGGGCATGAGGCATGTTCATGAACAGTGAGTTGCTAAAGAAAGCAATGCGCCTCCTAGCCTCCAGATTCAGAGGTACATTATGCATTGAATCCTTCGAAGTAAGAATTGTTTGCAAACGCCTCAGCTGCTTATAGAAATCAGCATCCTCAGCATCAGGAATGTTGATAGCATTCTCAAAAAGCAGACCTTCATCAGCTGCCACATTTTTGGGTGCCAAACCTTCCTCCATCAACTCATACATGGGCCTCTGCATCTTAGGAAATTCTCGAACAGAAAGTTCATAGAGTGCCTGTAATAGATTTACTGTCTGACTTAGATCATTTTTCTGTTTCACTAGAAGATCAATTAGTGATACTAGCTTGCCATGAATTTTCTGTAGCACAGCCATCTTGTATGATGCAGTTAACTGCCCCTTCTGCACGCATAAGTCTATCTTCTCGAACAATGTTAAGACTATGTTATACTCTTCTGTACCATATCTAATGAGGGTAAGAAGCACATGCTTGATGCTGTCATAAGCTTCAATAACAGCACACCGCCCATACTCATTCTTGCATATCTTCACCCAAAGCCACAAGTCAGGTGCATCTGCCAGCTCTTTTGCCTGACTGAGAGCAAGAAGAAACTCATTGCAGAGGAGAAAACAGGGCCATCGAATTACCCTAATATTCCAACAATTAGGTGGCAGTTCCATGAGCTCAACTTCTCTATCACTAATGAGATCTTCCTCCCTCAAAGTAATAATTATTTCATTCCATATCAAAGCAAACCTTGTTGCTTCCACTTGGCTTGATTCAATCTTCTTGTACGGCTGACCAAGTCCATATCTAAGCTTCAGTCGATGAATTGCATCGCGGAATTTCTTCACCAGTGTTGCTTTGGGACTCAGCAGCTGATCCTCAGGCATAAGATTAAACTGCATTGCACTTGCAAAGAACTGAAACCTAAGCCTAAGCTGCTCCATATTCCTGATTTCACCCAAATGAGAAAACAACCCATTCGTCGCACCCACAAAGGACGAAAAAACCAAATACCAGATTTGCAAATCTACAAAATAGATGAGAACAACAGGCGTCCACAGCAACATAACAGCAAATCTATTACTATTACCAAAAAACTGATGCCAGTTATAACTTATATTAGGAAGATTCAAAAGCACCTTTGTAGGACCAACCAGGGGCTTTATTTGAAGAAAATAACTGAATGAGAACTTCCAAAGCAACACCACAATCCAAAACAAAGTGTACCTGATATTATCAACCAAACCTTCCCTCAGTCCACGTCCAACGAAAGTCCGAGTATGAAACCACCATGTCAACCAAGAGACCACCATCCAATCCAACCCTTCAATCCAATTTCTAACCCAAGGAATCACAAAAAACAATATCGACAACATCTCCGGAATAAGATACACAAAGACAGCCTCGAGAAAAGTAACAATCCTTCGGTCTGCTTCCGAAGACCAGCCCCTATCAGCATTCTTCTGACTCCAAATCCTCTGATAGAAAACTGCAAACACAACAATCCAAGTCAAAGCAGCCATACTCTTCAATACCATCCGTATTCCCAGCCACACCCTCTCCTTGGATACCAAACTGTACTGAGTCCCAGCATCAAGCACTGACTGCCAAAACCGAAGACCGGCCCATGTAATAAAAACCGTCAACAAGTCCACCTGAACATCCCTTTCCTTCAAAGCATCCCAGGGGAACTTCTTCCCCGTCCAAGCAACAATAATGGAAGCCTGTAAAAATAGAATTAATAGAATCCACAGTCGATCAAAGCTCCTAAACACATTCCAAAATGATCTTTGCTCGACAAACCCAGTTTTCCCAACTCTTTCAGTCTTTGGTGCCGTATCAAAGAAATTACACCTATAATTAATCGGCCATTTCAAGGTCTTAAAACACCTTCTACTCCAGAAATACTCGTTTATATCATCGTAATTTCTCCAAGCCGAATGCGGCGCAGTTCCGTTCCTGCTATTCTCTACTTCCGTTTTAATCGTTCGGTAAAATGGCATAACGATGGATTTCAAGAAAGCACAGTCACCTGAAATCGAAGGCACGAAGGGCCTCCCGGTAAATTCATCGATGTGTTGATCCAGAAACTTGGTTAATTCCATCGCCATGTGGTGGTAAATGTAAGAGAGGAGCTCCGGACAGAAGCGGAGATTGGCGGCTTCTCCCCAGATTAAGAGGTACAGTGAAACGTAG
Organism: Gossypium australe; assembly: GCA_005393395.2. Lineage (NCBI taxonomy): Eukaryota > Viridiplantae > Streptophyta > Magnoliopsida > Malvales > Malvaceae > Gossypium > Gossypium australe. The sequence continues at coordinate 22,868,772 of CM016626.1, forward strand.
AGGAGCTCCCGGGTTGGGTTGTAGCTGTTTCCCCGGCGCGAGGGGAGGTGGACGTGGGGTTTGACGCGGAGGAAAGAGCACCATGAAGTGTAGTTGTGGAGTAACTTCTTGCGAAAACTTTGGAGGACGCCGTGGTCGACTTCGTCGGGGTTCGCAGGAGGCGGTTGTAGGCGCATTTGGGAGTTGGCTAAGTGGAGGACGAGGTTTTCCCTTTGGTTCCGAACGTTGTCGTTTTGGAAACCGAAGGAGACGCCTAACCAGTCTATCAGGTCCATGTTTGGCGCCAACGTTACGAACGGTGGTTTCGGAAGGTTTAAAACCGGACGTAACAGGGCCGACGCGACGGCGCGAACTTCCGGGTATCGAAGCGACGGGTGGTCTGCTATAAGGTCGTGGACAGGGATTATGTTGTAAACCTGTTGCATAGGCGGCGGCGGCTGCGAGCGTGGGTTTGCACCACGGCCGCGCGTGGGAACAGGGCGTTGCCTTAAAGAAGTCATAATTTACTTCTCGTTTTCCTTAATCCACTTCAAAACATCCCTTTCTTCATTCTTGCTGTTCATGCAAACTCAGAAAGACGCTTTACTCTTTTTTTTTCCTGAGAGGAGCCAGACAGAGAGAATCTCTTAAGTGAAAAAGCGATTAAAAAAAAGGAACCATGCGGCTTTGAGAGAAATGAAGTGGCTGATCAAAAAGGCAAAGGGATCTTTATTTTTAGGTACCTAAAGTAAAGTTTTTATGTTATTTCAGATCATTCTCAATTTGAATATTTCATCTCAGATAATTCTGAATTTGACTATTTGAAATAAATAAAACCGACGGTGAAATTTTAAATATCTTATCGATAGGATAATACACGAAAGCAAGGGATGATTCCTTTGTAGAAAATGTAGATCCACACGCAGAAGCCGTGAGTGAGAAGCACGGCGGTAGATCCACTTATCTTTGGAAAACAGAATTTTCTAGTCATAATATTTGATTAAAAACGGCTCTGCACCACTTCTAATTCACCCTCTTCATTTTTTATTTCGTTTGAAAGTGGGACCTTAGGGTTTGGCAATGTTGTAACGGAACGTAACTTACTGGAACTAGAAACCAGAGATGATTTATTTTATGGAATTCGACCAGACATCCTTGCTTTGATTTTAGTGGGGCTTTAATTAATGTTTTATTATTTTGGTACATAATTAATGTATTATTCAGAAACTAGGGAAAAGTGAATCTCTGCTGTGGCAACTTGGTTTTTGTCATTTTCTAGCCCCCCCCCCCCCAAAAAATTAAAGATTTTATACTGCTTTTGTTACATAATTTGGCACATGCTTTTGTCTTAAAAAATCTAGTAATTTTCATTTCTCAGCCTTAGAAGGGGATGAAATGGGTATCATGTGACGTTTTTTATTCAAACACTCATCTGCCCTATATGTGGGCCTGACTTGGCATGGAAAATAGAGAATGACAAAAAGAAAAAGGACTACTTTAATAATACCACCAATAATAAAATAGTAATTAAACCATGCTATACCAAAATGCTTAAATTTTTATAATATATGAATCATCAAATATAACATATATAAAAAATATACACCTTATACTTCAATAAATACTGAGAGACGAGACAGCCAAATTTTAGACGTGGGCTGGGATCCAATACGTTCGTTTTACAAAAGCTAGATGAGACTACCAAACAGTTTATAAACGTAAGAGAAGACTGCAGCTTAAATTCCAATCCTTACCACCATCAGCATGCATCTCTCTGGTTTAAGGTTACTCTGGGAAAAGGGGAGTGAGGAAAACGTGAAGAGAATACAGATTGAGCACCAAGTAAACCATCGCTGCAACAAAACCAGCTATAAGGGCGCCGGTGACATGGTCGCAGAATTTTGGAACTTGGTTGCAAACGGGCAGCCAACCTGCATGAGTGTCCCCTTTCTTGCCTATCTGAGCTACTGCCAAAGCAGCTGAGACGCTCGAAGTTAGTATCAACGCTATGACCACATCTAGAATCACAATCAGGCGATCAACCGACCTTCTTGAAGACAGGAAGAGAACTATAAGGCCGTACCCGGTTGCAATTGCCTCCGCTGTCACGTAAAACCTATGCCCAATTTTCACGGCCAAAAAAATATAATAATTAGGAAACTAAATATATCATGATTGTTCCATCTAGAGAAAAAAAAAAAAAAAAAGAGTAAAAGATTCTTACTTGAATGTTGGTGAGTTGCTGTATTTTGCTGAGAATTTTATGTTCATAACCTCAGCAGACTCATGGCTCGTAACCATGACTACGGTTGCAGAAAGAGTCGCACCAAAAGCTAGAAGCCTTAGGAGAATGGTGATGATGATTCTCTTGGTTTTGGCCATCACGACACTTTTCTTCAATTACTCAAATGATAATGGGAGGGAAATGGCTTTTCTTTCTAAAAATGATTAAATGAAGACCATTGAATTGGACCCGACCTGATAATTTAGGATGAAACAATATATAGATGCAGGTTCCAGATTTGTAGTAGTAGTAGCTCGTTTCTTCCTCAACATGTGTTTGAAGATGAAAAAAGAACAATGATTTGGTGACCTGCCAAAGCAAGTGATTTTAACATTTGTGATGTATGTGACATGGATGAAATCAACGAGAGAAGGCTCTCAACTCAAAACTATTGGTTTATATTGTAGTTTGTATAATGAAAAGAAAAAAAAAGCTTCAAAGTAGAACGGTTGATATAGCTGAATCCGTTCAACTACCTTGGTGGAAGATGTTCAGCAGTTGCCAATATATTGTGTCCAAGTGGGCTTTTGGCCTTCAAGTCTTCTGCTAGCGCTGGCCTAATTTCGCTGGCCAATATTCTATCTAGGGTAGCTACGGCATGGGCCGAGCCGATGCTGGTAGGTGCTGATGGCTGCTGCTTTGTCATTGTCCACCACAAAAGTTCACAATAAACTAGTCTTTTACCCATGGGATTGACTGTGTTTTTTTTAATAAATATATAACTAAAAAGTATGGTGAAAGAAAATTAGGTAAAAAATAAAATTGGTATTTTTATAATTTTCACAATTTCTTTTTATTTTTATAACTTTTATGATTTTTTTATAATTTTTATTAGAAAATATTAAATTAAATTAAAAGTTACCATGTGATAGTATCTAATTGTCCGTCAATATTTTTTTAACCATCAATGTAATTAATGACAAAATTATTAATTGAGAAACTTAATTGATTTTTTTATTAATGGCACGAATTTAATTAATTTTTTTGTATTTTCTTAACAGTTTTTTTGATATATCAGTAAGAAAATAAAAACAAAACTTTATTTGAATGACATTTAAAATTTTAGTAATGAATTGGTATGGGATGGGTTCAAATATTAAAACATATTTTTTATTTAACACTCTTAAATAATATAATTTATTTTAAATAAAAATATATATTTTTGTAATTTTCTGATTTATTAACCCTAATGTTTTTGTTCATTTATTTGAATAGTATTTCTTTTATCATCATCTTCCCCCTACCATCGCCCCTCTTCTCTCCCTCGTCTCTGCAAATCACTTTTTTTTTTCTTCTCTTCTCAGTTCTCGCCCACCGCCGTGTCCGCTGATTTTTTCCGGATCTGACCCGTATTCCGTGTCGGATCGTGTTGACACAGGTACTGCACCCCAAATTGCCGAGTCAGGGTAACGAAGCTTACCATCGCCCCTCTTCTCTCTCTCGTATCTACAAATCAGATTTCTTCATTCTCTTCTCATCTCAGTTCTCGCCCACCGCCTCCGCTGGTTTTTGCCTGATCTGACCCGTATCCCGTGTCAGATCGTGTCGACACAAGTACTGCATCCCAAATTGCTCCGAGCCCGGGTAACGAAGCCTATAATTATGTTTCTACTAGTGTTGTCTTGATTCATTGGCTTTCTTACTTTGTTTGCTTTTTGATATTTTGGATGCAGAGATGGCTCAAATGGCTCAAATGGTTTGTGGCTCTTGTCGTCAATTGCTTTCATATCCTGAAGGAACTCGGCAAGCTAAATGTTCATGTTGTGAAACAGTCAACTTTGTACTTGAAGGTTTCTTTCTCCTTCTCTGACGTTTAATATCAAACATATAATTGCTCTCTCCTCAAAGCTGGTAGTAAAGCTATACATATAATTGTATGAAAACAACATACATTTTTATTCTTCCAGTTGTCGATGTAACCACGAATCATAGTTATTAAAAGCTTGGTTCTCACTTTGACAAAGAGCAAGCAGTCTTGTTTTTAGTCGGTTTTTTGCTTTTGTGATTGATTGGTAGAAATATAATGTATTTTCAGAACATTTGATTAGTCTACACTTTAACTTTCAGCTCATCAGGTTGGACTGGTTAGGTGTGACAGTTGTACATTGTTGCTGATGTACCCCTATGGGTCTCCGTCAGTCAAATGTTCATCTTGCCTTTCTGTGACAGAAATTGGGGTAAATGTGATTTCTTCTTTTACTTGCAGCTTTATATTGATTTGCTTGGATCAACATGTTTTGCTCAGATCAGATTGTTTGGTTAATGCCATCTTTGTTATGAGAAGTTGAGAGCAGTAGATTCATTATATGAATGATTCATGTGTAGGAAAACAATAGGCGCCCTCCATGGTCTGTTCAACAGGGGCAACCAACCCCTCCCAACTCTGTGCATTAAACTGCTCCAATGCCTCTCTAATCCATTGATCCTTGACTATCTTCGGCATCTTGATGTTTAGATGCATTAACGATGTACAGGAATTAGTGCCGGTATTGTCCTAATGGAACTTGTAATCTTTTGTTATTCATGAATGGAAGTTGGAGTTCTTGCCATGAAGGTTGAACTTGAATCTCTTTGTGTGTAGTTTTACCAGTGCAATTCATCACCTTCTCATATTATTAGATTGGTAAGATTTTTGTGTAATTTTTTATGTATGCATTGAAACTCGTAATAATTAGAGAAATCATTTTTGACAGTTTGAGTAAATGGTTGATGCTAGTCAGTGTAGATGATAAAATTTAGGCCAAGAATTGAAGCAAGAAATTGTTGAGCTCCAAATATGTTAATAGCAGAGAGTATCAAACTCCTGAATATGTCTATACAATGTCTAAGAGATATATTTATGATTTAGCCATAGACCTGTTAATTTTGAACATCACGTAAAAAAATAATTAAAACACGAATATTGTAATCATTCATCATACACTACCTTTCAGGGCCTGCAGACGGAGTTTCTGATAAAGCTTTTGCCTTTTGGAACTTTGCAATCTCATCTTTCAAAGCAGTTCTGACACTGCAAAGTGCAAAAATAATTGGCAACTTTAGCTTTTAAAGCATGTATTTAGTCCAAATAAAGAATTTAATGTCTACGACCTGTTTCAATGTTTAACCCTGGAAGGAGACCCTTACCCACTAATTTCTCTTTCAATATGAAGCCTGAGGACCTTTTCCAACACGATATTTTGATGTATTCTTTGAACTATCAAAGTAATAGTTTCGAGTGCTTTATAGGCGTAAGACCGGTTATGAAAGTTTGTCCTTTGTGATATGACAATTCGATAGCATAAGGGTGATTATCATCTTATAAAACCTTCTTCAGTTCTTGATTATCGACGTGAGAATATTTTAATCTAAACCAGTCTTCTTCGAAAAACATGAAGGACTTCAGTCATCAATTAAGGGATGAAGAACAATGTTAGTGGACGTAAAACCAAGAATCAGGATAATGACAACAGCGGAGTCTAATCCTACAAACTAAATGGGTGATATTCTTTTGAGGAGCATGTAAAAAGACCATCGCTTAAAGTCTACATTTCAGCAAGCCATATTTGTTGTATGGCCAAGAGTTTTATGAGAACCAACAATCCAGTTCCCTTCACGATGGCGAAGTAAAAGCACCAGAACCAGCGGGTCCTGAGTTAGCGAGAGAAGTACCAAGTACCCTGGCAGTTGAGCTTGAGCCAGCCAAGTTCGGGTGGCAATGAATGAGACGGTTGCTAATGTTTCAAAGCATAAAACTCAGGTGCAGCAGAGAGGTGGGTAGGTAGGTTAAAAACCAGAGCATTCCTAGGCAATTACAAGATAATATATTTCTAGCTTTGATAAGAGAAAGACAAGTCTTACTCCATAAAATCGCAACAATCACCGCCACGAGAACCAAAAGATAGAATGAATTGAGCTTGTTTTTCAATTCTCGAATGCTGCCTTTTTGGATGACAGATGGAGCTCAGAATCAAAAGGATGCATGTAAATCACACCACAATTAAAAGGACATCACTGGGGACACCTTCCACCTTATTTCATACATGATCATGCGTGGTCTGACAATCAATCAATATATTTTCTTATCCTCTTTAGTCGTATGATTAGACCTAATTGTGTAATATTCATGAAGGATAGAGATGGCTCATGGAGATGGCTCATGACAAAAGTGCGCTCAACAGTGTAATATTCATGAAGGATAGAGATGTTGCGGAGATGTTATAACAATTGTCTTTTTTTTTTTTTTGTATCTTGACCAAAAAACACCCCATTATTCACTCCTTAGTGTGATTTGGTGCTACAAAATAGTCGCCCCCTGCTCCTGTTTCTATTTCTATAGTTTATAGGACCACACAAATTTTAAGAATATGTAAATATGTACCAACCGACAATGACTTTTACGTCTTAAGTCGTAACAACCATAACATGAAATGGAAGAGTTGCTAGTTTTTCGTTTAGGTCGAATAAGGATTCCTATTTACTTGTTGCTACCAAAGGCCCAGGTCTTCTTATTCTCTTTTACTTGCACATCAGTGATGTCAACGCTCGAGTCTGGGAGACTCAAATCAACTATAATTGGTAAAAATAATATTATGTGTATATATGGAATAACCTCGTTGTAGTTATGATTATATCTATTTTTTTGACATAATATTTAAAAGTATTTATAGTTTCTCCTCAATTCATAAATAAGAGAATAATAAATTTCAATATTCTCAAGTCTACATCCTCTTGTAATATCAACAATATCTACACTACTTGAATTAAATTTAATCATAAAATACGTATTAATTATGAAACATGTATTGTTTTATTACCAGAAAAAAGAAAGAAGAAAAACGTACACAAACAGAAAACTAGTTCAATGATCAAAGGTTTATAAAATATTTTAATCAAGAAAAAGAAAAAGGTAAAGGAACTGAGAAAAGGAAAATGGGGCATAGTTCTAAACTTTGAGAAACAGACAAATCGGCACATGATACGATTAGGTTTAGCTTTTGGACATGGCCCCCACCTTAGCACCATATGCTGTCTTCTAGATGGTATAAAGTTTCGCCTGTTTTTAGTGCATATACAAAATTAAGATCTGGATCGTTCATGTACCTGAGCATCATCCCGTTTGCTTGATCAACAATGATCAATACCTAGTCTTAGCTTATCCTGTTTTCAGTTGAAAACAGGTGATTAACTCCAGAGTTTGGATATACTATATTTTTCCTAACCTTTTTTTCGGTTTTATTTTTAAGGTCCAGTGCAGCCCCTTTCTTCTAGAACTGCCAGTGCTTCTGACTTCTGAGCAATATGATTGAAGTTTAAAAAAGATAATTCTTTTTAAATATAATTCTAAATATATTAAACTTTTATTTTATTACATTATCTTTAATTCGCTTGATATCACGAGTATTTTTTAAAATTATATAATTATAAGGTGTGGTATGTTAATTGTTTACCTCATCTTTCAATTATATAATTAGGAGGTTTAGTTCTTATTTATGAGAATGAAACACTTTCTATGACTAGTCTTTTATCTCTTTAAATAGCACTCGTATCAAAAGGATTAGTCATTGCTTTCGGTTATGAATACTTTGATTACGATAAAAAAAATGGATCTATATAGATTTAACTTCTCATTTATATGATTCTTGAACACCTAAGTTTAAGACATACCATACGCAGGTCCCTAAGTCCCATCATGTATTAAAATTTTAGTCACAGATAGTTAACCCTAATTTAAATTGTATCAATTTTTAATTTATTTATGTAATGATAATTTAATTCTACTTTATGATTATTTTAACCTTCTATTTATAATAATTTAATAATAATTTATGTTTATAATTGTACTTACACTAAAACAATTTCTAAATTCATTTCATCCCCGGTAATTAGCGGCGGTTTTATTGTGGCATAATTTAAAATTATATAAAAAAATATAATATTGTTACAGACACTCCAAAAGAGGTGGATTGTTATCCTAAAATCTTTTTGAGATATTTATGATGAATTATTAAAATAAAAATGTTAGTTAAAATTAGAGAGCATTGAAAATTTGATGAAGTTTGTATCTGATAAGTTGCGCATCTAGAACAACAGTGAAAGAGTTTGTAAAAGGTAATCCACGTACCGAACTCTCATAGGATGGCCTCACTTCTTGAGGCCCAGACAGGCGTACCAGACTTTGTCTTTTCTCATATCATCGGTGCGTAAGGACTTATAAGAGACCAAACTGAAGGTTTTCTTTTTTTTTTTTTAAAGAAAAGAAAAAAAAGGAAAAGTTTAAAAAAAATGTGGGATTCCTCTATAAAAGCGGCCTCATCGATAGAAGCGCTCTCCCACTCCATTATCAGATCCCCTCAGGTCTTTCTCCTTCATCATCGTCTATTTCTCTTCTTCTTTTTCTTTGTGTGTTCTTCTTCTTTTTTGGGGGTAAAACAGCCATTGAATTGAAGCTCAGTGGACTCTTTTTATCCATACCCTTCTTATAAACCTAGGAATTTGTTGGATTTTCGGCTCTTTCTTTAGGTACGTCATTGTTTTCTTTGGGGTTGTTTAGCCTGTGTTTTGTTCTTTATTTTATTTACACGCTTTGGTTAATCTTAAGATCTCAGTATTCGCATCGTTTAATTGATTGTATAAAGCTTTGGGTTTTTCATCTTTGGAGATTTAGAATTGAAATGTAGGGAAAAAGTTAGCTCTTGCTTTTTTTTAAGAAAGTTTCTTTTAAATTTGATCGGGAAACAAGTTAGAAATACGAAAGAATCGATAGACAATTTTTTTTTTCGGTCGAAGATAGTGATTTGGGCTTTCATTTTTCTATTGGAGACATTTGAAGTAGACCAATTTATTGACACAACCCTATTTTATGATTTGCGCCTTTGATTATCATAATTCTGCGCAAATAGGAGATTAGAAACCCAATGTTAATAGCTTTCAAAACTTCCCATTTAATTTAGGTTCAAGGGAAATTTGTTCTTCCAAATTGGTTACTTTACAGTTTGTCTATGGACTTGCTTCTAGAGTTAAAGAAAAAAAAGGATCTTCTTTGGGCGGCCATCCGCCATCGACGACGGAGGGGTCTGTCGGCGGTGCCTGCTTGGAAGCTTTGAGTTGAAAAAAGTTCATAATATAATTTGTTTTCCAAAGTTTCTATGGTTTTCCTCGAACTTCAACCTACCAAAGTTAGAATAGAGTAGGGCGATGATGTGCTGTTAAAAATTAGTAACTTTTTTTTGTCACCGTTTCCAATGAGCTTTGGGGACAAAAGGGTAATTAACTTTGCGGATTAGGTTTAACTGGGGTGTTATTGCAATTAATTTGATACGGAAACCCCATGTCAGTCAACTAGTTTTTGCCTTATTGAAGTCGGGTCGGCGGAAAGATGCCGCTAACTAATGCCAAATTTAGGGAACAGTTACTTACTGTTTCCCTAAAAATATATTTCTTTTTGTATTTTTATGCTATTTTCAATGTATTAATATCATCATATGGTAAATCGATACACATAAAAGAAACCCTGTGTGTAATGCATCAATATATAAGCTGTGGGTGCTGTCATTAATCCGTTTGGTAGAGGGGTGCAAAAACTTTGGGCCCTTTTGGTTAGAAAATGAGAATCAAAACTTTGCAGTGGGACTTCATCTATTTTGTCCTTATTTTGGTCCTTCCTATGTCTTCTGTGTATAAAGTTGCTTGTTAATCTCTTATAGCAGTGCGCTATAATTCTTTATGGTCATTGTTCTGTTTTGAGTTTGTTTCCTTCTTTCTCAGTGGTCTATTTGCGGGATTTGTTGCTCATTTAATTGATATCTGATTGCTGATCCAGTTTCAATTTTGTCATCACAGAGATCAATAGTGTTGCAGTCAGAGCAGATCCATGGCCTTTGAGCAATATTATGCTCAGGAATGGAAGACGATCCCCAGTGATTCAACATCCGAGAACTTCAATGGTAGCTTCGACTGCAATATCTGTTTGGACTTTGCGCATGAACCGATCGTCACTCTCTGCGGGCACCTCTACTGCTGGCCCTGCATCTATAAGTGGCTGCACGTCCAGAGTGCCTCACTTGCCCCAGATGAGCACCCACAGTGCCCAGTTTGCAAAGCTGATATATCCCACACCACCATGGTTCCCCTTTACGGTCGAGGCCAATCCGAATCTGAGCTCCAAGGCAAGCAGAGACTTTATAGAGGCATGGTGATTCCCCCTAGACCTCCAGCTTGTGGCAACAAAGCTCTTTTATCAACTACATCCCCCAACAGTCAGCAACTTCCTTATCGAGATCCTTACCAAAACGAAAGCTACAACCGCCATGCTCACAACGAAGAGGTTTCATCGGTACCGCCATTGCTTAACCTGGGAGGCACTGCGGTGACCGGATTCCATCATCCGGTAGTGGGGATGTTTGGGGAAATGGTATATGCAAGGGTATTCGGGAATTCAGAAAGCTTATACACTTACCCAAACTCGTATCACCTGACGGGAAGTAGTAGCCCCAGGTTGAGAAGGCATGAGATGCAGGCTGACAGGTCACTAAATAGAATCTCCATTTTCCTATTTTGTTGTTTCCTTTTGTGCCTTATCGTATTTTGAGTTTTTGTTTGTATTCTTGTAAAAAAAACCATAACCAGGATGTAAAACCTATGCTATATAGCCTTGTAGGTAGGTGAGAATGAGACATCATATATACATATAATATTAGATTTTATCTGAAATTGATCTGCCATCTTCGTCCAATCTGTATTCATAACCTCCATAAACCATGCTTGGAAGACATTTATAGTGCAATAGAGAACGAGATCCAAAAGTTACTACTATTTCCTCCAACTCGATTTATGTTTTACATTATTTTTATATATTTTTTGTCATGTTGTAGTAAAAAATATATTTGTTAAAAGCAGCCATATATAGGGTTGTCGGAAATTAAAATATTCGTCTCACTCAGGAAATAAAGTGCAGAGGCAAAAAATAAAAAATAAAGAATTTTAGATTAAGCTCGCAATCTAAAATTACCTAAGAAATGAACTGTACCAATATTACATTTTATACATTTCGGTATATTTTTTAAACTCATTATATAAATAAAGTACATTGTGAAGCTTTTAAACCCCGTATCACTGCAAGATTACTGTCCTTCAGAACTATGATTAAACTAAATCCCCACTACCACTCTCTTACGGCAACAATAATTTAAAACAATAAACATTACTTTTACTTTTTAATTTTGATCTAACTTTTATTTACGAATAATTACTTTTACTTTAATTTTGATTTGACATTTGCTTTCAATTTCATGATATCTACTATTTTGATTTGGAATGTTAAACACTTTATAGTAATATAAATAATAATTTTTATTATTTAAATTAACAATTGATATTTATAGACTGACTTATGTCTAATAATTTAATTATATATATTAAATCTTAAGTTTGAATATAATTTTGTGACAAAAATAAAAATTTAGTCATTATTTTATAATGTTAAAAAAGAAAGACGTAAACTCACAAGTTATATATCTCAATTTCTAAATTTCTTAAAGTATTATTTTAATTAAAAAATTAATGATATTGATTATTTAGACTAATTAGCATACGTAATTTTTTGTTTTATTCATTCATTTCAATTTTTTAAATTTTGAGATTTTAATTTTTTTTTTATTCTCTTTATCTTCTCTTCTCTCTTCTTCCTTCTTTTACTTTTTCTCTTCTCAGAGGCGATTTATCTTCATCTGCAGTTCTCTTTCTTTCTCACTCACAAGTTTCAACTTAAGTTTTTAGATCGAAAACAGAGGAAACAAGCCGAAATATGCTAGTGCAGCTTCATCATAGGCACAACCCGCGTCTATTGTCGTTTCAAATGTTCCCAACCAAATTCTAGTTTTCTTGCACAAACAAAACGCTTCAATTAGTACCCATATAGAACAAACAACCTATGCTGGAAAAGGTGTAACATTCACGGTTCACGAAACTCAACTTACAAAAGAGGATGGCGAATTTCAGAAACCCGAGAACCCCCAATTTTAGAAATTCAAGTTAACTATTAATTATCCCGCGAGAAAGTAAGTGTGAGTGGGAAAATGGTGAGGTTTTAGTTTATCCATTTCTAAGTTACAGATACAAGAGAAAGAAAAGAAAAGAAAAAGTAATTTAGAATAATGATGGAGAGGTTAGCAGTTAAAAAAGAAAGTGTTATCTGTCGTGCCTCACCAATTTATTAGATGATTGATCAAAAAAATTTAGATAATTAGAATAAAAACGATGTCTGAAAGTAATTAATTTCAGTTAAAGTAAAATATATATTTTATAAAATATTAAATATGTTTAACTTTGTAGTACTTGGAAACGTAATTAAAATTTTTATCAGAAATGAATAAAATTAATAGAAATTACATAGATATATAATATCAATGATATAATTATTTTTAAAATTTAAATTTACTTAATAAATAAGAGATTTTTTTGGAAAACGATAGATATAATTTAAAAGTATATTGTAGTAGTTGTATATAATATATTACACTAAAATCAAAAGATTAATATTATATTTTAGGGAACAAATATTTAGGTTTCCATCTTATCCACTACTTTAGGCTTAATTCTCTCCCCAAAATCAAGGAGGAAATACCAGCTCTGCTAAATCAGGCCATTCAAGATTGGGTTGTAACCTGTAATTTCAACTTTATAGAGCTTTTTGTGGATGTAATCAAATTTAGATTTGATGAAGAATTCACTTATCCTTATGTTTTTGTCAATTCAATTTTAAATAAAAAGGCAGCTCTACATTTTGTTATTTTAAAATTATTTTTTATCTTTATATTTAATAATTTTTAATTAAAAATAATATATAATTAGTTACAAAAATATTTTAACAATAATTATATTATATTATATTCTAATATAATCATGTGCTATACCAAATATATTATTCAATTAACATAAGTAAGTTCTTTTTAGAAGTTACACCTATTGTCACAATTTCAATTGCAAGGAAAATTAACCATTATAGTTTATGGGTAGAATATATTCAAACTTATATCAAAATAAATCTATACAAAATCTACGTATAGTGAGACGCATAAGCCATGATAAATATTGTCTAAGAACTCACACATGTTTACATGAAGTATGACTTAAACTTGAAATCTTAAAGTTTTTAAAATTTTAATCTTTCTATTCGAGTGCCTATAAAGCAGATCATGCGAATACGCATGGTTACTCCCAAGAAAATCTCAACATTCACTCTTTGTATGATTTGAACTTGTGACCTATAACATTTAGAACACTTATAGGTTAATATATGACTTAATTAAATATAAATTTAAAATATTTTAATTTTGGTTGATAAAAAATATATTTTTAATAAAAAGAAATTAAATATACTTAATTCTATAGTACTTTAATATAAATTAAAATTTCGCTATTATAATTAAAAATGGAGAATGAATAAAATAAATAAAACTCCACTTTTAAGAGGTAAACAAATATTCTTGAAACCATAAATGGTCAGTGCATCTCACACTTGAAGAGAGAAATATAATTTCTATTTATATATAAACAAAAGAATGAAATAAGCAGAGTTCGAAAGATGGGTTTTGTGACTTTTCTCCATTATTGGTGAAGAATTTTTTGCCTCTAAATTTAATTATCAAAATAAATATAAATAGAAAATATTATTTTAATTAAAATAATATTTTATATAAAATTAATGTTTTAAATTAATCGTTGGTTTAGTTTTGATGTAAAAATTAATATATATATATATATAGTTTTAAATAAGAGTAGATGGACCACCTCCATTTAAGGTTACTTAACTATGGCAATGAATTCTTTTTCCTATTGCTTGACAATACCCAACCTTATCAAGAAAACTAGTGAACTTTTTGAAACAAACAAAAAAATGAAAAGATATTCACTGTTTCAAATGTAATCTCACTTTAGATTATGTTAATTGTGTTATTGTTAGGATTTTACCCTTCTCTTATAATTCATTATTTTTTTGAAAAAATTAATAATTTTTTTTGTTTTGAACGAGAGTTAATTGAAATCTTTAAATTTGTTACTTTCATGGGGGAAATTAGTAGAATCTATTAAAAGAAGTTCCGTTACTATTATAATTTTAAATTTTAATAGGTAATTATTTGATATAAGAGTTAGTTAAATTTCGTAAATTTGGAAATATATGTAATTTTTAAAAAACTTTATTTTATTTTTTTGGATACATGTGACATCTATAAAGCTCCACAAAAGATCATTTGACCTTCTTAATACAACACGTTTTGCAAGCTCAGGTATAATTTTTTTTAGTATTTTACCTTAAATTTGATAAATTGATGTTATGTTTCATCCTTAAATAATGTGAAAGGAAACATAATGTAGACAAGATCTGATAAAATCAAAAGCATAAGTTTTGCTTCTAAGATAAAATCTAAATCAACTTTCTTTCCTTTTTTGCTTATTCTCCAATCAATGGCTAGCTTTAGAAAAAACAGCATAATTAGGTGCTACAACACTAATTAACATTTTTTAATCAAACTTTAATGGAGATTGCCTTTAGTTAAGTTGAGTAAAGGTGGGACAAAAGTAATCAGTAATTTAAAATATACTTTTATTGAATTTTTTGTAATTATTCGTATATCATGTTTATATTTTTCTTTTGCATCATGTTGTATTTTCATTTTTTTTTTTAAAATACTATCTTTTAATGTGATGTTTTTGTAACACAAGTTTAATTAAAATGTTGGGACTGACAGTTATAAATCTTTGAAAAAAATTAATCTTTATAATCCGATATAAAAGATACTTAATTATATATATATACATCTTATCTTTATGAAAAAATAAATGTAATTTTCACAAAAAGAAAGTTAAGAGGTACCAAGGAGAAAAGCCGTTTTCCCAAAGTGATTGCTGCTTCCTGTCGCACATTCTCACTTTTCCTTTAGTAGATGCTGATCCATTCATGATTTTCACATTTCAAGTTAAGGTAGTCAATGCATTATGATGTATTTTCACGTGCCATTTTGATTTTATTTATATTTTTACATCTATTTTAAATGTTTTATTGAATTAATATTAGATATATGTATATTTAATTATGAAATTGTTAAATTTTTTTGGTATACGTTTATGAAGATATTTTTATATAATAAATCGATAAAAAGTTAGAATATCATGCATGAAAAACAATTAAATTTATCATTATAACTGAAACATCAATTTATTTTTATACGAAATTTTAATAAATTTATGTCTATTACATATTTTTTTCACTTAATATTATGATATGTCATAAATTTAGTAATATGCAAATAATCTTCCCTTACATATATAAATATATTTATTGCAAATATAACTTTTAAATTTTTTAATTAAATAATTATATTTCATTCTTGAATGTAATTAGTTTAAAATATTGAAATATTACATCAATTGATATAGACCAATACTTAACATCAATTTAAGACGGAAATAATAGATAAGCATGTTTGAGATTCCAAAAAGAAAAAGAAGAATGGGTTATTGAAAGTGGTGGGTTGGCTGTCAGCTGACAACACCCTTTTCTGGATTTCAAAGGCTCCCAATTTTGTTTACCAAGTTTTACATTTCATAAATAATAATAGTAATGTGGCACATTTTTAAATACATACTTAGAAATAAGATATAAAGTTGTTAAATATCCTTCTTTTTTTGTAATATAAAATTTCCTCTCTTTGTAGTACAGGCCATTCAGGTTTAAAAAAGAGGAGGAGAAAAGTGAAGTTAATGCATGGTGTGTTTGGTGAGTGGCAAGAAAAGTCAAAGACTCCTCTCTTTGGTGTTGACAGAGGAGAAAAAAGATACAAGCAAATATGAAAATTGGATAGATATCTGTCAATCTCTTTTTCATATAATAAATTCCAAAGAAAATGGGATTCTTAGGAATGGATAATTGAACTTCATTGTTGATGTGTCGTGCTTTGAGTTGGGCAATTAACTTTAAGAGTGCATACAAGTACGAAGGTCAAATAAATGGTAATCTAAAAATTGCTTGGCAATTGAAATCTAAATGTTATTTTTAATAAAAAACTTTATGAATCCACAAATTCTATGAGCATGCAATCAATAGCATTAAAACTCATATTAGGAAAATTCAGTAAGAAAAAAAGAACAATATTGTTGCTGCCCAGGATCGAACTGGGGACCTTCAGTGTGTAAGACTGACGTGATAACCACTACACCACAGCAACAAGTTAAAAGCTTGTTGCACTTAACCTCTCAGATACTAACTGTAACAAAAAATGAATTGACTAAACATTTTCCGTCGCCGGATTACTAGTAAATTTAAGGCAATTACTTGAATAGTATTTTTTAAATATTGACAGATCTTACCGCCTTGCTACTACGCACACTAAAATTTTGAAACAAGCATTCCAGGAAAGTCGACTCAAAATAAGGGAAGTTAACAACAGCCAAAACCTAAATGATGCACGTACGTAGTGCTGTTCCAGGGAGTACTACTTGATCATCCCTCAAAAACACAGGTATTGGGAGTTCGAAGAAAAATCCAAACCAGGGAAAAAAAACTTTCTAAAGTGATGTCAATTGCCACATATTTAACTTGGAAGGCTGAAGTCTATAATTGAAGCCATATTTATCTTAAACAGATTGAACCACCCTACTGAGACACTCTGGCATTCGGCTCATCATTGTTTTTAGCTCCAATATAATATCACAACCTCCAACAAGCTCGCCTTTGTAATAAGGTTGAGGAATAGTCAGCCAGTTTGAGATGACTTCCAAGCCCTGTCTGACTTCATCATCGGTTAAAATATCCAACCACCCAAAACTCACGCCTGCCTCCCTTAGGTCGTTGACAACTTTGAAGCTGAAACCACATCGTGGAGCATCTGGGTTACCCTTCATGAAGAGCATCACAGATGACGATCAAATCAAACTTAGACGACCCTCCAGAGTCCCTTTCTTAGCTAACCTTAAGTTCCCCACTTTCCTGCATCTCTAAGACAATGTCTGATCCACCAAATAAGTTTGTTGTTAATATACTATTGGGGGTAACTAGACTAATCCGAAAAAACTTATTTATTAAGAACAATTTGCAATATTTCACAAATTTTTATCCTCTTGTTTACTCATACTAATTCAGGGTATATTCATGAACTATATGCGCGCATACAAACAGTGGGAGCCAAGTGACAGCTGAGTTAGGGCTCGCACTATTATAGATAAGAACCATAAAAGAGAGCAACAATGTCTATAATATAAATCCACAGCCTACGTAATGCAAAATATCATACCATAAAAAGAACTTGTTAAGAACAATACTAAGTTCATCGTTAAGTCAGATGCCCTTTTTTAAATTGTTTAAACCAAATTCAATCCTGCCATTTATCCATTTAGAGGACAATATATGTGTGTATAAAAAAATACTAAATAAAAGATTACATGCGATTTCGGATCAAAAGATATTAGGGATGGATCTTTTAGCTATAAAGAACTCGTTTTGCTTGCCCATGGATCATCGGTGGCGATTTCAACACAATGAGAAATAGGAGTGATAGGAGCAGTTGTGTGGATTTGGTGAATGGGTCAAGGGAATTCAATAGCTTCATCGACAATTGCAAATCGGTGGATTTACCTCTTACGGGGAAAAAGTTTTCTTGGTACAGACCTAATAATAAGAGGAGCAGATTGGATAGATTTTTATTGGAAGAACAATGGCTGATTTATTTCAACGATTTCTCTGAGAAAGGATTAAATAAATCAGTTTCTAATCATATGTTATTGAGGCTTTTATTCATTGGGCTCCACCTTCACTCGGGTGGGCGAAGTTAAACGTTGTTAAGGAATAAAACTGATATGGTAGTTAATAGTTTAAACAGTTAGTAGTTAGCATTAGTAGTAGTGGCAGTTAAGGTTGTTGTAACTAGTCTTGGCAGCTTGTGTATATATACCAGAGTTTAATATCTGGTTTAAGAATGAATAAAAGATTACTTTCAAGTTATCATAAATCTCAACATGGTATCTGAGCCTTACGTTTTTTTTTTTCTTTTCTTTTCTTCATGGCAACAGAGGTCGTTTCTGGTGATGGTGATAAAAATCAACAATCCATCAACTCAGGTGTTCCAGCAGGTAAACCTTCTCCTCGTTTGACTCCTGATGTTTTGAGGAAAATTCAACAATTTCCTAAACATGACATTGTAAAACTTGGAGAGCACAATTTTCTTTTATGGAAGCAGCAATTTTTGTTGATCCTTGAAGGCTATGGGCTGCATGGTTTTGTTCTTGGCACTATTACTGTTCCTCCACAGTCGATTGTTGATAGCAATGGTAATCTTGTTCCTAATTCTGACTTCTTGTTTCATAAACAACAAGATAAATTGTTAGCTTCCTGGCTTTTATCCACCATTTGTGATGATGTTCTTGTTCATCTCACTAATGCTCGATCTAGCTTTGATGTATGGAGTACTGTTGTTAAACGCTTTGCTTCTAAGTCTACTCTCACGATTTCTACTTTGAGACATTCCCTTTATTCTCAAAAAAATGGTCAGCTGACACTCTTGTGTGACACTCTTGTGGCTGCTGATAGTGTTATTTCTGAGCAAGAACAGATTAGTATCATTCTTGTAGGCCTGCCAGTGGAGTATGAGTCAATTCGTATTCTTGCGACTGCAATGAGTGTTCATCTTGAACTTCTTGCTGAAATGCTCAATGATTGTGAATCTCGACAACAAGATCTAGTTTCTACCATGGCTTTCCAAGCCAGTGTTGCTCAGCATCATGATTCTGGTGGTAGTAGTCGCAGTCATTCTGATAGGGGTTCCAGACCACCCTACAGGGGCAATGGTAGATCATCTCGAGGCAGAGGTCGAGGTAGGAAATTTGTGCATAATAAGCCTCAATGTCAACTTTGTGGGTGCATTGGTCATACTGTTCACCGGTGTTATTATCGGTTTGACGAGACCTTTGAAGGAACTTCTGATCAGTCCATGCAGGCACATTTTCATCAATTCCAAGATCCTTCTCCTTTGTCCTCTTGTGGTCATCCTTGTTGTTCTCAAAAAGGTTCTACACAAGGTTCTGGTATGCAAGCTAATCAGGTTTCTGTTAAAGAGCAGTTTTTTCCAAGTTCCTCAACTGCAAAAATCTGGTACCCAGACTCCGGTGCTTCCAATCATGTAACTAATGATCTGGAAAGTTTGCAACAGGTCACTTAGTACACAGGTAATAGCAAACTTTTTATGGGGAATGGCATGTCAGTTCCAGTGGATCATATTGGCTCCAGCTCTTTCACAACTTACAGTAGAATCTTTCATCTAAGAAATGTTTTGCATGTACCTGACATTTGTAAAAATTTAATGTCTGTTGCTCAATTTGTAAAAGATAACCAAGTTTACTTTGAGTTTCATGCCTTTCGTTGTTTTGTGAAGGATACCAAGACAGGGAGCATCCTGTTGGTGGGCCGCATTCATAATGGTTTATATCAGTTTGACCTTTCTGACACTCAGGGATACAAGTCTACTTCTTCACCTCCAGCTACTGTTCATACTGCTCGTTTGGGACTTCCAACTTCTAGTTGCTCTAATTTTGAGTTGTGGCACAAACGGTTGGGCCATCCTTGTAATAAAACTGTTAAAACAGTTCTTCAGCAATGTAATGTTGTTTCCAAAGTTGTAAGTTGAATATTATTTGTTCAGCATGTCAGCTTGGAAAACTTCATAAGCTTCCTTATCTTCATCTACTACTGTATATTTGGCTCCCTTTGAGCTTATAGTTTCTGATCTTTGGGGACCTGCCCCTATGGCATCTGAAGGCTCCTACTACTATGTCTCATTTGTTAATGCATAATATGTCTCCTTTGTTAATGCATACTCTAGATTCACATGGCTATATCTCATAAAATGCAAGTCTAAAGCCCTTGAAAAATTTCTCCATTTGCAAAAATTTATTACTGTTCAATTTGGGTGTTCTATTAAGGCTCTTCAGACTGATTGGGGTGACGAATTTGGCCTTTTTCAAGGGTGTTATCTCAGCTTGGCATTCATCACCGCCTAATTTGTCCCTACACCTCTAAGCAAAATGGTCTGGTCGAGAGAAAACATAGGCACATTATCGAAACTGGTCTGACCTTGATGGCTCAAGCTAGCATGCCTATACACTTTTGGGCTCATGCTTTTACCATTTCTATTTTTCTCATTAACAGGCTTCCCACACCTGCTCTCCAAGGACGGTCACCTTTTGAAGTGTTGCATCGTATTCAGCCAAATTACATGTTTTTAAAGGTTTTTGGTTGTAGGTGTTATCCCTATCTTCGACCTTTTAATAATCATAAGCTCGAGTATCGATCCAAGCCCTGTGTATTTCTTGGTTATAGCTCAGCTCACAAAGGATACAAATGCCTTGATAATAGTGGAAAGGTTTTTGTCTCCAGACATGTGGTGTTCAATAAAGATTCCTTTCCCTTTGCTGCTTCTTCTAGCTCCAGCAGTGGTTCTCGGAGTCACTCTCAGTTTCAGCATCAACAAGCTCGAGTTCCTGTTGTCCTCTCTTCCTTACCACCATCTGCTGTTGCTGTCTCACTTCTAACTGCTTCTTCCGCTCAACCAGAATTAGCAGCAATGTCAGATGCCAGTGGGCCAGTTTCTTTTTCTCCTGTTCTTCCAGATTTTGTACCTATACAGCATACTTCTCAGCATTCTAGATCGCTCGGTGTCAATATAGAGGACAGTAGCCAACTTCTATTCCTCCATCTCCTACTAGTGGTTTATCAATTGACTCATTCACCTCTCGGCTGGCTTTCAGCAGTCCCTTGCCCATTAAACACCTACAGGAAGCTCCTATTGTTAACACTCATCCTATGCAAACCAGGTCCAAGAATGGGATCTTCAAACCCAAGTAGTTTACAGCTGAACTCGGAGTTCCTGAACCTGTCACGATTGAGCAGGCCTTTGCCAACAAAGAATGGAAACTGGCAGCTCAGCAGGAGTATGATACGTTGCTGAAGAATAAAACTTGGGACTTAGTTCCCTTACCTGCCAACAGGAGGGCTGTCGGCTGCAAATGAATATTCAAAGTTAAAAGACACTCGGATGGCACTATTGCTCGCTACAAAGGTCGACTGGTTGTCAAGGGATACTTACAGGAAGCAGATATTGATTATCAAGAAACTTTCAGCCCTATTGTCAAACCTACTACGATTCGTGTAGTCTTATCCTTGGCTGTGAAGTTTGGTTGGTCACTAAGGTAAGTTGATATTAACAATGCATTTCTCAATAGGGATTTGTCGGAGGAGATTTACATGGTGCAGCCTCCAAGTTTTGAGTAGAAGGTTGGTGGTCAAACCTTGGTTTGTCGCTTAAAGAAAGCTCTGTATGGCCTTAAGCAGGCTCCTCGAGCTTAGTTCTCAAAGTTAAGAGATTTTTTACTTGCTTCACGGTTTGTTTTAATTAAATCTGATGGCTCCCTTTTTGCTCGAAAGACTGAAGGTGTGCTCCTGTATGTACTTGTCTACGTAGATGACATCATTGTCACGGGGAATCATCAAGGTAGTATTGATGAATTTGTCGCCACCTTGGATACTAAGTTTTCTTTGAAGGATTTGGGCTCTCTCAACTACTTCCATGGTATTGAAGTTTTTCCCACAACTAATGGCTTGTTTTTGAGCCAACGAAAATATATCCTTGAGCTTCTACACAGGGCTTGCATAGATCAAGCAAAAGGCTCTCCTAGACCCATGGCTTCTTCAACTACTGTATTTCATTCTGTTGGTAGTGCAATTGAGAATAAGTCTGAGTACAGGAGTATTGTGGGGGCTTTGCAGTATATAGTCATCACAAGACCTGACATCACCTTTGCTGTGAATAGAGTTTGTCAGTTCATGCACAAACCTCTTGATCAACATTTCAAAACTGTGAAACGCATCCTGCGCTATCTCTAAAACACTGTTGAGTATGGCCTTCATTTCACTCCAGCTGTTACTTTGGATCTTGTTGGCTATTCGGATGCAAATTGGGGGTCTGATGTCGATGACATGAGGTCTACAACAGGATTCTATGTATTTTTTGGAGGCAACCCTGTTGCCTGGGGATTTAAGAAGCAGCAAATTGTTTCCAGATCAACTGCAGAAGCTAAATATAGAGGGCTTACTCATATAGTCACTGAGTTAGTTTGGCTTGAATCACTTTTAGCTGAATTACATGTTTCTCTGAACAGGAAGACTGCTGTCTGGTGCGATAATTCTGGAGCTATTGCTGTCTCAGCTAATCCAGTATTACATTCAAAATTTAAACATGTCGAGTTGGATCTGTTTTTCATAAGGGAGAAAGTTGCTACAGGAACATTAACTGTTGGACATGTTCCAGCGCAAGAGCAGGTAGCAGACATTTTTACTAAGCCATTGTCACTCTTTTTACAAAGTTTTGATCGTGTCTCAAGATAGTTGCAAAACGTGAGCAAACAGCAGAGATAAAGGAGATAGAGGCATGTTAAGGAATAAAATTGATATGGTAGTTAACAGTTTAAACAGTTAGTAGTTAGCATTAGTAGTTGTGGCAGTTAAGGTTGTTGTAACTAGTCTTAGCAGCTTGGGTATATATACTAGAGTTTAATATCTGGTTTAAGAATGAATAAAAGATTACTTTCAAGTTATCATAAATCTCAACAAACGTGATAGGTGTAGCTAAGGAAGGAGGATGAAACTGGATACGGTGGGGTATTGAGCGACGGGGAAGGTGTGTCCTATTCATTATTTTCTAGGCCAATTGATGCAATTGGGTTTGAAACAGCAGAGGTATGGGCTATTAAATCTTCCCTGGAAATGTATATTCGCATGGGATGACATGTGAAAGTCCCGCTCCTATCATTGAATTTAATTAATGCATTGTTTTGGAATGATTGTTAAATAGGAATGCTAGGCCGTGGTCGTTGCGAAATCTTTTTATACATATTGACCGTTTGTATTAACCAATTAGTTAGTGTTCACTTCGCATTGGTTTATAGGCAAGGTAATGGTATGGTTGCAGCTTTGGTGCTAGGAGGGGTGAGAAGATCAGGATCATTTAAAGTTTGATAGTGACATATTTTCTTTTTATCTATTAATAGTTTGCACTGGTGATGGTTGTTTTGTAATATCTTTGTTTATTTGGGTGTTTTGTAATATTTTTGTTTAAGAAAGAGGTTGGTATTTAACAAGTCTTTCTATTATTAATATATTCATATAGACTGAGAAAAAAAAAGAAAGAAGATTACCTTAAAGAAGACGAAGTAAGGTATAGCAGAAACTGAAAATTCTTCAGATATATCACGTTGTGGTTCTGCTTCTCTCCCGCGGGCCCCTTCCCACTCAACAATCACCTTCTCCTCCCATTATTACGTTAGTAATAATCAATGGCTTGATGTTAGATTCTTCTTTTCTGCTTCAAAGTAGGAATACAAAAGTGATAGCTACAACCCCTAAAAAATACTACAAAAGGAATTCCACTTATTCAGAAATTATTTTCTCCCTTTTTATTTCCTTTTATCTCCCACCACTCCCATCAATTTCAAACCTATAATATTTTTGGTAAAACGGTATAGCTGTTAAGTGGGGATCATAGACTTCAAGTTTTGTTTCAACGCCAGTTTTACTGCGATGATGATTGAAGTGACTAATCCCCGTTGGTTTTGACTTTAAGCCATTTGATTAAACACTGTTCTACATGGTTTATATCAGTCTGTAAAAGTATGAGGTTATATTAGCAATACAACTATGATAAGTGTAATAACCATATTTTGCCCGGACCTTTAACTAAAACCCAAACCCGGGCCCAATAAAAAAAACTAATAATAACAGTCCATCTATTAACAACCCAATTGACCCAAAATACCAGACCCAAAAATGACAGCCCAAAAACTATAAACAATGGCCCAAATCATATTTAACCTGAGCCCAATTACAGTGGCCCAATTAGCCTGGGTGACCCAAAATATTTAGGGTTTCAGAAAACCCTAAGAGCCTCCACGTTCTCCAAGCGCCGCAGCCCAATGTGCGCACCACACCCACAACCGACGACCTTCGCACGCCTCTGCCGTCGCCTATACCTGCGAAAGAGGACAAAAATGACAGTAAATAAACCACAAAAGCAAATGGACTTTGTATTTTCATTCTATTTCTTATTCGGCTATAAAAGCCAACTCAAAACAATGTATTAAGGACTCTTTTTTATCGATCAAAGAGAATACAATTTTTTTAAACAGTTACAAATATCTAATAATAGAGCAACAGGCAATCGAAGAGAATAAGAAACGAAGCGAGAAGGTTTTATCCTATTTTATTCCTTTTATTTTTCAAGCAATATACACATAGAATCGTATTATTTATTTCATTTTATAGTTTAAGTATATATAATATCAAAAATATATAAAAAAAGAAAAAAAATACCTTTTACAAGCGGTGGCCGGTGCCGGCGGCATTGTGGCGGTCCGGCAACCGGACTAGGGCCTGAGCTCGAAAGGGGGGAGAGCATTTTCAAGTTTTTTTTCTTCCCCCCTGCTGAAATGAGGAACGAATGATTTTGTCAAAAAATTTGTGCTTTTATACCATACACGGAACGACGCCGTTTTGAATGGCCTCCCCAGACGCCAAAACGACATCGTTTTGGGGAGGCCGACCCGAATCCGACCCGTACTGGCCAAGGTCCGCGTGTTTCTTCTGTGAACGGACTATTTGTGCGCGCAGTTCTTCCTCTTTTATGGTCCTTTGCAATTTGACCCTTTTTCTATTTGTGTTTTCTTTTTAAATTTACCCTGTAATTTCATTTGTGAGCCATTTTGATCCTAGCCTGAAACGCTGCGCAGAGGGCCAGGGATATTTTCCCTTTTGCCCCTAGTATCTTCAGCGCATTACATATTAATCCCTTTTTTCTCTTATTTATTTTAGATTTGCCCTGGATATCTTGCTTTCAATTCAACTTAGTCCCTTTTTGTTACTTTCACTACTTTCGTTATATATTATTATTATTATTATTGGTATTATTATTATTACTATAACTATATTTATATTATTATATTATACATATTTTTGTATCATTATTATTATTATTATTACTACTACTATACTTATATTATTATTTTGTACATATTTCGTATTATCATCATCATTATTATTATTATTATACCACTATCATTATTATTATTATTATTATTATTATTATTATTATTATTATTATTATTACTATTATTATTATAATATTATTATTATTGTACATATTTTGTATCATTATTATTATTATTTACTATTATCTCTATAGCTACTAACATCTTTTAGTTTTTATTTATTGTTATTATCTTAATGTTATCCTTTTTTGTTTTTATTATTACATCTATTATTATCATGTGTTGTTAATTTCTCGTTTTCGTCATTTCATAGGGATCGACAGTTTAAAATCACAACCCGGTATTTTATTTTTTTTAAAATTCATAAAAAGGGTTTCATAAAGGTAATATTCGTGAGTTTGGAAATTCAAAAAGACCGTGCCCAATCGTGCTGGGTGTGATTTTCTGATTGACCAAATAAACGAATATCCTTTCAAAATTTCAATGCATGTGCTTGAAGAATTTTGGGGGTGATTTTAAATTCGAGGGTTCTGACTGTCGTATCCAATCGTGCTGGATGTGAGACTCTATTCCTTCGAAATAAGGGAAACTCGATATTCAATCAAGTTGTTTAAAATCAAAAAATAAAATAAAACTTCAAAATCTTTTCAAACTTTTCGATATTAGGACATTGATTAATCAATTTGGTACCGATTTTGGGCGTTGTGAGGGTGATAATCCTTCCTCACACGTAACCGACTCCCGAACCTATTTTCTTGAATATTCGTAGATCAAAAGCCCTGTTTTGATAAACCGAAATATTTTATTAAAATAAAGGTGATCCGATCACACCTAATAAAAGGTCGGTGGCGACTCCCGTTTTTATTTTCAAAACCCAAGTCCGATTCTCGGCCTCTTTCAAAAAAGGGGTGGTTTCGACAGCTTGGCGACTCCGCTGGGGACCTAATAAGAGAGTCAGGCCGTAAAATTGATTATTCTTTGTCCTTTTGTCGAAAATTTGGAAAATCATTTTGAAAAATCATGTTTCTTTTGATGCATTTGTTGGTACTATTATTGCAATAATGTCGAGTCTCATAGGATATCTCTGCATTCATATTTGCATGACCGTCGTGGTCACACCCTTAAGTGGGAGCGAGAAGCTATGCCTTCGTGAGGTTTTCACCTCCGCATGGGCTACGGGACTGCTCCCGGGATACATCTGTACCTATGTCTTTGTGAGGTTTTCGCCTCCGCATGGCCATAGGGAAATGTATCTCCCTGAATCGAACTCAGTCCGTATGAGCCTATAATGGGTGAGGACCGAGGAATCTGCTAGTTTGGGTACCTTGACTGTAGAACTGAAACACATATAGAGAGACTTAAGGGCCTACCCTAGATAGAGCCATATCAATCCTTAGTGGTTACCTAGATAGGGTTTTTTGTTATCTGCTTTATATTTTGTTTCATAATACCAACTTGTCTACTTTATTTTGGTGCATATCATCCCATGATTCATAGGGTATCAATTCACGATCAGTTTCCAAGTTAAGAAAGCTCGTTATGGAAAACGAATTCCTTGATAAAGTGGAAGACAATGCAGCCGTCCGCGTATGGTCAGAGCGAACGCAACTAGAAAAAGGGAACAGTTTAGCCGACGGGTATGTATTAGAGCTATGGGACTTCACACGCATCAACACTACGCAAAACGACTTCGGCGAGCTAAAGAAAATATGGAACCAGTGGGACGATAAGGCAAAACAGCTGTTCTATCACAGTTATGGTGATCTACCCTACTTGTTAGACATTAACGTAGATAAGCATCTACTCCGAGCCATGACTCAGTTTTGGAACCCTGTTTACAGCTGTTTCACTTTCGGGAAAGTAGATTTAGTGCCTACCGTAGAAGAATATACAACCTTGCTTCACTGTCCGAGGGCCCAAGCTGACAAAGTATATTTTAAGGCCGCCAATGCCCCTACCTTTGTAAAGAAGTTAATGAATATCATAGGGATGAATGAGCAGTGGGTCTCGGCCAGAATTCAGAAGAAAGGCGAGGGTAAATGCATACCTTGGGTAAGTTTGAAGGACCTGATCTTGACACACCCTGATGTAAAAAAGAAGATTGATGTCTTTGCCTTGTGTACTTATGGTTTGGTAATTTTTCCTAAGGCTCTAAGACATATAGATGAAGCAGTTACTGATCTATTCGATCGACTGGACAAAGGGGTCATGCATGTGCCTGCAATCTTAGCCGAAACGTTCAGATCCTTGAATGCATGTCGGAAAACGGGTGAAGGCAGGTTTATTGGATGTGCGCAGCTATTATTGGCATGGTTCCACAGCCATTTCTGGAAGATAGAAAATGTGTCTTGTCATGTGTTCTTTGAGAATTACTCTCCGTTGAAGAAGATAGTAGCTAGACCAAGAAAAGAAAACGTATCCGAGGAAAGCTGGATGACACTCCTTCAGAATCTCCAAGAAGAAGACATCGAATGGAAAGCTTCTTGGATGATTCCTAATGAAATCCTTTATCGATGTGGAAATTTTGACTGGGTTCCTTTGCTTGGAATTTGGGGAGCTGTTGGGTATGCTCCTTTGCTCGTACTGAGGCAATATGGGTCGAGACAATTTGTACCAACGACAAGTGGACTAGCCCAATGTGAATTTACTTATAGTGGGGAAAGCTATAAGAAAAGGGCCAAAGAGATATCTAACGTTTGGAATCAAGTTCATAGAATGAAAAGATTATTCGCGGGACCAATGACGACTCCAGAATATGATGGATGGAGGACTAGAAGAGCTAACAATAACATCCCCGAACAGAGCGCAGAGGGTTCCCGATCTAGAGAGGAATGCCTACGAGTGATACCATCAGAGTTAGAAATCATAAAACAAGACTTCGAGAGACAGAATCTAGAGCTCGGAAAGAAGATAGAAAAGCTAGAAGAAGAAAAGATGTACTTGAAGCTAGATGTGGATGTTCAGAAGTCAGAAACAGAAAAAGTGAAAAAGGAAAAGAGAAAAGTCGAGGAAGATCGAGATATCTTGAAGACCGAATACAAGAGGATTAGTCAATGAATGAAGAATGCTGGATTGGGGAAGACCACTGAACAATGGCGATAAGAAGTCCAAGAAGGAAAGGCCAGAGCTGACTATTGGGAAAGAAAATTTCGAGAAATACGAACACAAAAAGAAACCTTAGAGAAAGACTTGACAGAAAGCCTGAATGAAAGGATAGAATTAAAAGATAGAATAACAGAACTTGGGAGGACACTCCATCACTATCAAAGCCGTAATGTCGCAATCGAGTTAAGGTCAAGCCTAAACAGGATCGAGGAGATGAAGAGTAGGGTTGAGGACTTAGAAGCAGCATTACACGGTTATGAACTACGGATAGAACTTCTTGAGGTAAAGGAAGAGCGTGGGGAAGAAGAAATTTGCAATTCTCATAATCAAATCAGAAGTCGAAATTACCTTATGAGTGAGGCCATAGTTCAGATCAGAGAGGTAGCCGATTACCTGCAAACTCTGGCAGCACAGGCCGATGTACTAAGTGTGAAATATGAGCTGCAGCCTCGTCATAATCAAGAGCTAATCTCTTTGCTTAATAGAGTCAAAACTCTGGTCCTTAGGACGAAAGCGTATTTGTAGTCCGGTTTATGTAAAGGGTTTTTTTTTTTCTAATAAAGCTTTCTGAAATGAAACTGAATCTGAATTGATACTTCTTTGCTTGCATTCATTCCATGCATTAGCATCGCATGCATTTACATCATGTTACATGCATAGAAAGAGTCTAATACACTCAAATCATAACAGTGAGGAAGAGAGAAAAAGGAAAGAGAATCTGGAAGCTGAACATCCGTACGGCACCCGCGCTAAAACAAAGAAGATGGATCAGAGACTAGAGCAATTCCAAAAAGAGGTGCAGGACCAGGTGCAAGCACAGGTGCAAGAGCAGCTAGCCAAGATCCAGTAAGACATGATGGAGTCCTAGAGGGACATGAGGTCTCAGATAACTCAAATGACCCAACTGTTGGACGGATTTATGAGAGGAAAAGGCCCCATGGCTATTACTGGAGGGGAGAATGAAGATATTCCCTCAGGATCTACCCTGCCGCAAGTGCCTTCACAGCACGAAGAATATCCCCGGAGGCTATCCATCACAATTAGGCCGCAACAAGGGCAAGCTAACATTGGATCCCCCATGAATTTCCAAGTAGGCTCAGGATCCAACCCGAGAGATGACCCTATTCACCCTATGGTACCGGATTTTGATGAAATGGAGAAAGAAAGAATGAAAGCTGAACCCTCAAGGCAGATGGAAGATCGCTACAGATGGTTGGAGGGAGAGTCAAAGCGATAGAAAAGACTGAAACTCGCTGCGGAATTGATATCAAAGAGCTAAGTCTGGTCCCAAACTTAGTACTCCCACCAAAGTTCAAGACTCCAGATTTTGAAAAATACAACGGGACTAGCTGCCCTGAAGCACACCTGAAGATGTTCAGTCGACGAATGGCGGGACACGCCAATAATGAAAAATTATTGATTCATTGTTTTCAGGATAGCCTGGTTGGGTCTGCGGCCAAATGGTACGATCGGCTCAGTAGTACCCAAATCAAGACATGGAAGGACCTGGCCCAAGCCTTCATGAAACATTACGGCCACATAGTAGACATAGCTTCCGACAGAGTCACTCTCCAAACTATGGAGAAAAGGCCAAGCGGAAGCTTCAGACAGTATGCTCGACGATGGAGAGAGGTAGCCACGCAGGTTCAGCCGCCTCTTTTAGAGGAAGAAATAGCCACACTCTTCATCCATACTTTAAAAGCTCCTTTCATCAATCACATGTTGGGGAGTTCTATGATAGATTTTTCAGAAATTGTGAGGTGTGGAGAAAGGATAGAACACGCGGTTAGGTGTGGCAAGATAGAAGCAGGGGAAGGTCCCAGAAAGACGGCCCTAAAGAAAAGAGAGGGTGACGTAAATAACGTGAGTGCCCGTGACAAGTCAGTCACCCTGAATAAACCCAGTACCGTAATTACCGACCGTCCAAGCTCACACAAACATGAATCCAATACAAAACCGAATGGGGAGAAACTCCAGTTCACTCTGATCTACATGACATACGGGCAACTGTACCAAAAATTGTACGACACACATGTTGTCGCCCCCCATTACTTACAACCCCTCCAGCCTCCATACCCTAAATGGTATGATGCAAATGCACAATGCGAATACCATGCGGGGATTGTTGGACATTCAATAGAAAATTGTCTCGCCTTCAAGAAGTTGGTAGAAAAACTCATTCAAATGGGTGTTGTGAAAGTTAACGATACAGAACATCCACTACCCAATCACGCTAATAACGGGGTGAACATGATGGGGGAGAAAGTAGGAAAAAGAGTGAAAATGAAAGTCGAGGAGATAAAAACCCCGCTAAGATGGGTTTGGAAGCAAATGATAAACAGGGGCTTAATCACGCAACAGCCGAGAGAAAAACTTGAAGGAGCGGAAAGATATTGCGAGTTCCATGCCGAAACGGGTCATAATATTCAAGAATGCCTCAAGTTCAGGGCTATCGTTCAAAATCTCATGGATAACAAAGAAGTGGAATTCTACGAAGAGATTGGAGAACTAGAAGAAGGAGAAGTCCACACGTCAGAAGAAGGATCATCTAGGAGAATCTATGGGGGCAACCTGTAACACCCCTTACCCGTATTCAACGCCGGAATAGGGTACGAGGCATTACCGGAATTACAAATTTATTTATCAGACATTTTATTTCATCTAGCATTTATATTTGAAATCAATCAAAATCAAACATATTGTCCCTTAAATATATTTATTTTTATCGACATGTCTTACTTGAATTTATTACTCGTTTCATCATACTTAATTACCTTGTATTAACATATTAAAGATAATCACATATTTACATGTCATGATCCGATAATAACATACGAAATAACACATGGTATCAGTTAAACATTTAAACATATTAAATTTAATGCTTATTAACATACGAACTTACCTGGTTAAATTTGCAGAAATATCAAGATTCAGGGGCACTTTGGAAATTTTCTATTTTCATTGATTTTTCAATCGATCTTAATCTAAATTAATAATTTCATTCAATTTTGAAATTTTAAATAATAAAATAATCCATTTCATGCAAATTGGTCATTTCCATATTTTTACAAAATTAATTACAAAGTTTTACGTTTATTCAATTTAGTCCCTGAGCCTATCAAATTAGCCATACTATCTAAATATTCATACATATTTTCCTCCTCCTCCTCTCCATTCCACATCCTTAATGTATATAACATGCTATAAATAACATTATCAATAATTTCATTAATTACTCATAAGTATATTCAAAACTGTCCATTTGAGTTATAGTAACTAAATTATTTATTTCCAGAGCTACAGAACTCCAAATGAAGAACCGTTAATTTTTCCTGAAACTAGACTCACATATCTTCTTGCCATAAAATTTTAATAATTTTTTATTTATCCAATTAGTACAGTTTATTCTTTAAAGTCACCCCTGTTCTGCTGTCTGGCAGTTCCGATCCTTCTTCACTAAAAATTAATTATCTTTTTATATAGAATTCAGATGATGTTATAGTTTATTTCTTATAAAACTAGACTCATTAAGGAATCTAACCATATAAATTATGTTCCCAAATTATTTTTATATAATTTTTGATGATTTTTCCAAGCCAGAACAGGGGATCTCGAAATCACTCTGAACCAGTCTTACCAAAATCTAAATATCTCAAAATACAGAATTTCTTTTCTTTCTCTATTTCTTTCATATGAAAATAGACTCAATAAGCTTTAATTTAATATCTCACTCAACTTCTAATTCAATTTCTACCATTTTTTGTTATTTTTCAAAGTTACCTTACTGCTGCTGTCCCAAAACTGTTTTCTTATAACTCATTTTACAATTTAATCCTAATTAAGTTTACTTACTTTCCTAACTTAATTCATACTTCTTTTCTATTCAAATTCCATCCAAACTCAAATTTAACTACTAAATTTTTAGCATATTTTCCTCAATTTAATCCCTACAGCATAAAACTTACATCTTACTTCTCAATTAAATCCATTTTTCAATTCTAACTTGAAATTCATTCAATTAAGTCCCTAATTCATATTTTTGTTCAACATAAACTATACTTGATAATTCATAAACTTTCAATATGACAACTTAGCTTCATCAAAACATTGTTCCAAGGCTTCTAAAACATCAAAATTAAGTAAAAAGGGCTAAATTGACTTACCTATCAACTTCCAAGCTTCAAACTTTTAATTATCCCTTTCTTCTTTCTTTTCTTTCCTTCCTTCTTTCCTTCTCTGTTTCGTTTGCCTATTCTCTCTGTTTCTTTTCTGTTTCTCTCCCCCCTTTCCTTTGTTTTTTTTGTTTGTATATATAAATAATAATATAATAATAATATAATATAATATAATATAATATATAATATAATAATATAATAATATACCTTAAAAATCTCAGATTTTTCTATGTTATACCGCCTCAACTATATAAAATGGTATAATTACCATTTTGGTCCTTCATAATTTCTTTTAATCTATAATTTAACTTTTACTTTCATTTCAATTTAGTCCTTTTCATTTAATTTCCTACCCAAACGTTAAAATTTTCTAACGAAAGTTTAATAATAACTTAATGACATTCCATAAATATTTTTAGAAATATTTATGGCTCACTTTATGAATTCGAGGTCTCAATACCTCGTTTTTGGCCCAATTTTTCTAATTAATTCTTTCAGTTCACAAAATTCACTAATTTTAAATATTTCTAAAATCACACTTAACTTATAATTATCGATTAACAAAATTTTCTAACTTTTCGTCAAATTTAGTGATCTCGAATCACTGTTCCGACACTATTAAAATTGGGCTGTTACACAACCGCCCTGCGGTGATTATATCACGACCTAGAACAGTTGAAATCACGCCAGAAGGAGAGGTCTACACGTCGGAAGAAGGATCATCTGGGAGAATCTATGGGGGCAACCGCCCTGCGGTGATTATATCACGACCAAGAACGGTTGATACTGGAGTATCAATCACGCCGAAGGTCATAATTCAAAAGCCCGTAGCTTCCCCTTATAGGGACAATAAAAAGGTCCCGTGGAGTTACGATTGTAAGGTAGTAATCCCAGGAAAAGAGAATCCAGTTAATGCTATGGAGAAAGACCAAGATGAGGGCTTTTTCACACGTAGTGGAAGGCGTTATACCCCGAACACAAGGGCCGAACTGGTTAAAGGGAAATCTGTGATAACCGAGCAAAATGAAGAAGGGACGATGAGACCCGAAGCACTTGTCAATGAGCCCGTGACAGAGAACGAGGCTAATGAGTTCTTAAAATTCCTTAAGCACAGCGAGTACAGTGTTGTGGAGCAACTACACAAACAGCCAGCTCGCATATCGGTACTAGCCTTGCTCATGAGCTCAGAAACTCATCGAAACGCGTTGATGAAGGTATTAAACGAAACATACGTAGCGGGCGATATATCTGTCAACAAACTGGACCGTCTAGTTGGAAATCTAAGTGCCGACAACTTCATTTTCTTCAACGATGATGAGATACCTCCGGGGGGTATGGGATCCACCAAGGCCCTACACATAACCACACACTGCAAAGGGTATATTGCTCGGGGTGTTGGTCGATAATGGGTCGGCCCTGAATGTATTACCTTTATCCACATTGAACATGTTGCCTATAGATAGCTCCCACATGAAAACATGCCATAATGTTGTGAGAGCATTCGATGGTACAGAAAGAAGAGTTATAGGGAGAATCGATATACCTCTTCGGATCGGCCCAAATACGTACGAGGTGGACTTCTTAGTGATGGACATCAAACCTTCTTACAATTGCCTGTTAGGAAGACCCTGGATCCATTCAGTTGGGGTAGTACCGTCATCACTGCACCAGAAGTTGAAGTTAGTAATGGAAGGAAGGTTGATCACAATCAACGCCGAAGAGGATATCATAGCATCCGTTACTAGTGACGCTCCGTACATTGGGGTGGACGAGGAAGCGATGGAATGTTCTTTCTGATCACTAGAATTTATCAACGCAACCTTCATTGCCGAGGGCAGTAAAATCCCCATACCCAGAGTATCTAAGTCTACGAAGATGTGCCTCCAGATGACAGTTGGGAAGGGATCCTTACCAGGGAAAGGGCTCGAAAAGTACCTTCAAGGAAGGACTGAAGTGCCGATGCGACGAGAAAAAAGAGACCACTTTGACTTAGGATTCAAGCCAAATACAGAACAAAGGAGGAGAGAGGAAAAAAAGAGAAGGGGAAGAAGAAGGGCGCGCCTAGGCGAAGAAGAGGTCAAATGGGAACCAATGACATTTCCTCATTTATCTAGAACATTTGTCTCAGGAGGAATCATATACCCTGATCAAGGCATGGCAATGGAGAAAAAACCGAAGAAAGGCTGGGAAACTTAAGCATCAATGCTGTATCCGAGGAAAGGGCTGAAGAAAGAGATTTATTTGGGATTCGCCCTTATGCTCCTGCAAGTGTTCTGAACAATTGGACCATGGAAGAGATTCCTGTAGCTTTTAGAATCAATTCAGAGTAATGTTCGGGACACACTCATTGCTCCGAGCCTAGGCCGGATGTTTTGTTAAAGATAAAAGAAGAAGTCAGGAAGCAATCCGATGCTGGTTTTTTGCAATTGGTCAAATACTCGGAATGGGTAGCAAACATAGTGCCCGTTCCTAAAAAAGATGGAAAGGTACGAATGTGTGTGGACTATAGGGATTTGAACAAGGCTAGCCCAAAGGATAACTTTCCATTGCCTCACATCGATACTTTAGTAGATAACACGGCTGGTTATTCACTTTTCTCCTTCATGGACGGCTTCTCTGGGTACAACCAGATTAAGATGCACTATCCGGATATGGGGAAAACCACATTTGTGACCATGTGGGGAACATTCTGTTATAAAGTAATGCCGTTTGGACTAAAAAATGCAGGGGCAACGTATCAAAGAGCCATAGTGACCCTCTTCCACGACATGATGCACAAGGAGATCGAAGTTTACGTGGACGACATGATTGCAAAGTCCAAGACTGAGGAAGAGCATGTACAAATCTTGAGGAAACTGTTTCTAAGGCTGAGAAAATTCCAACTGAAACTCAATCCAACAAAATGTACCTTTGGGGCTAGGTCGGGAAAGTTGTTGGCAGTGAAAAAGGAATTGAGGTGGATCCTGATAAAGTAAAAGCTATACAGGAGTTGTCTCCACCACGTACCCAAAAGGAAGTTCGAGGTTTCTTAGGGAGATTAAACTATATCGCTCGATTCATTGCACAATTAACGGAGAAATGTGACCCTATATTCCGTCTTCTTAGGAAACACAACTCAGGTGAATGGAATGAGAAGTGCTAGGGAGCTTTTGATAAGATCAAGCATTACTTATCTGAACCCCCAGTACTAATGCCCCCTTGCCCAGATAGGCCACTGATATTGTATTTGTCAGTATTTGAAATTCTATGGGATGTGTGCTAGGCCAGCATGATGAGTCAGGAAAAAAGGAAAGAGTGATATACTATCTCAGTAAGAAGTTTACAGAATGCGAGACAAGATATTCGTCAATTGAGAAACTGTGTTGCGCTTTGATTTGGACGACCCGGAGACTGAGACAGTACATGCTATATCACACCACTTGGCTTATCTCAAAGCTAGACCCTCTCAAATACATGATGGAATCGACTGCGCTAAATGGAAGAATGGCCCGATGGCAGATTCTACTTTCTGAGTTTGATATAGTCTACATAAACCAGAAAGCTGTAAAAGGAAGTGCAATAGCAGACTTTCTAGCCAGCAGAGCTTTAGAAGATTACGAACCATTGGACTTCGATTTTCCAAATGAAGACCTAATGTACGTGGCAATCACTGAGGAAGATGTCCAAAAGGAGAGCCTCCCTTGGAAACTGAACTTTGACGGAGCTTTAAACGCGGTAGGGAATGGAATTGGGGTAGTCCTAGTATCCCCAGATGGAGATCACTATCCTCTCACTAGCAAATTAGATTTTGATTGCACGAATAACATGGCTGAATACGAAGCATGCATCTTGGGTATTCGGGCGGCCATTGAATACAAAATTAAAACGTTGGAGGTATACGGTGATTCTGCGCTAGTAATCTATCAACTGAAAGGTGAACGGGAAACGAGAGATACCAAGCTAATCAGTTATCGAAGGCTAGTCTTGAAGTTAATCAAGGAGTTTGACAACGTCGCTTTTTGTTACCTCCCACGAGAAGAAAACCAGATGGCCGACGCCCTAGCTACCTTGGCTTCTATGATCAAACTGAACAAGTATGAGGAAGTAAAGCCCATCCAGATGAGCATTTATGAGGCTCCGGCTCATTGCTACAACGTCAGTGAAGAAGAAGAAAAGGACGATCACCCTTGGTATCACGATATATTACAATACGTGAAGAATCGTGAATACCCCAACCGAGCAACCAAAAATGATAAGAGGATGTTGAGAAGACTGGCTAGCGATTATGTCTTAGACGGAGAAATCCTATACAAAAGAAGGAAGGATCAGGTACTTCTAAGATACGTGGATGCTGTTGAAGCCAAGAAGATTCTCGAAGAAGTTCATGAGGGCGTCTGTGGGACACAAGCTAATGGTTTTACAATGGCAAGACAGGTCATGAGATTCGGGTATTATTGGTCAACAATGGAAGGAGATTGCATCCGCTATGCCAAGAAATGCCACAAATGTCAAACTTATGGGGATAAAATGCACATACCTCCTTCGCCTCTCCATGTCATGACCTCCCCATGGCCTTTCTCTATATGGGGGATGGACGTCATTGGGCCGATCTCACCAAAAGCCTCGAACGGGCATCGATTTATCTTTGTGGTAATAGACTAATTCACCAAATGGGTAGAAGCCACTTCGTATGCGAATGTCACGAAGTCAGTAGTCAGCAAGTTCTTAAAGAAAGAAATTATATGCCGATATAGAATGCCTGAAAGGATCATATCTGACAATGCACTGAACTTGAACAACCGTACGATAGCAGAAGTCTGCAGTCAATTCAAGATCAAACACCACAACTCGTCACCATATCGTCCAAAAATGAATGGTGCAGTCGAGGCAGCTAACAAGAATATTAAGAAAATCGTGGGAAAAATAACTGAAACTTACAAAGATTGGCATGAGAAGCTACCATTCGCTCTTTACGCTTATCGAACATCGGTCAGAATCTCTACCGGGGCAACTCCTTTTTCTTTGGTGTATGGGATAGAAGCGGTACTTCCGATCGAAGTTGAGATCCCTTCCCTTCGGGTCTTATCTGAACTAAAATTGGATGAAGCAGAATGGACTCAATCCCGGTATGATCAACTGAACCTAATCGAGGAAAAGAGGCTAAGAGCCCTTCGCCATGGACGAATGTATCAAAAGCGAATGATACGGGCTTATAACAAAAAGGTTCGCCCTAGAGAATTCTATGAAGGAGACCTTGTCCTGAAAAAGATCCTTCCATTGCAAAAAGATTTTAGAGGAAAATAGATGCCAAACTGGGTAGGACCTTATGTAGTAAAGAAGGCCTTTTCTGGTGGAGCTCTAATTTTAGCAGAGATGGATGGCAAAAGTTTACCGAATCCTGTGAACTCAGATTCAGTCAAGAAATACTTCGCCTAAAAAAAAATTAGAGAGGCCAAAGTGAAAACCCGCAAAGGGCGCTTTGAGACCAAAGGGTTTTGAATTGAAAACCCAAGAATGGGCAATTCAAATTTTTGATTGAGGGGGAGGTATGTAACGGTCTTGCTACAACCCGAATTAACAAGAGGGAGAGACGTCACATCTTGGGGCATCAATGAAGTCTTCTAAGTCTACCCAACACTTATCAAGTATAAAAGGGATTCTCGAGAAATTTGTACAGGGAAGCTCATGCTATGACATCTGGACATCTATTTCCATCTTCTTAATTTCATATTTTAGCAAAATTTGCCTTGTCAAAATATGATCCTTTGATCAGTTTATCCATTTTGAGCTTTAATTTCAATGTCCATTGTGACGACATTTTTCAAGCACTTTTCATCAAAAATAACGATTAATAGACAATCAATATTCAAATTAAAGGAGTTTCGCATATTACTCTAAAAACTTCTAATTATTACGGGAACCTGAAGTGAGGTCAATATTCAGAACTAACCAGGTTCATGGGGTAATCAAGATCCGAAAAGGTGACCCCCAAAGATATCAATCAAACAAGAAGGCAGGATGATGCGTTACAAAGGGATCATTCTCATGCATTCATATAAATATCATTCACATCCAATTAGGAGCATTCGATTAATTCTAATCATTGCATCCTAATCATTGTAAAAAGACCATCCTCATAACATTCTGCATTCATGCAAATGTTGACCATAATTAGGAGCATTTGATTCATTCCGATCATAGCATCCCCATCATTGGATTAAGCATAAGCACATTCTGCAGGACAGGTTCCCCAAAGAACAGTTGAAAAGTTCAAGATCTTGTTCCCTAGAGATGATAGTGGAGCAGATCGAAGATTGTCCTATTGCCACTAACCAGTGGTGGAATAGGTTGAAGATTGTCCTATTACCATTGACCAGCGGTGGAATAGGTTGAAGAATATCCTATTGCCATCGAACAGCGGTGGAATGGGTTAAAGATTATCCTATTGCCGTCGAACAACGGTGGAATGGTTTGAAGATTGTCCTATTGCCATCGAACAGCGGTGGAATGGGTTGAAAATTGTCCTATTACCATCGAACAGCGGTGGAATGGGTTGAGAATATCCTATTGCCATCGAACAGCGGTGGAATGGGTTGAAGATTATCCTATTGTCATCGTACAACGGTGGAATGGTTTGAAGATTGTCCTATTACCATCGAACTGTGGTGGAATGGGTTGAAAATTGTCCTATTACCATCGAACAGCGGTGGAATGGGTTGAAAATTGCCCTATTGCCATCGAATAGCGGTGGAATGGTTTGAAGATTGTCCTATTGCCATCGAACGGCGGTGGAATTGGTTGAAGATTGTCCTGTTGTTGACCAGCAGTGGAATAGGCTAAAGATTGCAGATATTATCTCCCGGAAGATATAACGGAATGGCAGATCGGATTGAAGCAATAGGCCCTATCTCTCAGAAGTAACAGTGGAGTGGATCAAAGTAACAAGTTACAGTGGAGCTTGAAGCTACCTGGCAAAGAAGAAACACCAGAGGAACCAACGCTTGGCCAGGACCGGGCAAAATTGGTTCTTCTATTGTCTTTGCTCCATTCTCGTTTCACGACAATGAGCAAAGAGGGGCAGCTGTAATAACCATATTTTGCCCGGACCTTTAACTAAAACCCAAACCCGGGCCTAATAAAAAAAACTAATAATAACAGTCCATCTATTAACAACCCAATTGACCCAAAATACTAGACCCAAAAATGACAGCCCAAAAACTATAAACAATGGCCCAAATCATATTTAACCTGAGCCTAATTACAGTGGCCCAATCAGCCTGGGTGACCCAAAATATTTAGGGTTTCAGAAAACCCTAAGAGCCTCCACATTCTCCAAGCGCCGCAGCCCCAATGTGCGCACCACACCCACAACCGACGACCTTCGCACGCCTCTGCTGTCGCCCATACCTGCGAAAGAGGACAAAAAATGACAGCAAATAAACCACAAAAGCAAATGGACTTTGTATTTTCATTCTATTTCTTATTCGGCTATAAAAGCCAACTCAAAACAATGTATTAAGGACTCTTTTTTATCGATCAAAGAGAATACAATTTTTTTAAACAGTTACAAATATCTAATAATAGAGCAACAGGCAATCGAAGAGAATAAGAAACGAAGCGAGAAGGTTTTATCCTATTTTATTCCTTTTATTTTTCAAGCAATATACACATAGAATCGTATTATTTATTTCATTTTATAGTTTAAATATATATAATATCAAAAATATAAAAAAAAGAAAAAAAATACCTTTTACAAGCGGTGGCCGGCGCCGGCGGCATTGTGGCGGTCCGGCAACCGGACTAGGGCCTGAGCTCGAAAGGGGGGAGAGCATTTTCAAGTTTTTTTTCTTCCCCCCTGCTGAAATGAGAAACGAATGATTTTGTCAAAAAATTTGTGCTTTTATACCATACACGGAACGACGTCGTTTTGAATGGCCTCCCCAGACGCCAAAACGACGTCGTTTTGGGGAGGCCAACCCGAATCCGACCCACACTGGCCAAGGTCCGCGTGTTTCTTCTGTGAACGGACTATTTGTGCGCGCAGTTCTTCCTCTTTTATGGTCCTTTGCAATTTGACCCTTTTTCTATTTGTGTTTTCTTTTTAAATTTACCCTGTAATTTCATTTGTGAGCCATTTTGATCCTAGCCTGAAACGCTGCGTAGAGGGCCAGGGATATTTTCCCTTTTGCCCCTAGTATCTTCAGCGCATTACATATTAATCCCTTTTTTCTCTTATTTATTTTAGATTTGCCCTGGATATCTTGCTTTCAATTCAACTTAGTCCCTTTTTGTTACTTTCACTACTTTCGTTATATTTTATTATTATTATTATTGGTATTATTATTATATTATATTATACATATTTTTGTATCATTATTATTATTTTATTATTATTACCATACTATTATTATTATATTACTATTATTATTACTACTATATTCATATTAGTATATTGTATATATTGCGTACTATTATTACTATTATTACTACTACTATACTTATATTATTATTTTGTACATATTTCGTATTATCATTATTATTATTATTATTATTATTATTATTATTATTATGTTTACTATTATTATTATTATTATTATTATATTGTATATTTTGTATTATTATTACTTCACTATTATTACTATACTAATTACTATTACTATTATTATTACTATATATTATGTTGTATATATTTTGTATCACTTTTATTTATTATTATTATTATTATTATTATACCACTATTATCATTTATTATTATTATTATTATTATTACTATTATTATTATTATTATATTATTATTATATTGTACATATTTTGTATCATTATTATTATTATTATATTTACTATTATCTCTATAGCTACTAACATCTTTTAGTTTTTATTTCTTGTTATTATATTAATGTTATCCTTTTTTGTTTTTATTATTACATCTCTTATTATCATGTGTTGTTAATTTCTCGTTTTCGTCATTTCATAGGGATCGACAGTTTAAAATTGCAACCCGGTATTTTATTTTTTTTTTAAAATTCATAAAAAGGGTTTCATAAAGGTAATATTCGTGAGTTTGGAAATTCAAAAAGACCGTGCCCAATCGTGCTGGGTGTGATTTTCTGATTGACCAAATAAACGAATATCCTTTCAAAATTTCAATGCATGTGCTTGAAGAATTTTGGGGGTGATCTTAAATTCGAGGGTTCTGATTGTCGTATCCAATCGTGCTGGATGTGAGACTCTATTCCTTCGAAATAAGGGAAACTCGATATTCAATCAAGTTGTTTAAAATCAAAAAATAAAATAAAACTTCAAAATCTTTTCAAACTTTTCGACATTAGGACATTGATTAATCAATTTGGTACCGATTTTGGGCGTTGTGAGGGTGCTAATCCTTCCTCACACGTAACCGACTCCCGGACCTATTTTCTCGAATATTCGTAGATCAAAAGCCCCGTTTTGATAAACCGAAATGTTTTATTAAAACAAAGGTGATCCGATCACACCTAATAAAAGGTCGGTGGCGACTCCCGTTTTTATTTTCAAAACCCAAGTCCGATTCCCGGCC
Organism: Gossypium australe; assembly: GCA_005393395.2. Classification (NCBI taxonomy): domain Eukaryota; kingdom Viridiplantae; phylum Streptophyta; class Magnoliopsida; order Malvales; family Malvaceae; genus Gossypium; species Gossypium australe. The sequence continues at coordinate 22,910,917 of CM016626.1, forward strand.
TCTTTCAAAAAAGGGGTGGTTTCGACAATAAGCACAGGCCCAATTTACAGTTACATACACTGACGGGCGAAATTCTGCCACTATAAGTATATAAACAACCGGTATAGACTCAAAAGACCTATATCGACGGTGAAATGAGATAACCCGACGAAGCATAGTCCATTTCTATGGGAGCATGGCATTATAAATCTTTATTGACGGTTAACTTCCGTCAACATACACCTTTTCATCTATATTAACGGTTAGACTGTTAATAAAAGTTTTGTCTGCTACTTCCTATTCAAACATTTTTAATAAACCTTTTACTAACGACTTCGTCACCGTCCATATAAAACTATATGATTTTGTGACGGTCATTAACAGAAGGATTCCGTCAATAAATTTATCTTTTAAACTTTTTATATGTCAGTATATAAGGTAATAACCCATCAATAAAAATTCAGAGATATACAGGCTTCACCAACGACCTAAAAAATCACTTTATTCTCAATAAACTGAAAACCAACAAAGATCAAAAGTCGTGTTATTTTCAATAAAACATCGTAGATGATTTATAATTCTAGCACAATGGACTAAGACAATCACTTTAATCCTCACCTCAAACATTCTCACCCAAGGACCTGCTCCCATTCCAATCAAGAAAGATCTAACATAAATCTGATTTCAATGGAAGTGTATATAATATATTGAATAAGGCAACCATATATTGATATATTTCTATGTTTTACTTATCAGAACACCAACAACAGCTAATATTGGCCTCCATTCAGGGCAAATGATTATGTTCCTAAAATTGTTAGGGACCTCTTTAAAATTAATCCAAAAATTTTACCCCTTCTCTTTCACACTTATCACTTTACTAGTTTCTACTCTGTTTTCATGGAATTAATGAGAACTTTCAGCTATTGCTTCAATTATTCTTTCGATTTCAAGTACTGGGTTGTTAGTTTCTTGGTCTTTTTATCTACTTGGATTTTGCTAGTTTTTTTTTTTTTAGTTTTCCATGCAACAATCCGAGTTTCAACAGCGTCAGAAAATTTTACTTTTAGGATCAAGTTAATAAAAAAAAATTAGAATTGGATGATTACATATCGAGCATGGAAGTATAGATTCAGATTATTAAGTGAAATTAAATTAGAGCGGTTGTTAATTATATAGTATAGGGATTAAATTAGAAAATAAAAAAAAATAGATATGATTGATTAAAAGTCATTAAAAAGGCCTTAACGTATAAATATGCCAAGGATTTTTGAAGTAATTAAACCATTTTAGATTCATGTTAATGTTTAAGTAGAAAGTATGCCATCACTTTCCACTATCATTATAGCTTAATAAGTTATTAGATTAAAAACATTATAGGTGCATATGCGTTTGATATTAACGTGATTAATTGGTTAACTTCTGTTGCTTTTAAGTTATTTAAAATTTTTTATGTTTATAATTGAATTCAAGTTATATAACACCACTGAGTAATCATTACTCAACGTACGAATTTATTTGTTTCCTGAAGAAATTTCGTGGTTAAGCATCTAACTTTCAAGCTCAACTCGGAAGCCATTGCAATCCTATTTTGTATGTATTTATATGTTTTGAGTTCATATGACATATACTTAGGTTGGTAGGCTTGTTTCCTAAGTTAGTTTTGACACTTTTGTAGTAACTTATAATGTTATGTTTGGTTGAATTTTAGCTTTTGATTACTAGTTAATTAAGCTTAATTCTGTTATTTGAATGTACAAATTGATTGATTTAGTAGTGTTGTATTGGAGGTTATGATTTGTAAATATTTGAACACATTTAGATAGATTAATTGGGTGAATATATTTTGTGGTACATTTTAGGTATGTTAAGGTTCATTAGGTCAAGGCTTAGAACATTTAAATATGTAGGATTTTGACCATTTGGTCACTTGAGTCTCGAGACAAAAGAAATATGTCCCGACGCCATTAGTACAAATTTCATTTAAATTTTACTTTGAAGAGCCTGAGGTCTCAGAGACAATTGTTCCTAGGTCTCGAGATAGAAGAACATTGAAGCTAAATATAGATTTTACCTGCTTTAGGTCTTGAAACATCTCGAGTTAAAAAATAAAAAAAAAAGTAGGAAAACATGAGAGGGTGGTATCGAGACATTAAGGATCTTGCCTTGAGACACAACATGTAGTGTCTCGAGACATGCTACCTTTGAAGCTAAAAATCCCCAAATAATTTATGACCTATATCGAGACATGAAAGCCCTTGTCTTGAGACATAGACTTAAATATTGATATTTGAGTTTAAATATAATTCGAGTTCTAACTCTGATATTAACTTATTATAATCGTGTAATTGATTAAATGAAATCAATCAGTGTGTAAATGTATGTATATGATGTAACAGGCCCATTTTGCCCTGCCCACTACTAATTAGATACTAAAAACAAAAAACAAAAGTCCAATTTAACAGTCCATTACAAATATCAGGGCTTGATTAGCCCAAATCAAAACCCAAAACCCAATTACAGCCCAATTTTTCTATGGCCCGAAAATTTAAATTTTTCAGAAGAAACTAGGGTTTTTGAAACCCTAGCGTCGCAGGCTTCCCTTGATCGTCGCACCCGCGCCTCCTCTCGAGACTCCCCCCTGACGCGCCCTCTACCACTTTGCACGAAAATGGCAAAATTTGCCCCTCATCCGCCACCATTGACCCTCGAAGACACCTGCAAAATGAGCAAAGAAGACAACAAACAGCAAAGATAGAAACAAACAGAGGCAAATAATAATAAAATCTGTATTTCTTTCGGCTATAAAGGCCTTAATGCCAAACGACGTAATTTTTTTACAGCAATATACACAAAAAAAAAACAAAATCGAACACAAACAAAAGAATTTGAAACAGATTAAAGGTGCTTCTTCTATTATCATTTTTCTTTTTTTCTCTTCGAAATAAATAAAAAATAAATAGATACCTGTCGTTCTGCCTTACCCTCCGTCGAACATCAGCGTCTGAATACCCAAGAACCCTAGGGGTTCTGTTGCGGATTCAAAAAAAAAAGGGAATAAGGGTGAACATTTTTCGCATTCGCATATCACACTTTTAAAATCAAAGCCAGATTTAAAGTTTTATTTTAAAAAAAAGAGAGAAAAGGATTAAAAAGGCCAAAAAAGGGTGACCTTTCGTATCTCCGGCCGCTGTATGCGGAGGGGCTACGACGGAGGCTCGCCGGAACCCTAGGCCGGAGCAGGGGTGAAACTAGATCAGCGAAAGGGGGCAAAGGAGAGCTCTGTTGTATTTTTTTTTTTTGCAGAAAGAAGTAAAAAGTGATTCTTTTGAAAAAATTTTGGTTTATATAGGGTCAATAGAACGGCGCCGTTTTGAATGGGGCAATTTATTCCCAAATCGACGTCGTTTTAAGCTGGGTAGGACTGACTCGACCTGAACCGCCTAGATCCGCGCGTTTTTTAGCGGAAGGGCTATTTGCGCTTTTGGCCGTTCCGCTTTTTTATCATTTTGCAATCAAGTTCTTCTTATTTTTTAAATTTGACCCTTACAATTTGCCTTGGTTCCATTTGGGTCTGGTTTAGAACGCAGCGTTTCAGAGAAAAGGGGTATTTCCTTGGTTGGTCCCTCCCCTTTTCACGCACGCTATACTGGACCCTAATTCATTTTTTTTTGTCTTTTAAATTCGGATCCTTAATTTTATTTTCCTTTAATTTAGTCCTTTTCTAATGTTTGAATTATAATTTGAGACTCCCAATTTTGTTTTAATTGCAATTTAATACCACATTCGATTATGGATTTATTTTTTATCTATTATTTCAATTGTTTAGCAATTTATTATTTATTGTTTTATGCATTTGTTTATTCACTTATTCTGTTATTTATATTGTTCATTCAGTTATTTAAATAATTTATTTTATTTCTCATATATTGTTGCATATTATGCTGTTTCTTTTAATTTCTTCATTTGTTTAAATTATGCTTTTAGTATTTTTGCTAGCTTATTTTTTTGTTATTTTCATATATTCGTTTATTTATTTATTACTCTTTTGTATTTTTAACGAATCTAAAATATATATATAGAGATACATTTACCTATTGGCCTTATTATTATTATTATTATTATTATTATTATTATTATTATTATTATTATATCCATTTCATTTTTACTGTTATTTTATTTTATTTTTATTTTTACTATTATTTGTTTTTATTATTGTAACATCCCGAAATAGGGCCTAAACGGAATAGTAGTTGCGAAACCACAAATCCGAGTCAGTAAAATATTTTAATATTATTTTCAGTGCTTATAATATGTGAATTTACATGTGTGAAAGTTTCGTGAATTAATTTTATTGTTAGTGTGCTTAATTTAAAGAAAAGGACTAAACCGCGTAAAATGTAAAAGTTACAAATTAAAGTGTAAAGTGCTTATTTGATAGTGGATTTTTAATATGAGGTCCTTAAAGGGAAATTGGCCTATTTAAGGAGATAGTGGACGGCACTAAGCTTATATTATATGGTTTTCATATTAATGATAAAGGTTATAATAATAAATAAAATATTATAATATTGTTATAATAAAGTAATTGATAAAAGATGAAAGTGTTCATCTTTTCCCATTTGTTCTTGGCTGAATGTGAGAAAGAAAAACACCATTTTTGAAGCTTTAAGTTTCAGCATCTAGGAGGCTTAATTCGGGTATGTTTTTTGTTCGGTTTTTGATAATTTTTACGTTTTTGAGATCGTTGCTAGGAGATCTACAAAACCCGTGCTTGAATTTTTGATTTTGGTGAATATTTTGAATTATGCCATTGTTGAGAACTTGTGATTTTTGATGATTGATGGTAGATTTTGCATGTTTATGAGTAGAGGAATGATTTTTATTAAGTGATTTTCGGTAAAAACGAGCTAATTAGTAAAAGTTGTTATTGTTCATAAGTATGTGTTATAGTAAGAATTTGAAGTTGCTATAGAAGGGAAAAATGTTCAGCATGCTAGAAAACATAAGAATAAGGGCTGAAGTTTAATTTTTGAGCCTGGGGGCAAAATCGTAAATATGTAAAAGTTTAGGGGCAAAATTGTAATTTTTCCAAAGTTAGAGTTAAGGACTGTTTTGATAAATGTGAGTATTAAATAAGCTAAATTTGCTATTATAGATCAAGAAGAACGAAATCCAGAGTTAGATCGGGGAAAGAAAAAGATAGTGGACTAAATCGATATAGTTTATCGATTTTGTTTCGAGGTAAGTTTGCAGTAAATAAATGCAATATTCTATTATTTTACATTTAATATTATTAAATTCCAGCATTTACATATTTATTCAGTAAATTTATTATTTAAAGACTCAAGCATGAATTGACGGAGAAGCAATCTCAGAAAGTTCCGGTTGAACCTTAGGAATGTGTAGGATACAAATGTCATGACATTAGGGTTTAAGGAAATCATGTAAGACCATGTCAAGACATGGCATTGATAAGTTACTATAAGGCAAAGGTCCCATGTAAGACCATGCCAAGGCATGGCATTGGTGAATTTATAAGGCAAAGGTCCCATGTAAGACCATGCCAAGGCATGGCATTGGTGAGTTCAATAAGCAAGGATACCACGTAAGACCATGTCAAGACATGGCAATGGTTAAGTTTCATAAGGAAAGGTACCCGCGTATCCTTAGTATTCCAAGTGGTTCAACGGGAATATTCCAAGAGTAAACCAAAGTAAAGGTAAGACAAGTTAAAGCTAAAAAGGTAAGGTAAGATAAATTCATGTTAAAAAGGTAAGGTAAGATAAATTCATGTTAAAAGGCAAGGTAAGAATACAAGTTTGAGTATATTGAGTTAAAAGCTTAAGTGATCTTGATAAGAAAAGAATAAGATGATTCATTAAGAATGTTGTTATCTATTTACATGTAAACTTATTAAGCTTTATGCTTACTCCCATTCTTTAATTTTTTTTTATAGTATTACAAGCCAACTTGGGGATCGAAAGGACGTCGGAGATCGTTACACACTATCAAAAGATTATATTGGTATTTTGTGATTCGAACGTTTTAAGTTATGGCGTGTATAGGGACTTAGCCATTTTATGTGTGTGACCTTATGATATGGCTTATTATGGACTTGTAAATGCTTGGTAATGATTAGCCATTAAAATGGTTAATTAAGAACATGTTTTGGATGTTATGAAATGCCTAGTTCTTAGTTATTTTAAAGAAATTATGTAATTATATGCAGGGGAATAGTTGGACAGCAGCGGTGACGTGATTTTGAAAAATCACCAAAACTAGTAGAAATTGAATTAGGTTGTGCATGAGATATAAAATTAAATCTTATTGAGTCTATTTTCATATAAAGAAAACGGTGTAGGAAAAAGAGTTTTATATTATGAGATAATTAATTTTTAGTGAAGAGAGGTCAGAACTGTCAAACTGTATAACAGGGGAGATTTTAACTAATAAAATGTATTAATTGGCCACACCAAAAATTCTGGAAAAATTGTAGTAAGAAGATATATGAGTCTAGTTTCAGCGAAAATTTACAGATCTTAATTTTGAATTTCGTAACTCGAGTTATAATTAATTTAGTGAACATGACGCAGACGGACAGTTTCAATTTTTATGCCCAGAACTAGTAAGTTAAGTCTAGTAATGCCTCGTGCTCGACTCCGGCAACGGTCTCGGGTAAGGGGTGTTACATTTATTGGTATCAGAGCCAGAGTTTAGTCGGTTCTCAGAATATTCAGTATGAGTAAGAGTCTAACTATACATGCCATACTTATATTTTGATAGTGTGACGACTCCTGACAATTTTAAAAATGTTTTTTTCTTTTATAGTTATGGATCCCGAACGAGATGGTGCAGATGATGTAGAAAGTAATGCGCCCGCTCCCATTGAAGGGACGGTGCCACCAGATAGTCGTGAAAGGCCCGTTACAGTTAGTCAGGGAGGAGGGGCTCGAGAAGCCTTCTTCCAAGCTATGAATGAATGGTTTGCTGAGTTCGTTCGTACGAACCCGGCCGTTAGACCTCCACCCCCTCATGAGCCACAGACCACCCACATAGCTCCCCCAGTTATAAATACAGTTAGAAGAGAGAAACCACCCGTTGACAAGATTAGAAAACAAGGGGCTGAAGAGTTTCGGGCTACCAAAGATGATGATGCAGAGAAAGCTGAATTTTGGCTCGAGAACACTATCAGAGTCTTTGATGAGTTATCCTGCACACCGGAAGAATGTATTAAATGCGTGGTGTCACTTCTTAGAGATTCGGCCTACCAGTGGTGGAAGACACTCGTGTCAGTAGTACCGAAAGAAAGAGTTACTTGGGATTTCCTTCAAGAGGAGTTCCATAAGAAGTACATTAGTCAGAGGTTTATTGACCAGAAAAGAAAAGAGTTCCTTGAGTTAAAACAGGGTAAGATGACTGTGATCGACTATGAACGTGAATTTATCCGACTCAGCAATTATGCTCGAGAGTGTGTGTCTACAGAGGCTATCATGTGCAAAAGATTTGAGGATGGGCTCAATGATGATATCCGACTGTCAGTTGGTGTTTTAGAGATAAAAGAGTTTGTTGTTTTAGTTGAACGAGCCTGTAAGGCAGAAGAGTTGTTAAAAAGAAAGGGTAAAGCTGAAATTGAGATGCAAGACACGAAGAAAAGACAGATGAGCAAGTCATTTCAGTCTACATCCAAGAGGCCTAGAGAGTTTTCTACGAGACCTAATTTTTCAACCGGGTATTCTAGCCGAAACAGAGGTGGAAGATTTATAGATTCAAAAGCTCAAACCACTTCGATTGCGAGTGTTGGCAGTATTCAGCCTGATAGGCCCGAGTGTCCTCAATGTGGTCGACGTCATCCAGGTCAATGTCGAGCAACTAAGACTGGTTGTTTCTGATGTGGTGCACCGGATCATTTCATTCAGGAGTGTCCCAAGATGGTTAAAAAAGAAGTAATACCGAGTGCAAGATCAGGTAATGCCCCCGTTAGAGGCAGATCTTAGAGAAATTCAGGAGTAGGGGCAGGTAGAGGTACATTTAGAGATACAGCAACAAGATCAGATGTTAGAGCACCCACAAGGACTTATGCTACCCGTGCTCGTGAAGAGGCATCTTCCCCCGACGTAATTACGGGTACATTTTCTCTTCATGATGTTAATGTTATTGCTTTGATTGATCCGGGGTCAACCCATTCCTATGTTTGCATGAAATTAATGCCTAGTATGAACATGCCCATAGAGTTTACAGAATTTGTGATTAAAGTATCGAACCCATTAGGTCAACATGTATTAGTAAACAAAGTATGTAAAAAATGCCATTTGATGATTAGAGGTTACTGTTTTCCGGCTGATCTCATACTATTGCCATTTGATGAGTTTGATGTGATTCTTGGTATGGATTGGTTAACTCACATGATGTGATAGTGAATTGTGGAAAAAGATTCATTGAGTTGAAATGTGAAAATGGTGAGTTCCTTCGGGTTAATTCAGATGAGTCAGATAGTTCAATTTCCATGATTTCTGTTATGTCTGCTCAGAAATGTTTAAGGAAAGGATGTGAAGCTTATCTTGCTTTTGTGTTGAATACTAAAGATCCAGAGTTGAAAATTGAATCAGTGCCTCTGGTAAATGAGTTTCCTGATGTGTTCCCAGAAGAACTACCAGGTTTGCCTCCTATCAGAGAAGTTGAGTTTGGTATTGAATTGATTCCAGGTACCACACCTATTTCTATTGCTCCTTATAGAATGGCTTCGATAGAATTAAAAGAATTGAAAGCTCAGCTACAGGAATTAACTGATAAAGGCTTTGTAAGACCTAGTTATTCACCATGGGGTGCACCAGTATTATTTGTGAAAAAGAAGGACGGTTCCATGAGATTGTGCATAGACTATCGGCAGCTTAACAAGGTTACCATAAAGAACAAATATCCATTGCCTAGAATAGATGACTTGTTTGATCAATTGAAAGGAGCCACTGTGTTTTCTAAGATAGATTTGAGATCTGGATACTATCAGTTGCGAGTTAAAGAGTCAGATGTTTCAAAAACTGCTTTTCGAACTAGGTATAGTCACTATGAGTTTCTTGTGATGCCATTTGGCTTAACTAATTGTAACACCCCAAACCCGGCCCATTCACTCCGACCGAATTTGGAATGCTACTGCGGAACACGTTCGAAAAATATCCTTACTTAAGAGTAAAACCGTTAAAAATTTGTTGAGTTTAATAAAACATTTTCGTGACTTGAAATATTCTAAGTAAAAACTAAATTATTATGAAAACACCAGATTCAAAACTTTATTATACATACTTAAGGAAATAAGACCATTTGCAATCGATATTTAAATTTGCGAATCGTAATAGAACATAATAATAAAGATACTTAATAAACATACTTAAATACTTTAATGGGCCTTTTTACATTAAACACTTAATCAAAATACTGAAAATATAGATACTTAATTCATTAAACAAGATCTCCTTTTTGCATGAAAATCCGCTTCTGCATGGCCACCTTGTATCCACTCCCAACCCGGTCCAAGCTTTATGCGCCACCTGAAAGGTTTGAGAAAAATATTGGGTGAGTCACACGGACTCAGTGCATAGTTAATACACATGTCCCCACATATGGGCTTGGCCCATATCCACACAGTCCATACACATGAATATGCAATTATGAAGCCCAACCCATCCTAAGTCCATCCGTTACTCCTACCTTAGCAGACTCCCTGCTCAAGGCCGTGGCTAATCCACCGATCACATAGTGATCCACATATCTTACCTTAGCAGACTTACTACTCAAGGCCGTGGCCAAGCCACCGATCCCATAGGGATCCCACATATCAATCAGTCCACGGTGATGCACACAGCTATCAACCGCCGAGGTGGGCACTTAGCCAACACCTCCCTTGATGAAGCACATAGCTAACATCAAGCGCTAATGTAGCACGAGGCTAGCATTAGACCACGCACATAGCGTACACCCTTTCCTCCAATAGTCACATCCCAAGTCCCATGCATATATATATGTACCATGGCAACATATTACTCGAAACAAATATACATCACATGCCATCACATTTTTATACATTCATCAATAATCATTTAATATCGAAAATCACTGACCTGAGTATTCGATCACCCACCACGGGTATTCACAATCTTAGCCCTTATTTCGGCTAACATGCACAACATATACATTTACATATAGTACATATAGACAAGCAAGAGAGCAGTGCGATAACTACGCACCTGATTATAGCGAGATCCTGATCTATCGAATCTAACACAAACTAAAAATCCCGAACTTGCCCTTATGCCTTGCTCAACTAGCCCCTAATCCATCATGGACAGAATCGGTTAGCCACTTAAACACCAAAAATGGCCTAAGGCCGAAAGTCAACAACTATTTACCTCACTGAAACCCGAGAACTGATACTAGATCTTTGAGTAGTCGAAATCCCTATATATACCATAGGTTAAAATCGGCTAGCACCAAAAATCCATGAAATTGGCCCTTGACCGAAAATACATAACACTTACCTAGCTTTTCCAAGTCCCAAAAGATTTGCTTGCTCTTGTAGTTACCAATATCCCTTGATGTTCAAAAATCCCGAAGCTTCTCCTTTAATGCTTCTTCTTTCGGCACCCCACCTTGCTTGTGAAGACTCAAAAGAGAGTAAGTTTCGGCTTTAAGGCTTTCCCAAAGATGCTAGAACATTCAGCTATGGTGACCAATAATGGAAGAGAGGATAGTTCTTGGGGTAAGTGGTGATTTCGAATGAACAAGCAAAGAGGAACAAGGAGAAAATAATGACTAATAGGTTCGACTAAAACACTTAATGACAAAGGCTTTCGGCTTTCAAAAGAATGGAAAGGAATTTTAACAAGCAACTAAAAGAGAAAGACAAAAAGGAAGGGGTGCCTATTAAGAGAAGAATTCGGCACTCTCCCTTGCTAGCTTCAAAACCGAAATGAAGGCCCCTAGGAAGACCACATTGGGCCAAACACAAATTGGAGGGGAAGGAAAACAAAACAATGCATTTCAGCCATGCTTTCCTTGTCTTGCACAAGGCCGACCATGCTAACCCCAAGAGAGAAGCCTCCATTCGGCCATGCTCCTCCCTCACGCCAAGACCCATCCATTTGAAAATTAAACATTGTTTAATCATAGCTCCTATTACTACCAAAGTAGTAATAATAATAATAATAATAATAATAATACTATAACCATTACCCCATCTTCCATCAATAATAAAATAAAATAATAAAGCTAACCCATCATTCTATACATAAAATAATAAAATAAAATAAAATAATAACAATCCCATCACTAACCCATGCATAAAATAAACTAACAAAAATATAACCCATACTTCCAATAAAATAATTAAAACTCTCCATACTAAAAAAAAAAATAACAGCCCATACTGCTTCATGCGTGCATGCCCCATGCAGCCCCTAGCCTCACGCCGGCCACACAAAAAAGAAAACCATGCGCTGCTCCTGGGTTTCGAACCTCAGACCTGAAGCAACACTCTCCACGCCCCAGCCACTCGGCCACTGTGCAATTCATGACATAGACGCATTACGAATTCCCTTTGAGCGTTTCCTCTTGAGCTTCCCTTTGCCTTAACGCCAAGCAAAAATAAAAACACCCGCGCGCCTCCATCAGGACTCGAACGCCCGACCTCCATGCCGCAACCACCCCTCGCGCCCCTAGCCACTCTACCACCTGGACTTTCATGTCCACCAACACTCGAAAGATTCTTTTAAAGCCTTCTTCGACATTGCTCCCCTTCCAGGTGCAAAATAAAAACTTATGCGCCCCGCGTTACTCGAACCCTTGACCTGCTATGGCGCCAATCACAAGCCTTAAGTGGCGCATGGAAGCCACTTTACCAAGGTGATTCTTATGCCATAACCTGCCAAAATTTATTCTTAAGGCCTCCTTACCTTGCTCCCCTTTTTAACCTCAAATTCCAAAAATTTTCCAAAGCTTCCATTTTAATCCTAGAGTTTTAAAAACCCTTAAAACACATCCAAACCACTCTTAAAGCCTACCAACACTTGAGTTACGCTCCAAACGCACAACCCCTATTTCAGGATATTACAAATCTACCCCCTTTAAAAATAATTTCGTCCTCGAAATTACTTACTAACGATCATCCGTACATTTCAATTCACCGCACCACGCTTATGCTGCTCACTCTGATTCTAACAAAACTAACACATTCCTTAGATACTATCTCAAGATTCGTATTCAAGGTTCCATACTTCACTAGCATACAAACACGAACTATCTCATAACAATCCAGGCAATACAGAGATTCCAGAATTAGAGAACATACCCGCTATCTCATCTTGCATCTGAACCTTCAGCACCTCTTCTTGGAGTTCCACGTCCTTGACCTCGAGCCCTATCCATCACTTGAGGACAATCTTTAATCAAGTGGGACTTAGACTTACACCTAAAACATTCTCGCTTCCGGTTCCAACACTCGCCGACATGATACCTTCCACACTGAGCACATGGACGGCTCCGATTCCCCATAGCTGGCTTAGTCACACGAGCGAAATTTTCAACCCTTGGTATTTTCCGAAGACCCTCAGATGATTCAGACGATCCAAAATTTCTCCTATCCCGGTTCCTATCCTTATCTCTGTTTTGTCTCATTGAGTCCTTAATCCCTTCGGCTACCTTAGCTTTTTCGACTAACACAGCGAACTCCCGTTCCTGATGAGGAGCTATCAACAGTCTCAGGTTGTCCCTTAATCCGTCCTCAAACCGGACACATCGTTCATGTTCCGTAGCAACTACTCCTCGAACATAACGACTTAACCTTAGGAATTCGGCCTCGTATTCCGCCACGGACTTGTTCCCTTGAACCAGCCCCAGAAATGCCTTTCTCTGAGCATCAATGTAGTGAGTACCGACATACTTCTTCTGGTATGCCGTCTTGGCATACTCCCAAGTGAGGTCCTTAGCTGTGACACTATCCCGAACCGTGGGCCACCATTGATACGCCTCGTCGCGAAGTAGCGCCACCATTCCTTTCATTTTTTCCTCAAGGCTCAGATCGAGCTCATCCATAATTCGCTCGGTTGCTTCCAACCAATATTCAGCCGTACTAGGTGCCACACCTGATACACCACGGAATAATTCCGCTCCATTGGCTCGAAGTCGCTCGGGTACCGACTTCCTAGCTCTCATATTTTCACCCGCCCCAGCCACCATCTCCAAAACTCACAGCACCGCCTGCGATACAGCATCATCCCTCGTCTGATCTTGCTGCTCATTACCAAAGGCTGGTGATGGAGGTGGTACCTCATTATCAGACCCTTGACCCGATTTAACGGGTTCCGATATGGCCATACTGCCTCGACCACGTCCTCTAGAACTCATCTCTTATCGCGCAATCTGACTTAAAAAGTTTTATGCATTAGAAATTTGTTCCACTAATTATCTGCGAACAATTTTATGAAATAAAGTATTTAGAAGTGGTTCTTTCGATCACACAAAGGTTCAGTTCAAGTTCGCTATTCTAAATCAGAGTCACATTCATGCTCATAAAAAGAGACATATTCATTCATCAGCACATTCATTCAGTGGTATTTGCCACACACATTCACTATTCAGATTACCTCAATAGTCAGAGGTACTTACCAGGTGGACTTCGGGTCGGAGGTACAGGTGCCATGCCAGAATAAACCTGAAATAAAAGTCCACATTTTGAAAAGCCCACTTTTGAAAACTGTTTTCGGGCCCAAAACCTCAAAGCCGAGTTTTGAACCGTGCTGTGATACCAACTTGGAACACCCCAAACCCGGCCCATTCACTCCGACTGAATTTGGAATGCCACTGCGGAACACGTTCGAAAAATATCCTTACTTAAGAGTAAAACCGTTAAAAATTTGTTGAGTTTAATAAAACATTTTCGTGACTTGAAATATTCTAAGTAAAAACTAAATTATTATGAAAACACCGGATTCAAAACTTTATTATACATACTTAAGGAAATAAGACCATTTGCAATCGATATTTAAATTTGCGAATCGTAATAGAACATAATAATAAAGATACTTAATAAACATACTTAAATACTTTAATGGGCCTTTTTACATTAAACACTTAATCAAAATACTGAAAATATAGATACTTAATTCATTAAACAAGATATCCTTTTTGCATGAAAATCCGCTTCTGCATGGCCACCTTGTATCCACTCCCAACCCGGTCCAAGCTTTATGCGCCACCTGAAAGGTTTGAGAAAAATATTGGGTGAGTCACACGGACTCAGTGCATAGTTAATACACATGTCCCCACATATGGGCTTGGCCCATATCCACACAGTCCATACACATGAATATGCAATTATGAAGCCCAACCCATCCTAAGTCCATCCGTTACTCCTACCTTAGCAGACTCCCTGCTCAAGGCTGTGGCTAATCCACCGATCACATAGTGATCCACATATCTTACCTTAGCAGACTTACTGCTCAAGGTCGTGGCCAAGCCACCGATCCCATAGGGATCCCACATATCAATCAGTCCACGGTGATGCACACAGCTATCAACCGCCGAGGTGGGCACTTAGCCAACACCTCCCTTAATGAAGCACATAGCTAACATCAAGCGCTAATGTAGCACGAGGCTAGCATTAGACCACGCACATAGCGTACACCCTTTCCTCCAATAGTCACATCCCAAGTCCCATGCATATATATATATACCATGGCAACATATTACCGAAACAAATATACATCACATGCCATCACATTTTTATACATTCATCAATAATCATTTAATATCGAAAATCACTGACCTGAGTATTCGATCACCCACCACGGGTTTTCACAATCTTAGCCCTTATTTCGGCTAACATGCACAACATATACATTTACATATAGCACATATAGACAAGCAAGAGAACAGTGCGATAACTACGCACCTGATTATAGCGAGATCCTGATCTATCGAATCTAACACAAACTAAAAATCCCAAACTTGCCCTTATGCCTTGCTCAACTAGCCCCTAATCCATCATGGACAGAATCGGTTAGCCACTTAAACACCAAAAATGGCCTAAGGCCGAAAGTCAACAACTATTTACCTCACTGAAACCCGAGAACTGATACTAGATCTTTGAGTAGTCGAAATCCCTACATATACCATAGGTTAAAATCGGCTAGCACCAAAAATCCATGAAATTGGCCATTGATCGATAATACATAACACTTACCTAGCTTTTCCAAGTCCCAAAAGATTTGCTTGCTCTTGTAGTTACCAATATCCCTTGATGTTCAAAAATCCCGAAGCTTCTCCTTTAATGCTTCTTCTTTCGGCACCCCACCTTGCTTGTGAAGACTCAAAAGAGAGTAAGTTTCGGCTTTAAGGCTTTCCCAAAGATGCTAGAACATTCGGCTATGGTGACCAATAATGGAAGAAAGGATAGTTCTTAGGGTAAGTGGTGATTTCGAATGAACAAGCAAAGAGGAACAAGGAGAAAATAATGACTAATAGGTACGGCTAAAACACTTAATGACAAAGGCTTTCGGCTTTCAAAAGAATGGAAAGGAATTTTGGCAAGCAACTAAAAGAGAAAGACAAAAAGGAAGGGGTGCCTATTAAGAGAAGAATTCGGCACTCTCCCTTGCTAGCTTCAAAACAGAAATGAAGGCCCTTAGGAAGACCACATTCGGCCAAACACAAATTGGAGGGGAAGGAAAACAAAACAATGCATTTTAGCCATGCTTTCCTTGTCTTGCACAAGGCCGACCATGCGAACCCCAAGAGAGAAGCCTCCATTCGGCCATGCTCCTCCCTCATGCCAAGACCCATCCATTTGAAAATTAAACATTGTTTAATCATAGCTCCTATTACTACCAAAGTAATAATAATAATAATAATAATAATAATAATAATAATAATAATAAAATAATAATAATAATAATAATAATACTATAACCATTACCCCATCTTCCATCAATAATAAAATAAAATAATAAAGCTAACCCATCATTCTATACATAAAATAATAAAATAAAATAAAATAATAACAATCCCATCACTAACCTATGCATAAAATAAACTAACAAAAATATAACCCATACTTCCAATAAAATAATTAAAACTCTCCATACTAAAAAAAAAATAACAGCCCATACTGCTTCATGCGTGCATGCCCCATGCAGCCCCTAGCCTCACGCCGGCCACACAAAAAAGAAAACCATGCGCTGCTCCTGGGTTTCGAACCCCAGACTGAAGCAACACTCTCCACGCCCCAGCCACTCAGCCACTGTGCAATTCATGACATAGACGCATTACGAATTCCCTTTAAGCGTTTCCTCTTGAGCTTCCCTTTGCCTTAACGCCAAGCAAAAATAAAAACACCCGCGCGCCTCCATCAGGACTCGAACGCCCGACCTCCATGCCGCAACCACCCCTCGCGCCCCTAGCCACTCTACCACCTGGACTTTCATGTCCACCAACGCTCGAAAGATTCTTTTAAAGCCTTCTTCGACATTGCTCCCCTTCCAGGCGCAAAATAAAAACTTATGCGCCCCGCGTTACTCGAACCCTTGACCTGCTATGGCGCCAATCACAAGCCTTAAGTGGCGCATGGAAGCCACTTTACCAGGGTGATTCTTATGCCATAACCTGCCAAAATTTATTCTTAAGGCCTCCTTACCTTGCTCCCCTTTTTAACCTCAAATTCCAAAAATTTTCCAAAGCTTCCATTTTAATCCTAGAGTTTTAAAAACCCTTAAAACACATCCAAACCACTCTTAAAGCCTACCAACACTTGAGTTACGCTCCAAACGCACAACCCCTATTTCAGGATATTACACTAATGCTCCTGCCATTTTCATGGATTTAATAAACCGAATTTTTAGACCTTACTTGGACAAGTTTGTAGTTGTGTTCATTGATGACATCTTGATTTATTCTCATGATGAGACTGAGCATGCAGAGCATTTGAGAACAGTTTTACAGATTTTGAGAGATAATCAGCTTTATGCCAAATTTAGCAAAAGTGAGTTCTGGTTACAGGAAGTTTGTTTTCTTGGACACGTTGTCTCAGGTGAAGGTATTAAAGTTGATCCGAATAAGATTTCAGCCATTGTTGATTGGAAGCCTCCCAAGAATGTATCAGAGGTCAGAAGTTTTCTTGGTCTTGCCGGTTATTATAGACGATTTGTAGAGGGATTTTCCATGATAGCTACTCCATTGACAAGATTGCTACAAAAAGATGTCAAGTTTGAATGGACTGAGAAGTGTCAGCAGAGTTTCGACAAGTTAAAGGCATTGTTGACTGAAGCTCCTGTCTTAGTACAACCAGAACCAGGTAAAGAGTTTGTAATTTACAGTGATGCATCCTTAAATGGACTAGGCTGTGTACTTATGCAAGAAGGAAGGGTAATTGCTTATGCCTCTAGACAGTTAAAACCACATGAGAAAAATTATCCGACACATGATTTAGAGTTAGCTGCTATTGTATTTGCATTAAAAATTTGGAGACATCACTTGTGTGGTGAGAAATGCCGAATATTCACTGATCATAAAAGTTTGAAATACTTGATGACTCAGAAAGATCTGAACTTAAGGCAAAGAAGATGGCTAGAGTTGATTAAAGATTATGAGCTAGTGATGGATTATCACCCGGGTAAAGCAAACGTTGTTGCTGATGCTTTGAGTAGAAAATCGTTATTTGCATTAAGAGCTTTGCACACTAGTTTGGCCTTATCAGATGATGGTTCTATTTTAGCTGAGTTGAGAGCTAAACCGACGTTTCTTAAAGAAATTTCTGAAGCTCAGAAGGATGACAGTGAGTTGCAAGCCAAAAGAGTTCAGTGCGAGTCAGGTGTAGAGTCTGATTTTCAGATCGGTTCTAACGGTTGTTTGTTGTTCAGAGACAGAGTATGTGTACCAAAGAATGATGAACTTATTAGGAAAATCTTACAGGAAGCACATAGCAGTTCTTTGTCTATTCACCCAGGTAGTACAAAGATGTATAATGATTTGAAGAAAATGTATTGGTGACAGGAATGAAAAGAGATATATCAGAGTTTGTTTCTAGATGCTTGATCTGTCAGCAGGTAAAGGCTGAACATCAGGTACCTTCAGGTTTATTGCAGCCTGTATTAGTTCCCGAGTGGAAATGGGATCGAGTTACTATGGATTTTGTGACAGGATTGCCTTCGACACCGAGAAAGAAAGATGCAGTATGGGTTGTGATTGATAAGTTAACAAAGTCGGCTCATTTTATCCCAGTTCATATGGACTATTCACTTGACAAGTTGGCCGAGTTATATATTACAGAGATTGTGAGACTACATGGAGTACCGTTATCGATTATCTCAGATAGGGATCCGAGATTTACCTCACGGTTTTGGAAGAAATTGCAGGAAGCTTTAGGTACAAAGTTGAGTTTTAATACAGCTTTCCATCCTCAGACTAATGGTCAATCAGAGAGAGTTATTCAGGTACTTGAAGATATGCTTAGTTGTTGTGTATTAGAATTTCAAGGTAGTTGGGAGAAATATTTACCATTAATAGAGTTTGCTTATAATAATAGTTATCAATCGAGTTTGAAGATGGCACCTTATGAAGCTTTGTATGGACGTAAATGTCGCACACCTTTGTATTGGACAGAGCTTAAAGAAAATCAAATTTACGGGGTTGATCTAGTCAAAGAAACAGAAGAAAAAGTAAAAGTCATCAGAGATTGCTTGAAAGCAGCTTCAGATAGACAGAAATCCTATGCAGATTTGAAAAGAAAAGACATTGAATTTCAAGTTGGTGATAGGGTATTCTTGAAAGTATCCCTGTGGAAGAAAGTTCTCAGATTTGGCAAGAAAGGCAAATTAAGTCCCCGTTTTATTGGACTTTGAGGTGATCGAGAGAGTTGGGCCATTGGCATATCGATTGGCTTTGCCAACTGAGTTAGAGAAGATTCATAATGTGTTTCATGTGTCTATGCTACGTTGTTATCGTTCAGATCCATCGCATGTGATTTCACAAACAGAGTTTGAGATTCAGCCAGATATGACTTACGGGGAGGAACCAATAAAAATTCTAGCTCGAGAGGTTAAGCAATTAAGGAATAAAAGTATTGCACTTGTGAAAGTATTATGGAATAGGCATCGAATAGAAGAGGCTACATGGGAGCCCGAAGAGACTATGCGAAAACAGTACCCAAATCTCTTTACAAGTAAGATTTTCGGGGACGAAAATCCTTAAAGGGGGGAGAAATGTAACATCCCGAAATAGGGCCTAAACGGAATAGTGGTTGCGAAACCACAAATCCGAGTCAATAAAATATTTTAATATTATTTTTAGTGCTTATAATATGTGAATTTACATGTGTGAAAGTTTCGTGAATTAATTTTATTGTTAGTGTGCTTAATTTAAAGAAAAGGACTAAATCGCATAAAATGTAAAAGTTACAAATTAAAGTATAAAGTGCTTATTTGATAGTGGATTTTTAATATGAGGTCCTTAAAGGAAAATTGGCCTATTTAAGGAGATAGTGGACGGCACAAAGCTTATATTATATGGTTTTCATATTAATGATAAAGGTTATAATAATAAATAAAATATTATAATATTGTTATAATAAAGTAATTGATAAAAGATGAAAGTGTTCATCTTTTCCCATTTGTTCTTGGCCGAATGTGAGAAAGAAAAACACCATTTTTGAAGCTTTAAGTTTCAGCATCTAGGAGGCTTAATTCGGGTATGCTTTTTGTTCGGTTTTTGATAATTTTTACGTTTTTGAGATCGTTGCTAGGAGATCTACAAAACCCATGCTTGAATTTTTGATTTTGATGAATATTTTGAATTATGCCATTGTTGAGAACTTGTGTTTTTTGATGATTGATGGTAGATTTTGCATGTTTATGAGTAGAGGAATGATTTTTATTAAGTGATTTTCGGTAAAAACGAGCTAATTAGTAAAAGTTGTTATTGTTCATAAGTATGTGTTATAGTAAGAATTTGAAGTTGCTATAGAAGGGAAAAATGTTCAGCATGCTAGAAAACATAGGAATAAGGGCTGAAGTTTAATTTTCGAGCCTAGGGGCAAAATCATAAATATGTAAAAGTTTAGGGGCAAAATTGTAATTTTTCCAAAGTTAGAGTTAAGGACTGTTTTGATAAATGTGAGTATTAAATAAGCTAAATTTGCTATTATAGATCAAGAAGAACGAAATCCAGAGTTAGATCGGGGAAAGAAAAAGATAGTGGACTAAATCGATATAGTTTATCGATTTTGTTTCGAGGTAAGTTTGCGGTAAATAAATGCAATATTCTATTATTTTACATTTAATATTATTAAATTCCAGCATTTACATATTTATTCAGTAAATTTATTATTTAAAGACTCAAGCATGAATTGACGGAGAAGCAATCTCAGAAAGTTCCGGTTGAACCTTAGGAATGTGTAGGATACAAATGTCATGACATTAGGGTTTAAGGAAATCATGTAAGACCATGTCAAGACATGGCATTGATAAGTTACTATAAGGCAAAGGTCCCGTGTAAGACCATGCCAAGGCATGGCATTGGTGAATTTATAAGGCAAAGGTCCCATGTAAGACCATGCCAAGGCATGGCATTGGTGAGTTCAATAAGCAAGGATACCACGTAAGACCATGTCAAGACATGGCAATGGTTAAGTTTCATAAGGAAAGGTACCCGCGTATCCTTAGTATTTCAAGTGGTTCAACGGGAATATTCCAAGAGTAAACCAAAGTAAAAGTAAGACAAGTTCAAGCTAAAAAGGTAAGTTAAGACAAGTTCAAGCTAAAAAGGTAAGGTAAGATAAATTCATGTTAAAAAGGTAAGGTAAGATAAATTCATGTTAAAAGGCAAAGTAAGAATACAAGTTTGAGTATATTGAGTTAAAAGCTTAAGTGATCTTGATAAGAAAAGAATAAGATAATTCATTAAGAATGTTGTTATATATTTACATGTAAACTTACTAAGCTTTATGCTTACTCCCATTCTTTAATTTTTTTTTTATAGTATTACAAGCCAACTCGGGGATCGAAAGGACGTCGGAGATCGTTACACACTATTAAAAGATTATATTGGTATTTTGTGATTCGAACGTTTTAAGTTATGGCGTGTATAGGGACTTAGCCATTTTATGTGTGTGACCATATGATATGGCTTATTATGGACTTGTAAATGCTTGGTAATGATTAGCCATTAAAATGGTTAATTAAGAACATGTTTTGGATATTATGAAATGCCTAGTTCTTAGTTATTTTAAAGAAATTATGTAATTATATGCAGGGGAATAGTTGGACAGCAGCAGTGATGTGAATTTGAAAAATCACCAAAAATAGTAGAAATTGAATTAGGTTGTGCATGAGATATAAAATTAAAGCTTATTGAGTCTATTTTCATATAAAGAAAACGTGTAGGAAAAAGAGTTGTATATTATGAGATAATTAATTTTTAGTGAAGAGAGGTCAGAACTGTCAAACTGTGTAACAGGGGAGACTTTAACTAATAAACTGTACTAATTGGCCACACCAAAAATTCTGAAACAATTATAGTAAGAAGATATATGAGTCTAGTTTTAGGGAAAATTTACGGATCTTAATTTCGAGTTTCGTAACTCGAGTTATAATTAATTTAGTGAACATGATGCAGACGGACAGTTTCAATTTTTATGCCCAGAACTAGTAAGTTAAGTCTAGTAATGCCTCGTGCTCGACTCCGGCAACGGTCTCGGGTAAGGGGTGTTACAATTATTACTATTTATTATTAATGCATTATTATTATTATTATTACCTAATTTTTTTTATTATTAGTACTTTATTTTACTACTATTACCATTGTTATTATCTTTAAACGTTCATTTACTCATTTTTCAAAAATGAATTTGCTCTTTATTCGTTTTTATTTTTACCTTATTTTATTTTTATTTTTTAACCTTATTATTTTTTATTTTGATTTGTTTTATTTTAAATTATTACATTTATTATTGCCACTTCATTGTTTATTCATTTATGTATTTATATTTTGTTGTACATACTTTCAAATTTTGACTATTCATTATTGATATTTATATTTATTATTGTCATCATCATTTTTTTGTTACATGTTTTAGCACTAAAATTCATTTTATATCTTGCCATAAGATCATATTCCATTTTATCCGATCCATTAAAATTTTTGTTTTAAAAATAAGCAACTACCTTGAGTTCTAAAGCTCGAAAGAAATCGTACCCTAACTTACTGGGTTTTGATTTTTCTCATCGAATCCAAAGAACTTATTATTTTCTTTTTAAAATCAAAGCATAAAAGTTAAATAAAAACTTATTCTCGAGAATTCAAAATTGTCGTGTCCTAACTCACTGGATGTGACGTTTTGTTATCTCGGGATAAGGATTTCTAAAAAAGCAAATGCAATATTCTGTATTTGGAATTTCGAGAGATCGTGCCATAACTTACTGGGTTTCGATTTTTTTTCGTTTGACCCAAATAACGGAATATCCTCCTCAAGTTTAAAAACGAGTTTTTAAAAAGTCGAAAGACAAGCTCAGTTTCGGGAACTCAAAATGTCGTACCCTAACCTACTAGGCGTGACATTTTACTTCTTCGAAATAAGAGGGTCTCAGCATTCATTTTAATTTATTCAAGTTTTCTTTTGAATAAAGAGGATCGTATCTTAAAATCTTTTCAAATTTTCGACTAAAGACGTCAAATAGTCAATTAGGTACTAATTTTGGGCGTCACGAGGGTGCTAATCCTTCCTCGTGCTTAATCGACTTCCGAACCCACTTTTCTAAATTTCGTAAGCCAAAACTGTTGTTTTAATAAATCAAATATATTATTAAAATGACTGAATTACGAGGTGACCCGATCATACCTCATCAAAAAAAATTGGTGGCGACTCCCTTTTTTAGTTTTCATTTTCAAAACTAAAGTCGACCCTTTTTTCAAAAAAAATGATTTCGACATATGAATTGTTCTTATGTTGAATTGTTGTTATGCTTGAATCGAATATATTTGTGTTAAAATAACTTGAATTACTTCGAATACATTCGTCATCGAATTCATGATTGGATTAGGCAACGAGGACAACAATGCTTTGGGTTAAACGTGCAACCAGTACTTGAAACCAAAAGAAAAATTGAAGCATAGCTGAAAATTCTCATTAACTCCATGAAAACAAAGCATAAACCTGTAAAGTGACGACGTGAAAGAGAAAAGGAAAAAGTTTTAGATTAATTATAAAGAGGCATCTAAATTTTTGTCAAAAATTAAAAAAATTGTCACATGTGAGTCCTTCAATATCACCTCAACAATCTATTTAAGGAAAACGAAAATTTTAAAAAATAATTATTAATTCATACAACGATTTTATTTAGAGTAATTAAATTAAAATTACGAAGTTGGTAGAAAATTCCATTGAAGATGAATAGAAAGGTCTACTAGCATTATTTCCTCTCTGAAATTCATAAATATCTGCGTCAACCTGCCGACAACTTTGTGGTTGATTTTCTTGTAAAATCTGGATTTCCCTGAATTAATTACTAATATATATTGAATTATACAAAAGATTTTACCAAATATATAAGTTTTAATTATGGATTTTTAACGCATATATAGAAAAGGGAACTCTGGATTTCTTAGCATTTTCGTTTTTCCGTTCCTGATCCTTCAATTAAGACACCCCTCACCCATATTCCTTGAACGTTCCCGGAAAACTTTCATCATTCCGGCGAAGCTAACTATGCCGGCTAAAGTTCCGTCGTCGTCGACCACCCACACATAACTTACTCGACGCGAAAGCGCCTGAATCATCACTGCCACCAACGAGCTCCATGGATAACACACGATTGCTTCCGATCTCCTCACCACTCTCGCTGAGTACCCCATCCATCTCGCACTCCTCCCCATTCCAAATTCATCGTCCAACGAAGAAGACGAATACGATGTTGAAATCGAAGCTCCGGACGAATATTCTTCTACCAATTCCAAAGCTTGCTCTAAATTCCGCTCTTGCAACCTTTTCTTCACCAACTGAACTAAATCCTCCGGTGGCCCCCCGCAGTCTACATAAGCCAACAAATCACCAGTCGAAAGGGTAGCAATGGCAGCTGCTACATCCTCATCGCAATAATTTAACGTGAAAGGCGAAATTTCACCGACCAACTTTCCGTCACTGTCAACTATAGCAACGGAGGCTTGAATCTCGAGGGACCGGGAAATGAAAGGTAAGGCAGACGAGGCCGGGTCATCGTAATGAAGGGCCATCTTATTCCGAGTGTCGATGATGTCGAGGGAGTTGATGGGATTAGCAGCAGTGGGGCAAAAAAGGCCGATGGAATTGAGAAGGTAACGGACTATATCTTCTTGAGTTAGCCAACAATATTGGCGGTTGTTGTTATGAAGGGTTGAAATATTAGAAAGAGTTCCTTGCACAAGCTTTTTTCTTGATGAAGTTTTGCTGCTGCTTTCTAATGGAATCACTAGATTTTGGGCTCCTTCCTGAATCAGATCTATAGCATCCAACAAACTGAAACAATCATACAACAACCCAATTAGATTCATATACACAACGGTTTGCTTTTACTCTTAAGAATTAAACTGAAAAAAATATACGAATAATTCGATTAAACTAAACCTTGCTTTAGGTTCTAAATGTCTGACAAGGCAAGGGGATTTAGGAATCAGAACAGAAAGTGGAGTTTGAAGAGCAGTTGCTGGATTCGACAGGTTTTCTCCCTTACATAAGAAACAAATGATGTTCACCATGCAAACTTTACCTACACATTGACACTCTTTAAAACCACGGTCGACTGCTGACAAGTTATGGTGATGTTGATCGCAGTTCCAAATACTGATAAAATTTTCTCCCAACCGCTTCAAAGCCAACAAGGCATCTCCGATGGTGGAGGAAATGGAGAGGGATTTCAGTGCAGGCTTTCCAAGACATAAGTCGGATACTTGACGTGTCAATATACTCACTGCCATGCACGAACAGGGAGAAACAAGACTGATTCAAGAGAGATGTGATTACTTTTTTATTTTTAAGCACAGCTGAATTGGTGAGCAGAAAATTTCTGCAATGGAGATGAAATTTATAGAAAGTTAAGTATCCGGAATATTCGGTGTCAAGCGGGTAATAAAATATAATTGTTTTGGTGAAAGTGGGGCCAAATCCAAGCGTTTGTGGAAATAGAAACTGATTGGTAAAATTAACGCAAATCTTTGTGAAGAAGTTTTCAACATTTGTGGTCAAAAGCCAAAACCCTAACCTGGACCTTGGTTGGCAATCACCATTTGCTTTTCAGCAGTACGTTCACCTTATAATTTCATAGGCATAAACTGTTGTGGCCGCCTCTTGATTCGTTTGGGGGGGGGGGGGGGAGGGTAACAGTTTCACCTCTTAATTAGTTTATTAATGTAATATTCTCTTCATCTTTTGGCATATATGGAGGGATATAATTTGGTTTTGATGAGATTACGCGTTAGGACCAGTGATAGTGAGTGAACAATAATATATGGCCTATACCATTCCCGTTATGAAAAAAAGCTATAAAAACAATATCAGAGAAGTTGAGTTGCAGCCCACAAGTGAGATATTTTAGGTATTAGGGTTTCCTGGCTTATTACAGGCCATTGAGTGGTAGCTCTTGTAACTATCTCACTTTCTCTTGCACCATGCAATCCAACCACACTCCCAATACATCTGTGGTATTATTCGTTTCAGTCTCTTTGGTCCCCCTCAATGCTTATATCTTATTATATATGCAGTCATTTCCTAACTAATTAATTTAAAACCAAGGTTTTCAATATAATATATATTTCTGCCTAACCATTTGCACGGTGGAAAGAGGCCAACTTGCTACATGTATATATATATATATATGAGCTGTAACTTTACAGATTATGTTAATTATTATACGATATTTCCCTTAAACTTGAACGCCACAAGGCAGGGATCTAGTTGTTCTTTATACTAAAAAAAAAGGACATTATTTTTTCTTAGGAAAAAGGAGATATTATTATTCTTTCACATATTGGGGCAAATATTTATTCATATCGGTCCAAAAAAAAGTTTAATATTGAAAAAGACAAGTCGTGAAGAATGACCTAATTTTGATTACGAACAACCAAATTTTGTAATGTAATTCTTGACTATACATATGGAGACAGTCGAGGGTTAAGGCACTTGAACAAGTACCTTTCCAATAAGATGTGACATTTCACCACTAGTTTATTCATTGCATTTCGGCTCCCTTTCCTTTACTAAAAGTTTATCGTCAATAAATTTGAATGGGAATTTAAGGGTTTTCTTTATGTAACAACAAATACAACCAAACAATATATTTTAAAGGAATTTTGGTGTACTCATTCGTGATCTTTTATATGTTAGAAATAAATACATATAGATGTATTTGAAGCTATATGATTTTCGTTTTTTCTGTCCAACTTTCAAATTGCATTAAATAATTTTAATTAAAATGTTTATAATTTTATGTCATTTTCGAGTTTAGTACATAAATATTTAAAATTGTTGTTGAATTTACAAGCTGATCCAAATAACTTATAGTAATAAAAATTTATATATTTCATAAGTTTATTAAATTATTATCATTTAAAATATTAGTGAATCTAATACATAATGAGAATGGGTAAATTATGTTTGACGTCCAAAAAAATTTATTAATATCATATTTGAAATCAATGGGCAAAATTACTGATCTAAATCAGATCCGCTGTTGGGTCGCTGATGTTTACTGAATTCAACCTAACGTGGCTGGCTAAAAAGGAAGAAAAATGAAAAGAAGGGTCAGGTTAAAGGTACGTGTGTGATGGGTACATAATCAGTTCGCGTTTCCTTACGCTCGATAGTTTAACAGGTGAAGACAAACAAGTTGATTGTCCGATCCCCGTACGTACGTTACAGCAACGTGCCACGTATGCATTCAGACATTTATCCATCTCAAAAGCAATGGATCCTGCTCTTTGTTCTCCTAATGATGATTGAATTCCTGGTTAATCAGTTTTGAAATGTTGAATCATAACTGTAAGAGCCCATTTTCGTCCGGGCCCATTCAGAAACCAATTAACCAAAAAATTAAACACAAAAACAAAATAAAAACCAATAAAATAACAGTCCATTTACAAAACAATAAAAATTAAATTACAGCCCAAGTTACACAATTTTGGCCCAAACCTAACAAAACCCGTTTCTAAATTAACCCAAAACCTATAGGCCCAACAGAGCCCAATGCTGAATAGGCCCGAACGGCCCAAATTTCTGATAGCTCGGGTTTCTGGAATCTCCTAGCGTCGGAACCCCAGCCAGACGATTGGGCTACCTCGTTTCTCACACGCGCGCGTCGCCACGTCCGCGCGTTCAAGCCTCTGTACACCACCATAGCTGGAGCGTCGTACCTGCAAAGAGGACAAGAAAAACAACAACAGCAAGAAAAACAAAAAGAAAAAAACTGCTGTATTTTCATTTTTTTTTTCAACATTCGGATATAAAAGTGGGAAGAAACATTGTAACGGGGTTACAGACACTGGTTTGAAGCATACAGAAAAATATACAAAAAAAGAAAAAGGTGATTTGCCTCTTTATTCTGCCGGTGTTCTTGTTTTATTTTCTTTTCCTATTTTCATTTTATTTTCTTTTTTATTCGAGAAAAAAAAACACGAAATAGTAAGTAAAAGAGAGAGATTTACCTGGAGTCGGTCCGCCTTATTCGTTGTAATTGAAGTAAGGAGGTTCAAGACCGAGGTGGGGCGCCTTCGAGTTCCGTCAATCGCCATACATAGTGGCGTTTTGGATGGCCGTCGAAGGGGAGGGGGCTTGTGACGTTTGGTTTTTGATGCGGCGGATTAAGGAGAGGTTTAGGAGAAATATTTAGGTTTTCTTTTCTGTTTTAAAGTGACTGATAGATTAGGGATTAGTTTTTTTTAGGTTTTATTAAGATGCATGAAATGGCACAATTTAGGGCCTGTTTCAATGGCTCTAAAACGGTGTCGTATTGACCATTACCCGATGACCCGACCCATATGCGGCTGAGATCCACGCGTTTTGGTCTCTGAGGGGATATTTATGCAATTAGTCCCTCTGTGTTGTGTTGTCTTTTGATTAGACTGGTTATATATTTCTTTTATTCCTTAATTGGCCCCTGTAATTTACGTGTAATTCCGATTTAATCCAATCCATGTGCTGCATTTTAATTTCATAATATTTGCTAGTTCGATCCTTTGTTATTCATACGAAGTGCAATCTGACCTTCTGTTTTGTTTAAATAATTTTGTTTATTCATAAATTAGTCCCCTAATAATATTTTTATTTCGATTAAGCCTTAACCTTTGTTTTAATTCTCATAACTTTGTTTTGAAAATTAAATGTATAACGATTTAATTTGTTTTATTCTTCATTTAAATGTATTTTATTCCTTGTATTACAATTATGTGTTATTATTTTGTACAAACTATTGATTCTCATATTATTTCATATATATATGCCCTTTTAAATTTATCTATATAAATTTATTTGCTTTTAAAATTGCTTATATATATATATATATATATATATGTTTTTCTATTTCAAAATTAGTGTACATAATTTATTAATTTGGAAGATCACATTTTATTGTATATTTTGATTTATCTCATACATTTTTTTTCATTGTTACTTATATACATTATTATATATTTGTGCGTTAAATTATATCTACAATTACGTTCATTCTATTAATGTTGAGTTTGTATATTACTTCATGCTTAATGCTATGCTTGTGCTACTCATTACTGTTTCATGTCTCTAATTTAAGGTATTCGAATATTTATTAAATGTTTCATTTTATTACGCGTATACCAAATAAAAAGCATTTGGAGTCAATTTTAAAATAACGTGTTTCAAAATAAGGCAATGTTTCGTGTTTGGAAATCCGAGAGATCGTGCCCTAACGTGTTGGGTTTCGGTTTTTCGTTTGACCAAATAACTGAACATCCTTTTAAGATTTCATTTGCGTTTTCTCAACCTTAAAACGAGGCAATATTTCGTGTTTGGAAATTCGAAAGATCGTGCCCTAACGTGCTGGGTTTCGATTTTCCGTTTGACCAAATAACTAAATATCCTTTCGAAATTTCATCCATATTTTCTTAAATTAAAAACAATGCAATATTTCGTGTTTGAAAATTCGAGAGATCGTGCCCTAACGTGCTGGGTTTCGATTTTCCGTTTGATCCCAAATAATGAAATACCCTTTCAAAATCTCAATGCATGAGTTTTTGAGAATTTTGGGATGATCTGGAATTCGAAGACTTAAATTGTTGCATCCTAACGTGCTGGATGTGATATTTTATTCCTTCAGAACCAAAGAATCTTAATATTCAAACTCGAGTATCTTCAAATGGGTCGAAAAATGTTGTAATTTTAAAATCTTTCAAATTCTCAACGTTAGGACATGAATTAATCAATTTGGTACCAATTTTGGGCGTCGCGAGGGTCCTAATCCTTCCTCGTACGTAACCGACTCTCGAACCTATTTTCTTAGATTTCGTAGACTAAAATTATTGTTTTAATAAATCAAAATGTTTTATTAAAATAATCCATCTCAAGGTGATCTGATCATATCTCGAATAAAAGATCGGTGGCGACTCCATATTTTTAAAGTCTATCCCCGTTTTTTCCAAAACTCAAAAAAATAGTTTCGACAGCTTGGCGACTCCACTGGGGAAAATAAGAGAGTCAAGCCGTAAAATTGATTATTTGTTGTCATTTTGTCAAAAGTTAAAAATTTGATTTGAAAAATTACAATCCTTTTATTGCATTTGTCTATGTCATTGTTGTGGTTTGAGTCTTGTAGAATACTTTTGCATCATATCGCATGACCGCTGAGTCACACCCTTTTAAGTGGGAGTGAGAAGCTACTCCTTCTTGAGGTTTTCACCTCCGTGCAGGATAGTGAATCGCTTTCGGGATACATTCGTACCTATGTCTTCGTGATATTTTCATCTCCGTCCAGCCATAGGAAAATGTATTCTCCTGAACCGAACTCGATCTGTATGAGCCCATAATGGGTGAGGATCGAGGAATCTACTAGTTCGGGTACCTCAACTTTAGAACCAAACCACATATAGAGAACCTAGTAGCCTACCCTAGATAGAGCTATGCCAAACCCTAGTGGTCACCCAGACAGGTGTTTGTGTGTTGTTTATTTCTCTTGTACTAACCTGTTTTCTTTTGTTTTGATCGCATTGCATTGCATCATCATAGAAATGAGATGTTGATTAGTATTCGATTGCTAAATAGAGGAGTTTGTCATAAGGAAACGAACTTCTTGATAAAGTGGATTATAATACGGTTGTCCAAACATGGTCCAAGTAAACAACGAGAGAAGGCTGATAGTCCGCAGAAGAATACAAGACTTCGCCCGAGGATTCAAGTCGACAAAAAAAAAACTATTCAAGAGCCATCACGTCTTGACTTTCTTAAAAGAGCTAACGAGCATCGTGGGGATAAGTGAGCAAAGGGTCACGGCCTGGATCTAGCAACAAGGAGATAGAAGAAACATCTATTGAGAAAGTCCATGGGACATGACCATAACGTCCAAATACGAAGAAAAGGATTGGTGTCCTCACTTGGACTATGAGGACGAAATCGCATATGTAATCCGTTTTATGTAAAGATATTTGTTTTCTAGAAAAGTTATTCTAATGAAATTGAATTCAGAATCAACATCTCTCTTTCTTCTTGCATTCATTTCATTCATTTTACATTTCATACATTTGCATTGCATTTTGTGCATTAATTTTCACATAAGGTCCCTAATTAGGTAAAATTATTTCAGTAATCTGGAAACCGACAAAACCTTACCAGATACGCATCCCTACGGCACAAGAAAGAAAACCCAAGCAATGGATAAAAGGCTAAAAAAGTTGCAACAAATGCAGAAAGAAATGCAAGAACAGATGCAGGCACAGATGCAGGAGCAGCTCGCTAAGATCCAGCAGGATATAATGGACAAAATGATGGAAGCTCAGGGAAATATGATGACTCAGATGACGCAGCTGTTGAAGGGGCTTATGAATAAAGGAAAGAACCTCATGGTAAATGTTGAGAAGAATACTGAGTATCTTCAATGTCCCTTGTTTTTACTCCACCACACGTGCCAACACGACCTGAAGTAACTGTACAAAGGCCATTTGTCACGATCGAGCCTCAACAATTCCAAGCTGGTGTTTCAATGAACCTCCAAACTAGCTCAGGTTCAGGATATAATCCAATCATTACTAATGTCCCTGATTTAGATGAAATAGCTGAAGGAGAGAGGACAACAGCAGAATTGCCAAAGCAGCTAGAAGATAGATGTAAATGGTTGGAGGAAAAGTTTAAAGCGATAGAAAGCGCTGATAGCTGTTATAGAATCGATGCCAATGATTTAAGCTTAGTCTCAAACTTGGTGCTCCCATACAAATTCAAAATGCCTGAATTTGAGAAATATAACGGGACAAGTTGCCCCGAGGCTCACATCACTATGTTTTGTAGAAGAATGACGGGGTACATTAATAATGACCAACTGTTGATCCATTGCTTCCAAGATAGCTTGGTGGGAGCAGCATCCAAGTGGTAACCAGTTGAATCGTTCCCAAATTGGTGTATGGAAAGACTTAGCTTAAGCTTTTATAAAACAGTACAGCCACGTGACAGACGTAGCGCCCGACAGGATTACACTACAGAACATGGAGAAAAGGACAAACGAGAGCTTCAGGCAGTATGCCCAGCGATGGAGGGAGGTTGCCATCCAAGTCCAGCCACCGCTTCTAGAGAAAGAGACGACTATGCTTGTAACACCCCCTACCCGTATTCGTTGTCGGAATAGGGTACGAGGCATTTCCGGAGTTTACGATTTTTTTTACTCAATATAACCCCTTTATAAATATCTAGCCTTCCCTGCAAATTTTTAAACCGAGACCAATTCACATCAACCAAACCAATTCAACATATTTTCAAAATAGATCTATGCATATTTATAAGATAATCTCATTACATACTAAAACTAAAATTTGTTAGCCATACCAATGACTGACCTTACATTCATTTCATATTAACATCTACTTTATTAGCTTATACATGCCATTGATTTCCAAAATAAAGTTTCTTTATATACCAAAATCTTGGGGTTGATAGTGTGATGTGTCTCCTACCGAATCCGACCTCCGAGCTCTTAACACTACAAAACAGGGAAAAAGGAAACAAGGTAAGCACTTTGTGCTTAGTAAGCCCATGTAACAAGAATTATACTTACCTAATATTTTCAATACAATGAAATAAACATTCATATATCCATTCAATGCACTATTACCCTAACATGCACAAACTCAACTTTCAAGTTAGTCCAATAATTTCCATGTATCAGTAATATATACCATGATTGATGAACTCATCAATACCATGATTTCCATTCCCTTATTATTTTTCCATATTTATCCCATTGAATTTCTTGGAATTTTTGATGGATTTTCAGAGGTACACTTTAGTGTACAAATCCAGCTCCATCAATTCATGTTCATGTGCGCACATTTCCATTTCAGAGAGCACACTCCCGCGAACCTCATCCTTACAGCGGGATTACCAGTCCAGGCTAAATCCCCTGCAATATAAACTCATAGAGTATTGTCGGGATTACTACTCCAGGCTAAATCCCCTGCAACGACAATTACTCTAATGAGCTTGGATCTGAATTACCAGTCCAGGCTAAATTCAGACCCTAATTCGGATTACCCGTCCGGGCTAAATCCATTTTACACATATTCTTCGGGAGGGCTATATCAGGATAGGATCACCCGTCCGGGCTACATCCTTTTTATCGTCAATTCCTTTTCAAAGATCCATCGAATTTTCCTTTCATTCAACCGGGATTTCTTTCCCTTTTTATCAAATATATCAATGTATCATCAATCTTCATACAATGAACATTCAAATTATATTCACATCAACAACATACATTTCAAGCATTTAAAAATATAATTCAAGTTACATGAACTTACCTCGATACTAGTTCGTATACAAAATCTACTAATCCGGGACTTTTTCCTTTCCTTGATCTAGCTTCGTATTTGAGTTTTCCGGATCTAAATAAATAAATTCAATCATCAATTCAATACATTTCATGTTCACATGTAGCATTCTCTATAATTCTATTATTATTTTTAGTTCATTCAAAGCTGTCTACTTGAGTCATAGTCACTAAATTATTTTTATCTTGAGCTACAGAACTCCAAATTAGGATCCGATAATTTTCCCTGAAACTATACTCAAATATCTTCTTCCCATAAAAGTTTTAAAATTTTTGGTTTAGCCAATAAGTACAGTTTATTCTTTAAAGTCACCCTTGTTATGCTGTTTGACAGTTCTGACCCTTCTTCACTAAAAATTAATTATCTCTTCATACAGGATTCAGATGATGTTCTTGTTTATTTCTATTGAAAATAGACTCATTCAGGATTCTAAAAATATAAATTTAAGCCCCTAATTATTTTTATCCAATTGTTTATGATTTTCTAAAGTCAAAACAGGGGAACCTGAATTCATTCTGACCTTGTCTCACAAAATTCATTATATCTCATGATTTACATATCTATTGCTTACACCGTTTCTTCTATGAGAAACTAGGCTTAATAAGATTTAATTTCATATTTTGTTTATCTTCTAATTCGATTTATACAATTTATGGTGATTTTTCAAAATTAGTCTACTGCTGCTGTCCAAAACTGTTTTAGTGCAAACTGTTTATTACCATTTTTCCCCTAAGCTTTCAATAAATGATAATTTTGTCCCTGCTCAATTAACTTCTCAATTGAGCTTATTTCTCTCAATTAAAACTTTATTCTATCACTTTAAACTACTTTATAACTTTTGGGAATCAGAATTTCAGTAATAGACTTTATTTCCAAACATTTTCACAATTTAGGTCCTAAAAATCAATTTCTATTGGAATTACCTAATAAAATAATCTCATAAACAAATTAAAGCTTCACTTTCATTCTATTTCATCATAAGCTTACATCACTCAACCATGGTAACTTTCAATTTCATCCATGAAATCAAAGACTAATGAATTTAATAGTAGGACTTAGTTGTAAAAGTCTTAAAAACACAAAAATCACAAGAAATAGGCAAGGATTAACTTACTTGCAGTAAAAATATGAAAAACCAACTTAAGGAAACCCTTCTATGGTGTTTTTGCTGATGAGAATGCAGAAAAACTAAAGAGAAATCTAGATAATTTCACTTTAGTCCTAGCTTTATTAAGTAAATTTTGCAATATTCCAATTTTGCCCTTAATTCTCCTTATTTTCTTGCTGATTTCATGCCCTTGCCGTCCAGCCCAAATAGACCTTGGGTCTATTTTCCTTTTAAGCCCTCTTTCTTTTATCATTTAAACTATTTAATCATTTTACATAATTTTGCATTTGTTACAATTTAGTTCTTTTCATTTAATTACATACCCAAACGTTAAAATTTTCTAACGAAATTTTAATACCACATTACTAACATTTTATAAATATTTATAAAAATATTTCCTACTCAATTTTATGAGATCAAGGTCTCGATACCTTGTTTTTACCCAATTCCTTCAATAATTCCTTTTTCTAACTAATCACTAAATCGGTAAAATTTTTCTATCGATATTTTAATACGGTATTCCTATCATATACATATTCATGCAAATATACTGGAATAAATTTCTCTTTAAATCGGATTTATGGTTACGAAACCATTGTTCCGATAACCTTGAATTTAGGCCATTACAGTGCTCTTTATCAATACATTGAAGGCCCCATTTATCACGTATATGCTAGGAAGTGCTACAAAGAGCTTCTCGGATGTTGTAATGACCGGAGAAATGATTGAGAATGCCATAAAAAGTGGAAAGATCGAGGCAGGAGAAAATAACAAGAGAATGGCCACAAGGAAGAAAGAAAATGAAGTGAATAATACAAGCATGGGGTACTCAAAGTCGATTACTGTTAATCAGCCAAAAACAGTGACTACCGGGCATCAAGGTTCATCAAGGAAAGAATCTGGTACAAGGCAAAGCAATGAGCAACTCCAGTTTACACCAATTCCAATGACATATAGGGAGTTGTATCAAAACCTATTTGATGCACATGTGGTGGCTCCTCATTACATGGAACCAATACAACCCCCATACCCTAAATGGTATGATTTAAATGCTCAATGCGAGTATCACGCGGGAATAACGGGTCACTCAATCGATAACTGCATTACACTTAAGAAATTGGTCGAAAGGCTTATTAAAAAAGAGGTTGTGAAGTTCGATGAGCCGAATGAAGTAGTAAATTGTGATAATTGAAGGAGGGGGCAGGAGAGTTGCGACTCCTTGAAGAAGTCATCAGAAGCCTAGAAATCTAGAAATCAGAACACCGATGGCGTATCCGAAGAGGGAACCGAGGAATAAAAATTTTCCAAGCATCGGCCTTTATATACTTGAGAGTGTTTTGAACAATGGGACTCTGGAAGAGACATGTATTTTTAAGGCTAATCTAGAGTAATATTCGAAACATGCTTATTGCTGTCAGCCTAGAAGCACTAAAAGTCATTTTGTGAAATAGGCTTGTGTTCAGAATCTTTATTTCAATAAAATGCATCTTTTTGAGCAAATATTTTTCCATTCTTTCTATTTATAGATTCTTTTGTACTTTGGATTACTATTCAAATATTCTTTCATTCTTTATTCATGATCATACCATACAAATGATCATCCTTAGAATCATTTATTCTTTAGATTTTCTGCCTTCATACCTAGGTACCCAGATATCAACGACATGAGCGACGTTGTTACTGACTCCCTTTTTGAATGAAATACGGGTCTAAGGGATCTCAGGACTTTGAAGATGACAGAAATTGTAACATATCTTCTGATTTGTTAAGGATGATAGAATTGGATAAAAAAAATCCTACGTTGCGAGCCAAGGAAGGAGATGAAGATCAAAGCCTAGCTCAATGCAGATATAAGATTTCTTATATGTGGGGCATGGATGTTATCAAGCCAGTCTCATCAAAAGCTTCTGGTCAACATCGATTCATTTTCGTAGATGTCGGTTACTTCACTAAGATGGTAAAAGTCGCTTCATATACCAATATTATAAAGTCGATAGTCATCAGAAAAAAAAAAGAGAAAAAGAAAGAATACCCAAAAAAAAGAAAAAAGAAAAAAAAGTAATGAAACAAGGATTATTAGGAAGATGACCTAGACTTGTAAGGATTGGAATAAAGAAGTCACATTTACCCTCCATGCTCATCAAACATTGGCTAAGACCTTCGCAGGGGCAATGTCTTAGTTTGCAGAATAAAAGTGTTTTGTCTATTAAAGTCGACATTCTTTTCGAGTCTTGTCATAACTCAAGATTAGAAGAGGTAGAATGGATTTAATCTCGATATGATTAGTTGAATTTGAAGAGAAAATGTTAAAAGTTATATGTCACGGTCAGATGATGCGAGCTTACAACAAAAAGGTTCGCCCTAGAAAATTTCATGATAGAGCTTTGAAGAAGATTTTTCCCTTGCAAAATGGACTTCAGAAGAAAGTGGATGCCAAATTGGGAAGGACCTTATGCAGCATAGAAGGCCTGTTCTGGGGAAGTATGTATATTGATAGATGGCAAGGACCTACCCAATCCGGTGAATTCAGATTCAATAAAAAGTTTTTCAAAAAAAAAAAAGAAAAAGAAGAGGCCAATGTGAACACCCGCAAAGGGCGCTTTGAGACTAAAGGGGATTTGAGTTGAAAACCTGAAAAGGGCGGCTCAAATTTTGATCAAAAGTGGGGCATACAGCAGTCTTGCTATGCCTGGATTAACAATGAAGAAGTATGCTACGTCTTGGGGCATCGACAAAATACTCCAGATCCTCTAAACGCATATCGAGCTTAAAATGGTACTGAAGAAGTTTGAACAGAGAAACTTAGGCTGCGATATCTAGGGCACCTAGTTTTCATTTTACCTATTTTAAATTTGTTATTTATGATTATATCATTTTCTTCAAAATATGTGCACAATAAATTTCCTTCTTGATTGCGATTGTTATCTTTGCTTAACTTATTTGCTTCGAGTTATGCTCCCAATTAATTTCCTTATTGTCCATTGTTATGATCTTTTTCAAGCATTTTGCATTGAAATAATGACTACTGGACTAATAACACTTTCATAAAAGAAGCTTCGCATATTACTCTGGAAGCTTCTAAATAATATAAGAAACTGAAACAGGATTATTGTTTAAAACTCACCAAGTGCGAGGGATGGAAATATTGGTGGAAGAATAGTCTAAACTGAGACTATCTCTCTGGATTTTTGTCAAAAATGGTGATTGAAAAAAATGACAAGTATTGCGTCAGTGATACAATCTTGACGAAAAATGGACAATGTTAACCCAAGTGTAAAATGGGATTCATTCTCGAAAGAAAAAAATGATATTTTGCATTCATACAAATATCATGCATACACAGTTGGTTAGGTCACCCGGGGAGTGATCAATTGATAGAACAAGTTACAGATCCTATATCCTTGATTTGCAGTAGGTTGGATTGAAAATGAAACAAATTCTATACCCTTGAGTTATAGTGGGATGGATTGGAAAAGATTCAGATTCTATACCCCTAAGTCACAATGAGATGAACCCTGAAGTTACGGTGGGGCAAATCTGTTGAGCAAGATATAATTGTTTTCTCGGGTTTTCTATCGAGAATACCAGCCGAACAATATGGCAGCATAATACGTCAGTGATAAAACCCTGATAAACAATGAACGATGACAACCCTAAGCATTTTAAAAAGGGGATTATTCTCATGAAATTCTGCATTCGTGCAAGACACATTTAGTTAAGAGCATTTGATTTATTCCGATCATTGCATCTTGATCCTTATACATTTAACAAAGGACCATTCTCATTACATTCTGCATTCATACAAATGGCATCCATAATACATTTAGTTAGGAGCATTAGATTCATTCTGATCATTGCATCCTAACCATTTTGCATAAGCATAACGTAACACCCCTAAACCCGGCCTAGATGTTAGGCCCGAATCTGGAATGTCACATTAAAGGCGCACTTCAAAACAATTTACTATTTAACCATTTAAGGCCCAAAAGCCCAAAACAAAAGTTTATTTCGAAAACCATATTAACACTTTAATAATTTTATGAAATTTCTTAAGTGGGTAGTTGAAACAATAATAATAACCCAAAATATAAATTCAAATAGGAGTTACATGGCCTTATCGCAATCCAATGAAAAAAAACAAAGTATTTAAAACAAAATCATTTGAATAAATTAAAACATTTTAACAGCTTGTAGTGTGGCCATCTCCGAGTCCTCTCCCACGTCGAGCCGTCTATTCAGGATTACCTGAAACATTAAAATTAAGGGTGTGAGTTTCGAAACTCAGTGTGTACAACCCTTGGCAAACAAGTCACATACAAATATTCACATTGGGCCTAAGCCCTATAAATATCAGTGGTCTTAGGCCTTAGCCAACAATGACCTCATATCAAATCATATCCCATCGTATACAAACAAGATAATACAAAACCCACCCCAAAAGTCCAACCACTACACACACCATTTCCCTTCCAACCTTATGACTCCTGTGGGGAATTCTAGCTTGACCCACCCCTCCGCTACACACCAAGGGTAGCCCGGTTGTGGTACTACCGAACGTTGCAGCAAAGCTGCTAATCATATATTGGGCTTAAAGCCTCCGGTGGATCCATTCCATACGGCCATGCAATCCTCAAATCTTCCTCTGTACCATAATTCCCACCCATATGCATCCTAAGCAGAATATCATATTAATGCATCAAACACACAAGTAACATCTATAAGCTTATGTTTGTCACGTAGGGGTATTTTCGTCATTTCACTATCCAAGGGTATTTTCATAATTCTACCCTACAGGGGTATTTTGGTAATTTGGAAAAATAGGGGTATCTCGGTAATTTTACAAAACAGGGGTATCTTGGTAATTTTGCAAAACAATGGTATTTTGGTACTTTTACAAAATAAGGGTATTTTGGTACTTTTACAAAATAGGGGTATTTTGGTCCCTCTCGGGTTTTAATTATGAACTTCGGCCCATCAACAAGTCCTCGCGGCTAAAGTGAACAGACACTACACACCAGGTAGGATTCCAGAGAAGAGGAGGTGGGCCACTAAGACCGCTTAAGTACCAAGCTCTCCCTAGATCCAATCCTAGACATGCGTATGCCCGTTGCCACACCCTAACCCAGCGACTCGTTCACAAACATGTTTAATTAGATTAAGTCTTATGAAATTTCAGAGTTGTTTAAACTAGCCTAAAGTCCATTAACCCTAACATACTT
This sequence comes from Gossypium australe, assembly GCA_005393395.2. NCBI lineage: Eukaryota > Viridiplantae > Streptophyta > Magnoliopsida > Malvales > Malvaceae > Gossypium > Gossypium australe. Next base: position 22,950,286 of record CM016626.1, read on the forward strand.
GTCTACGTCCCCATAAGCCCATCAAGCCCAAATCACATCCTTATGGCCCATTAGGCCCAAATCTCATCATATGACCTATTAGGCTCAAAACATATTTAGATCATGCATCATGCATGGCTAACTTAATTCGTATAATCAACCAAACCATTTCATCAAATTTAGCCTCAGGGCCCACCAGGCCCAGTTAGCCACTTCCGGCTTTTCGGCCTTTCAGCATTGCCGATATTGTGTGTGTAGTGTTTGTACACACCTGGTAACCTCGCATGTTGCAAACCCCTTAGTCACGAACCTACAATCGACATTACTAGCGATTAACCAAAGCTTTAACATACACTAACTAAAAACTGAAACCTCACCATACCCTTACCGTGTACCTCACGTTCTAGTAGCCCTTCCTTTGCTACTATTGGCGATTATCCTCTTGATCTGCACCCAAACACCTATATCGTCAAAACCAAGTGACCCATATTCATCATAAGTCACCCCTATGAGCCACAATAGATTCGGTCACTTATTAAAACTCTAACTGAATTGAGAATACCTATTGCCTTGATAACAATCTTTACCTACCGCGCTTGCGATTGCTGAGCCTCACCCTTGTTAGTACATGGTAACGACAAAGAGGGGTTAGATAGCCCTTCGACTTTTAATAAAACACACTAAAAATTCAACTAAGCTCTTACCGAAATCTTCTTTGGTCCTGCGGCTTAAGTCCAGCTTTTGACACTAGTAAGGTGACAGAGGCAATTCGGCAACACTAGGGGGAATAAGAAATAAAAGTGATTTGGATAGAACCGAGTGGTGAACCAAAAGGGAATTTGAGGAGGGAGGATATGAAGGTTTCGACTTTGGCATACTTAGAAGAAGAAGAAAAAAACGTCTGCCTCTCACACGTGAAGAAATTCGGCTAGCAGGAAAGCAAAAATTCGGCATTAACCTAGTAACTTAATTCGGCAATCATATATATAGCCCCTAGCCGAATTTCTCTTCCCTCAGAGTCCAATTCGGCACCACTATATCCACCTCCCAATCCCTATCTTTTCTCCCTTATCTGCACCTTAAATTTCTCTCTTGAACACTCCCTTTTAGAGTCCCCTCCAACGCCAACTCCTTCTGTCCAGGCACAAAAATAAAACTCGAACCTTGGACCTCCTTAACTACTTAACACGCCACCTCATAGCTCCTATATGACGCCACTTTCCACTGGACTACAAGCCCATCTGTGTCCCTTTTCTTCTCTTAATCTGCTTATGAGGCCTCCTACCTAAGACTAGGGTCCATTAAGTAAGAAAGAATAAATTTCTCCCTATGGTCTTCCCTATCTCTGAGGCATCAAATAAACCCGATGATACCTTAATATTATTGTTCTAAGTGCTACTCATATATACCAACCTCAGTGCACAAAAAAAATTTTAAAGTTTCAGGATTTTTTGGGCGTTACAACCCAATAGGCCCAAATCTACTAGGCCCAAATTCGGGGCGTTACAATTCTACCCTCCTTAAAGAAATTTCGTCCTCGAAATTTTCAACTAACTATTAATCGTACTACCCAAGTCTCGCCACTATGCTTTCGCTGCGCACTCTAATTCTAAAGCCAAAATAAACACTCAGTATACTATGGTAGGGTACACACCATTATTCGCATCTGGAGCATCTTCGTCCCCTTGACGATGTACTGCATAGACCAAGGCTGACTGCTTCGCCTCAGCATAACCTGCACCTCTACCTGGTGCTCCACGACCGCATTCATTAACATTATCGCCCCTGGCTTGTCCGCGGCCCCATGGTGGTTGTTGACCACCCCTCAGGGCTGAAGATTACCTCTACCATTGGCTTGCTCCTGATCTATCCTTCTCGGGCGCTACCTAACCCTATGCTCCATCGATCTACAGCCCAAACATGCTCCCGTCCTCCTCCAACATTCGCTCGGATGCCTTCTCCCACATTCTGCACAACGTGGTACTCTGTTATTAGCAGCGGCAACAGGGGCCACATCTCTAACCGGCCCATTCAGTCCGACCCTCCTCATGGGCCTCTGTCCGGCTCCCATAGGTTTCATATTCCGCTTGTTCTCGCACTTCTCTTTCTCTCGGTTGCGGCGCTCCGTGCTCTTTACCTCCTCTGCTATTTTTTCTTTCTCTACCAAGACTGCAAAATCTCGATCCCTCTGTGGAGCTATCAGTACTCTAAGGCTATCCCTTAATCCATCCTCGAATCGTACACACCTTTCATACTCCGTCGCGACTATCCCCTTGGCATATCGACTGAGGCGCAGAAAGTCATCCTCGTACTCTACTACCTGCTTATCTCCCTGAGTCAGACTCAAAAACTCCTTCCTTCGGGCATCCACCTATGCCGCTCCAATGTATTTCCCTTGGAATGCCAATTTAAAGAACTCCCAAGTGATCTGCTCCGGTTGGTTGCCCTCCTTTACGGTCAACCACTATTGGTAGGCTTCTTCCCTAAGTAGGGATATTGCTCCTTTCAACTTTTGTTCAACCGTGCAATCCAGGTCGTCCATGATTCTTTCAGTGGCTTCCAACCAATACTCTGCCACATTAGGAGCCACACCCGTTACTCCTTTGAAAATCTCAGCCCAATTAGCTCGGAGTCGCTCTACAATCGACCCACGACTCCCCATACCATTATTGGGCCCAACGACCCTTTCCAAGATTCTCAGCATAGCCTGCGATACAGCGTCTTCTGTAGCGGCAGCCCGTCCATTTGCTCCTCTTTCAGCTACTGGTAAGGCTGGAGCCTCCCTTACTCCTACATTGGGTGTATGGTCGGACTCAGACAATCCTGCCCTAACACCCCCACGGCCTCTGCCGCGGCCTCTTCCACCTTGCCTAGCGTTCATCGTTGCGTAGTTCTGAATTAAGAGTTTTATGTAATTAGTACTTAGTTCCACTTGTTTAGAACACATGTCTTATGTAAGTAATGACAATTTTCTTAAAGTTATTCCGCGATCGAGTATCCACTACAGGCTTAGGTTCCCTACGGGCTTTAGTCTCCAAAAGCCTATTTTTAAGTAACCCAATATCTACATAGTTCAACAATTTAAGCACATGTAGTACAGAGAACTTGCTTGGCTCAACGTCAAGGGCTCGGTGAACCACACTTCAAGAATCCTGCAAAAACTTCTTAATTTACTTATTTTAAAACCCAAAACATAAGGCCCATTTCACAGCCCGAGCTTTGCAACCAGGCTCTGATACCACTAAATGTAACACCTCTAAACCTGGTCTAGAAGTTAGGCTCGAATCTGGAATGTCATATTAAAGGCGCACTTCAAAACAATTTACTATTTAACCATTTAAGGCTCAAGAGCCCAAAAAAAAAGTTTATTTCGAAAACCATATTAACACTTTAATAATTTTATGAAATTTCTTAAGTGGGTAGTTGAAACAATAATAATAACCCAAAATATAAATTCAATTAGAAGTTACATGGCCTTATCGCAATCCAATGAAAAAAAACAAAGTATTTAAAACAAAATCATTTGAATAAATTAAAACATTTGAACAGCTTGTAGTGTGGCCATCTCTGAGTCCTCTCCCACGTCAAGCCGTCTATTTAGGATTACCTGAAACATTAAAATTAAGGGTGTGAGTTTCGAAACTTAATGTGTACAACCCTTGGCAAACAAATCACATACAAATATTCACATTGGGCCTAAGCCCTATTAATATCGGTGGTCTTAGGCCTTAACCAACAATGACCTCATATCAAATTATATCGCATCGTATACAAACAAGATAATGCAAAACCCACTCCAAAAGTCCAACCGCTACACACACTATTTCCCTTCTGACCTTATGACTCCTGTGGGGAATTCTAGCTTGACCCACCCCTCCGCTACACACCAAGGGTAGCCCGATTACGGTACTACCGAACGTTGCAGCAAAGCTGCTAATCATATATTGGGCTTAAAGCCTCCGGTGGATCCATACCATACGGCCATGCGATCTTCAAATCTTCCTCCGTACCATAATTCCCACCCATATGCATCTTAAGCAGAATATTATAAGAATGCATCAAACACACAAGTAACATCTATAAGCTTATGTTCGTCACGTAGGGGTATTTTTGTCATTTCACTACCTAGGGGTATTTTCGTAATTCTACCCTATAGGAGTATTTTGGTAATTTGGTAAAATAGGGGTATCTCGGTAATTTTGCAAAATAGGGGTATCTTGGTAATTTTGCAAAACAATGGTATTTTGGTACTTTTACAAAATAAGGGTATTTTGGTACTTTTGCAAAATAAAGGTATTTTGGTACTTTTACAAAACAGGGGTATTTTGGTCTCTCTCGGGTTTTAATTATGAACTTTGGCCCATCAACAAGTCCCTACGGCTAAAGTGAACAGACGCTACGCACCAGGTAGGATTCCAGAGAAGAGGAGGTGGGCCACTAGGACCGCTTAAGTACCAAGCTCTCCCTAGATCCAATCCTAGACATGCGTATGCCCGTTGCCACACCCTAACCTAGCGACTCGTTCACAGACATGTTTAATTAGAATAAGTCTTATGAAATTTCATAGTTGTTTAAACTAGGCCTAAAGTCCATTAACCCTAACATACTTGTCTACGTCCCCATAAGCCCATCAAGCCCAAATCACATCCTTATGGCCCATTAGGCCCAAATCTCATCATATGACCTATTAGGCTCAAAATATATCCAGATCGTGCATTAAGCATGGCTAACTTAATTCGTATAATCAACCAAACCATTTCATCAAACTTAGCCTGAGGGCTCACCGGGTCCATTTAGTCACTTTCGACTTTTCGGCCTTTCTGTATTGCCGATATTGTATGTGTAGTGTTTGTACACACCTGGTAACCTCGCATGTTGCAAACCCCTTAGTCACGAACCTACAATCGACATTACTAGTGACTAACCAAAGCTTTAACATACACTGACTAAAAACCGAAACCTCACCATACCCTTATCTTGTACCTCATGTTCTAGTAGCCCTTCCTTTGCTACTATTGGCGATTATCCTCTAGATCTGCACCCAAACACCTATATCGTCAAAACCAAGTGACCCATATTGATCATAAGTCACCCCTATGAGGCACAATAGATTCAGTCACTTATTAAAACTCTAACTGAATCGAGAATACATACTGTCTTGATAACAATCCTTACCTACCGCGTTTGCGATTGCTGAGCCTCACCCTTGTTAGTACATGGTAACGGCAAAGAGGGGTTAGATAGCCCTTCGAATTTTAATAAAACACACTAAAAACTCAACCAAGCTCTTACCGAAATCTTTCTTTGATCCTGCGGCTTAAGTCCGACTTTTGAGATTAGTAAGGTGGCAGAGGCAATTCGGCAACACCAGGGGGAATAAGAAATAAAAGTGATTTGGCTAGAACCGAGTGGTGAACCAAAATGAAATTTAAGGAGGAAGGATATGAAGGTTTCGGCTTTGGCACACTTAGAAGAAGAAGAAAAAAACGTCTGCCTCTCACAAGTGAAGAAATTCGGCTAGCAGGAAAGCAAAAATTCGGCATTAACCTAGGAACTTAATTCGGCAATCATATATATAGCCCCTAGCCGAATTTCTCTTCCCTCAGAGTCCAATTTGGCACCACTATATCCACCTTCCAATCCATATCTTTTCTCCTTTATTTGCACCTTAAATTTCTCTCCTGAACACTCCCTTTCAGAGTCCCCTCCAACGCCAACTCCTTCTGTCCAGACACAAAAATAAAACTCGAACCTTGGACCTCTTTAACTGCTTAACACGCCACCTCATAGCTCCTATATGACGCCACTTTCCATTGGACTACAAGCCCATCTGTGTCCCTTTTCTTCTCTTAATCTGCTTATGAGGCCTCCTACCTGAGACTAAGGCCTCAAATAAACCCGATGATACCTTAATATTATTATTCTAAGTGCTACTCATACATACCAACCTCAGTGCACAAAAAAAAACTTAAAGTTTCGGGATTTTTTGGGCGTTACAACCTAATAGGCCAAAATCTACTAGGCCCAAATTCGGGGCGTTACACATAAACACATAAAATCAATTTTACAGGATAGGTTCCCCAGAGGACGGTGTCGCAACATCAGTGAATTAGCAGATTTTGTCTTATTGAGATTGCAGTGAAGCTGATCGAAGACCCCAGCCTTGCCTCCCTGAGCTTGCAGTGAAGCAGACTGAAGATTGTAGATCTTGTCACCCTAAGCAGGAGTGGACCAAGATCGAACGGCAAATCTTGTCCCCCCACCAATCCTATCTTCCTGACCAGCAGTGGAATAGGTCGAAGATTGTAGATCTTGTCACCCTAAGCAGTAGTGGACCAAGATCGAATGATAAATCTTGTCTCCCTAAGCAGTAGTGGAACAAATTTAAGCCACCAGTCTGGCATCCTTGAGTTTACAGTAGAGCAGATTGAAAATAGCAGATCTTGTCTTCCTGAGAGTGCAGTAAAGTAGATCGAAGATACCAGTCTGGCATCCCTGAGTTTGCAGTAGAGCAGATTGAAGATAGCAGATCTTAACTCCCTGAAGTTGCAGTGGAGCAGGTTGAAATCACAAGTCTTATCTCCCTGAAGTTACAGTGGAGCAGACTGAAGATACTTAATCCTATCTCCCTGAAGTTGCGGTGGAGCAGATTAAAACGACGAATCCTATACCTCTGAAGTTGCAGTAGGTCGGATGCATTTACCATAGAAAGTCTTATCTTCCTGAAGTTACAGTGGAGACAAAATCCTATACCTCTGAAGTTGCATTAGGTCGGATTGAATTTACCATAGAAAGTATTATCTCCCTAAAGTTACAGTGGAGACAGTTAATCCTATCTCCCTGAAGTTGCAGTGGAGCGGATTAAAACGACGGATCTTATCTCTCTGAAATTGCAGTAGAGTAGATCAAAACAAACCTCATCTCCCTAAAGTTGCAATGGAGCAAATTGAAGCCACAAGTCTCATGCCCCTGAAGATGCAGTGGGATGGAATGAAGCTACTCGAGGAAGAAAGGCACCGAAAGAAGTCAAAGATTCGAAGGCCGGGCCAAAATGGTCCTTTTTGAAGTCTTTGCTCCATTCTCGTTACACGATAACGAGCAAAGAGGGGCAGCTGTAAGAGCTCATTTTCGCCCGGGCCCATTCAGAAATCAATTAACCAAAAAATTAAACACAAACAAAATAAAAACCAATAAAATAACAGTCCATTTACAAAACAATAAAAATTAAATTAAAGTCCAAGTTACACAATTTTGGCCCAAACCTACAGAACCCGTTTCTAAATTGCCCAAAACCTACAGGCCCAACAGAGCCCAATGCTGAATAGGCCCGAACGGCCCAAATTTCTGATAGCTCCAGAAACCCTAGGGGTTTTTGGAATCTCCTAGCGCCGCAACCCCAGCCAGACGATTAGGCTACCTCGTATCTCACACGCGCACCACGGACGCGTCGCCACGTCCGCGCGTTCAAGCCTCCGTACACCACCATAGCTGGAGCGTCGTACCTGCGAAGAGGACAAGAAAAACAACAACAAGAAGAAAAACAAAAAGAAAAAAACTGATGTTGTAACGACCTCAAAAGCATGGATATCGGAAAATAAGTTATCAGGTCTTCGTTTTTAGTAAACGGACTCGTAAAATATTTATTAAAAATATTTATAAAGTTAGTTATGTGTTTAATCAAGTTTTAATTAAGTGAATTTAGCTTAATTAGTAAAAAAAGACTAAATTGAAATAGGAGTAAAAGTTGAATTATAGATTAAAAGAAATTATAAAGGACCAAAATGGCAATTAAATCATTTTGTAAAAATCTGAGATTTTTATGTTTAATATATATTATATTATTGTATAATAAAGATATTTTATGTTTTAATTATAATATATTATATTATAGTGTTATTATATATATATATATATATATATGTGTGTGTGTGTGTTATAAAGAGAAAGTAAAAAAAAAAAAGAAGAACAGAAAAGAAACAGAGAACAAGACGAAAGCGGGGGAAGAAAAAGGGAAAGAAAAAAAAAGGGGAAATTCAAAGTTTGAAGCATGGAAGTCTAATAGGTAAGTTAATTTAGCCCTTTTCTTTTAATTTTGATGTTTTATAAGTTTTAGGACAAAGTTTTGATGAATTTAAGTTGAGGTTTTTGGAGTTTTAAAGTTTTTGAGTATAGCATATGATGAATTAAATGATGAATAAGTGGTTTAATTGAAAGAATTTGAAGTTAGAATTGGATAAAGGATTTAATTGCAAAATAAGCTATAGGAAAACAGTTTTGGGACAGTAGCAGTAGAGTAACTTTGAAAATTCACCAAAAATCGTATAAGTGGAATTAGAAGTTTAGTGAGATATGAAGTTAAAGCTTATTGAGTCTATTTTCATATGAAAGAAACAGAGAAAGAAAAAAAATTCTGTATTTTGAGATATTTATATTTTTGTGAGACTGGTTCAGAGTGATTTCGAGATCCCCTGTTCTGACTTAGAAAAATCATTAAAAATTGTAAAAACATAATTTTGGGACATAATTTATATTTTTAGATTCCTTACTGAGTCTATTTTTATAAGAAACAAACTAGAACATCATTTTGAATTCTTTTCAAAAAGATAATTAAAATTTAGAAAAGAGTGGTCGGAACTGTCAGACAACAGAACAAGGGTGAATTTAAAGAATAAACTGTACTTATTGGCTGAATCAAAAATTCTGAAAATTTTATGACAAGAATATATGTGAGTCTAGTTTCATAGAAAATTTACGGATCTTAATTTGGAATTCTGTAACTCAAGATATAGATAATTTAGTGACAATGACTCAGGTAGACAGCATTGAAAGAACTTATAAGTAAATAATAGAATTGTGTGTAAATAATAGATTGAAGAGTTAGAATCAGCATTGCACAATTGTGAACTTCGGATCAAGCTTCTTGAAACAAGAGAAGGGCGTTGGAAGGAAGAGCTTCACCATTCTCATGATCAAGTTAGAAGTCGGGATTATCTTATGGGTGAAGCAATAGTTCAGATTCGAGATGTAGCTAATCACCTACAGACTTTGGCAGCACAGACTGATATTTTGAGCATGAAGTATGAGCTACAGTCGGATCAGGGTCAAGAGCTAACTTCTTTGTTTGGGAAAATCAAAGCTTTAGGCCTTGAGACATTTTGCAAGGAAGGAAAAGAGAAAAACAAATGAGGAGTAAAAAAACGAGAAATTCAGGTTAGTATTACTATAATTCAAATTTGATTATTTTTTAAATTTTAAAATTAATATATGTATGTATGATAAAAAAATTTGAAGTAAGTATCAAGAATGAATTAAGTGATAAATATATATTGGAGTTGAATTTATTATTAGTAATTGTTGAATTTTGAGTAATATGTTTAGTAAATAGAAATAAGGTTAATATTGATATTGAATTAGATAAAACTGAATTTAATTGTGAATTGAATGAAATTGAAATGAAGTTTGAATATGTATGAGCATTTGATGATATGTTGATTAGAAAGTGGAAAATGCATTGAATTGATGATATATATATATAAATGAATGGAATGGAAATGTGAAAAGTGTTTTGAAATTGAATCAAATTGAATTGAATGTGATTATTTCAAATGTACATGGATTGAAAGTATGAGGATGTGATTGAGTCGAAATGTTCATAAAATGAATGAAATTATGAATATGTGTGAATATATGAATTGTATATTGATTGGAGAAGTGAATCGAATTGAATTGAATCAAAGTGAAATTATCTTAAATGTGTACTGATTAGATATTGGAAAATGATATAAATACGCTATTAACTAGTCGGGCTTAGTCGGATATAGTTGGCATGCCATAGGATTTGAGATGTATTCAGGAGATTTTCGGCTCGGCCAAGGAGATATTTCTGTTATTATATGCTTCGGTTTATCCGAAGAGGCATTTAATGCCTTATTGGTGTGTTTGGGAAGATATGATATATTGGTGTGTTTGGGAGGATATGATATATTGGTGTGTTTGGGAGGTTATATTATACTGGTGTGTTATGGAGGATTTATATTATTCCGGGTGTGATTGGGTTGGATATTCTGGTGTGTTGGGATGGAATCCGTGTATCCGTTGAGGTCCGAGTCAAGTTAATAGGGGTAAATAAGTGAAATGATAAATTCCAAATAAATGTGATTAAGCTATTGAAAGAAATAAGAAAGTGAAATTGTCAAATAAGATATGAAATGAGATTTGTGATATGAAATTGAATGCATGAACCAAAGGTTCATGAAATGTTCAAAGATGAATTGTGAATTGAAATATTATATAAGATGGAGAAATGAAACTAAAGTTTACAGTTTTGCTTGAAATGATATAAATAATATAAGAAGTTAATTGAAAAGAATAATATAATTGAATTATATATCTTTTGAGTGTGAATTTGATATGAGAAAATGAAATTGAGATATGAGATTTAGAATATGGACCAAAGGTGTATGAATTGAATGAAGTTTAAAGCGATGATATAAGAAATAAACTAGTGAAATTGTTGTTGTTGAGATATGACTTTAGTAAACACAAATTGCAATAGAATTAATATTGAATAAAGAATAAAATTTAGTGAATTGCATATGATATGAAATGAACTAATGGAATGAAATGTGGAAAATAATAATAATAATAAATTCAATGAAAATTGGATAGTGAAATAATGTATAAATTAATTAAATACAAGCCTTGAAATAATGTTTATTATATTAGATGATTTAATTTAAAGAATGAAATAACTATTAAGTAATTGTATCATAAATTGAATGTATATAATTTGAATTATGGTAATACTACTGAGTATACCTTTACTCAGCGTACGGTTGTTTCCGTGCGTAGGTTAATTGAAAGCGGTGTCCGGACCAGCATCCAGAGTAATCCCGACCTCAGAGAAAATTTTGAGTAATGTACTTTTCTTTGATAATGGTGGCATGTACCTAGATAATGAATAGGTTAAGTATAAGTGCCTTATAGTTTGAGAAAAATTTTAAAATGTTTGAAAATGTTCTAAGTATTCGAATTAGTCCCGAACCATTCTATCGAAGATTCATATAAGGGACTATAAGATTATTTTATATTATGATTGATAATAATTGTGTATTAATTGTAAAGTTGTCCGATCGATCTGGTAGCACTCCGTAACCCTATTCCGATGACAGGTTAGGGTTAAGGGTGTTACAGATGTATTTTCATTTTTTTTCAACATTCGGATATAAAAGTGGGAAGAAACATTGTAACGGGGTTACGGACACTGTTTTGAAGCATACAGAAAAATATACAAAAAAAGAAAAAGGTGATTTGCCTCTTTATTCTGCCGGTGTTCTTGTTTTATTTTCTTTTACTATTTTCATTTTATTTTCTTTTTTATTCGAAAAAAAAACACGAAATAGTAAGTAAAAGAGAGAGATTTACCTGGAGTCAGTCCGCCTTTCCGTCAATCGCCATACATGGTGGCGTTTTGGATGGCCGTCGAAGGGGAGGGGGCTCATGACGTTTGGTTTTTGAGGCGGCGGATTAAGGAGAGGTTTAGGAGAAATATTTAGGTTTTCTTTTCTGTTTTAAAGTGACTGATAGATTAGGGATTAGTTTTTTTTTTAGGTTTTATTAAGATGCACGAAATGTCATGCCCAGTGAGTTAGGGTACGACATCTCAAATTCCCGAAATTGAGCTTGCCCTTTGACTTTCAAAATTAATGTGTTTAAATCTTAGAAGGACATTCGGTTATTTGGGTCTAATGAAAAATCGGAACCCGGTAAGTTAGGGTTCGATTTCCCAAAATACCAAATACATAATATTGCCTTTGTTTTTGAAATCCTTATCCAGTGAGTTAGGACACGACAATTTTGAATTCTCGAGAATAAGTTTTTATTTAGCTTTTAAAAAGGAAGTAATAGGTTCTTTAGACTCGAAGAGAAAAATTGAAACCCAGTAAGTTAGGGTACGATTTCTTTCGAACCTTAGAACGCGGAGTATTTGCTTATTTTGAAAATCGGATAAAATGTAATGCGATCATAATAAAATGGAAAATGAGTTTAAAATAAAATGTAAAACGATTTACAATGCTAGCTTGTATAACGACATGATGATGATAAAATATAATAACAATAATAAAGGTAGTAATAAAGTAAAAGCAAGATAAACAAATGAAATAAAATAAAAGAGAATAGTAACAAAAATGGAAGCTATATACAATAAAAAAAAAACCATAGAATAATAATGATAGTAACAAAAGATGCAATAATAATAATAGAATATATCAATAAACAAATAATAGTAAAAATAATAAAAATAGCAATAATAATATCGATAATGAAAATAATAATAATAATAATAATAAATACAATTATAATAATAATAATATGTATATAAAAAATAATAGTGGTAATAATAAATAATAATAATACTAATGAATATAATAATAATTATAAAATTGATTACAAATAAAAAATGATAGTAGTAGTAATATTAAAATAATAATTATAATAGTGAAATAATAGTAATACTAAATTAGTAATAATAATAGTAGTAATAATAATATAAATAGTAATGAAATTAAAATTAATAGTAATAAATAATAGTAGTAAAAAATAGAAATAATAATATTAGTAATAATAAAAATAGTAGAAATAATGAAAATAGCAATAATAATGGTGATATTAAAAATAAATAATAATAACAATAATAATAATAATAATAAAATAAAATTAATAATGAAACAACAAAAAACAAAAGAAATAAAAAAAAGGACGAAATTGAACTAAAATAAAAGTTTGGGGCTAATTTTAAAGAAAATAACAGGCAAGGGACTTGTTTAGACACGCGAATAACATGGAGGGACTAAAAGGAAAAATATTCCCTCCCTCTAAAACGTTGCGTTTCCAAAAGAGACTCAAATGAAATCCAAATAAAATTTAAGGGCAAAATTAAAAATTTAAGCGCAATTAGCCCTTCCAATAAAAACGCGCGGATCCTAGGCTGGAGCGGGTCGGATCGGGTCGGGCCAAGGTAAAACGACGTCGTTTTGGGGTTTTAGGACCCTGGCCAAAATGGCGCTGTTTTAAATAGCTATATAAGCCAAAAAAAATTTAGAAAAAAATTATTTTCCTCTTCTTCCTTCAAAAAAAACAAAAAAAAAAAAAACTTCTCCTTTCTCTCTGTGGCTCTCTTGGTCTGGCTAGGACTTCCGGCGAACTATCGTCGTATCGATCGCCGCCTGCCACCCGCACGGTGGCCGGAACTTCAAAAAATGTACATTTTTTTCTTTTTTTATATTGTATTTATATGCGTATATATAATCTAAATAAAAATAAAAATAAAAAGATCTTTAGGCATGTAAAACAGTTTCGAAACAAAGAATAAAAAATAAAAAAAAATGTGTAAAAAACCTTGACTGATTTCTGTTTTCTGTTGAAAAAACAAACAGAGCCTCTATAATCTGACTTTTGTGTTGGTTGTATGTATATCCGTACCTAGAAAAAAGTGTATATCTCTCGTATATATTTCAAAAAAAAATCCCCCCATTACATTGGCTGTTTTCGGCTTTTTATAACCTAAGTACATTGATTCTTTTGCTGGATTTTTGGCTTCTGTCGTCTTTCCCTTCCTTTTTTGCTGGTCAACGGCAAGAAACACGGCGGTGAGGAGCGCCAACCGCTCGCTAATTGCGGTGGGACCAAGGGGCCTGTGTTGGGAGCTGTGGCGCCTAGGGTTTCAGAACCCGAGGCTTCTGATTCAATTTAAGTATTGGGTCCTTTGGGCCCTGTAGGTTTAGTTTTTTTTTAGGTCTTGTTGGGTTTGGGTGTAATGGGGTATTGGGTAGTCTATTTTGGGCTGTAAATGGATTGTTTGGACATTTTATTTGGTTTATTATTTTTGGTTTTTGGATTTATTTATTTGTATGGTTTGTGGGCCGGGACAAATTGGGCCTATTACATGAACAATAGTGATTCATGAATTTGGGCCTTGTAGTTGTAGGGCAGTTGAACTGCAACCATGGTTTAACATTTAAGCATGTTTTACTTGGTTGAGAGATGATTCTCCTAACGATAAGTATCGTAATTCAGCCTTCACCAAGCATAACCAATCTGAACTATTTGGTAAATCAATCCGACTCCACACTGCAATCAAAAGATACATAAGAAACTGACCGATGAGATACATCTGCCAACTTACATTAACAATTTATGATGGCCAGAAACCAGGTTAGTCTGTTTGTTAAACCCAGCAAATATCGATACCAACCTCCACATCCGGCAAGGGGCCATAAGTTTTCTTCTGTCATGTGTTGCACACTGTAATTCCGCCAATTCTCTAGTCTAGAGGGCAGCATGTACATCAGATTTGTTTTCTCTCTAGCCTAGGGCCTGGGACGGTACCTTTCTCCTAACTGATAATGGGCTGGCTGCAAATATGGATCCAAATTTATAAATCTATATAAAGTTTTACTATGAAACGAACAAGGCAGTGGAAGAATTAGTTGTATGGGCTTATGAAAAAGATTTTGTGTTGATTGTGCGGGGGTCTCTTGAGTTGGGAAGAGTGAGAGGATTTTTGTTTTGTGGGATCATTCACTTTCTGTTCATACTCTTTCCATTGACAAAAATAAAATCCATCTTGCTATGTATAATGATGTGCAAAACTTCTTTTTTTTCCACACTTGTTGCTATGGTGATCCGAATCATAATAGCAACAAGATTGTATGGAATCAATTATTTGATATCATCAGTAACACAACGAAGAACGAAAAATGGTGCTTTTGGGACTTTAATCAAGTCCTCACTATAATAGAAAAAATTTCTGTTAAAATTGGTGCAATCAAAGGAAATGTGATATATTGTTTAAGTAGTGTTGGAGTGCTTTGTAATCTTATGGAGATTGAACCTAAGGGACAATTCTTGACCTGGTCTAACAAGTGAGGGAGATGATGCATTATTGGAAAGGCTTGCTCAGATCCTTGTATAATGTTGCATGGTTCAACACATTTCTTGAGGCTAGCCTCACTAACTTGTCCTAATTTTGTCCTTGATCACGGAGCAATGATCTTCAATTAAATACCAAAAGCCCATAAAGGTTTTGAAGCCATGTGGCTATTCTCATCTCATCTCATCCGCAATGCAAACATATGATTAATGAAGTTTGGTGAAACCAAATCAGGGGCACTCCAAACTATCTGCCAGGTTTCAACCCTCTCATATTCACATCTCTTATAATACGTCTTTCTGTTTGACTCCCCTGTTGGATAGTTAGTTGTTTTAAACATTTACTCATTTGCTTTTATATTAAAATTAGCAGAATATTTTCAACAGCAATTGCTACAAACTATCTGCGAGGGAAGATTCTTTTTTTTCTTCTTTAATTATTTACGGGATGTGCATGTGTACATAGGATTTTAGGCACCACAATCCATTGGTGATTCCATATGTTCGTTAGCGGTTGTAATAATGAGATGTATTTTGATGTAAGAATGAGAAGAGAAAGGAAGAGGAAGATGCAGAAGAAAAAGTGTTTCAAATTCTAAGGAGGCCAAGATTTTTGTTGCTGGTGTTAGAAGGAGCTGGCGTCTTAAGATTCTGGGAATGCTGATGGCCTAGCAATGGAAGGCTTCCCCGAGTTTCATTTCATTATCATATGGAGAATTATAGTTCCTTTTACTTTTTGTAGTAGAAAATTTTGTACTACTAAATCCATTTCTCATCAAATCTTCTAATGAACCTTTACCTGCACCAATGAACCCTCATTTTTATTATAATTTTTATTTAAAAGTAATTATCTGATACATTGACTCCATAAGTAAATTTAAGAAATCTCTAGGTGTTTTTAATTGATATTTTTAAAAAACTAAAATTCAAATATAAGAAACATACGTATATAAAAAAGAAATTATGTTTTTGGCAGAGTCGTATTTGGAAAGTTGGGAGGGAAACAGGTGAAGCTTAAAGATATTGCTGTTGTTCTTGGATATGGGAGCAGAGAAAGGAGGAAGTGAAATTGGATTGGCGTCCGCTTAATATTCCCAATCATTCCATAATTGCTTAGGTGGCAAATTTTAACAGGTTGCCCACAAAAGGATAAATTTACCTCAAAGAGCTTAAATATTTATGGAAGCCGTTTGCTTTGTTGCAGAGGATTTGAGTCCAGGAATCACTTTTTTTTTTAAAAAAAAAAAAAAATTAAAAATTGTGCTAAATTAGTCAAAGAAAGTATGGCCAGAAGTGTTGCAACTCTGCAGTATTCATAAAAATGGAAGTGGATGGAGTGACGAATTTCGATGGGCATTAGCAAAGTTAAAAGTGAAATCTGTTGTTCTGAAACTTGTGTGGAATGCGTACTTATATGGAGAGAAAGGAGGTGCAAGTGAGAGAAGAAGATGATGGTTTTTATTTTGTTCAACTGAGAGTGTATAGATGAGGTTGTTAGAAGAGAAGATAAAAGAGGGGATATGTAGAAATTGGGGGATTATAGATGCATCTCTTTTGGATAATACACATATTATCTCACTCACCCTAAAAGAAAATGATATAAAAAATAATAAAACTGTGAAAAGGATAGATATCACATTTTTGGACTTCCTATTCAACCAATATCATCCTCGAGAGAAGAATATATGAATGTTTTATATACATGCATTGGTACTTTATGAGTTGGGAATATGTTAAGAAGGCGGAGGCGGCACCTTGGGCATTAAGGAACCACACAGGTTTTAATTGGTGAAATGGAAGGGAAGCGAATCACGCAAGTCCACCTCCGCTGGCTTACCTCATGAAACCAACGTCAAGTTGCTTACCTACGGACCAATGAATTCGTACGAATCTTCTTAATTTCGTTTTCGCTTACTTATTTAATTATTATTACTAAATTAATCCGGATTCATGGAGGAGCCAACTATTTATTTTCCCATGGGATTTATTACCTATACGTCTCTATATTTTTAGAAATTTCAAATTTTAGTCCTAATCACATGTTAACTATTAAATTCATTAAGTTAAGCTATGCTATTTTTAAAATTTGATGTATCAAATATATTATTATATATGTAATGCTATGTCTATTTGTTAATTTCACATATTAATAAAAAATTAATTAATAAATTTAACGACTATCGTTTGCATTAAGACTAAAATTTTTATATTCAGAAAGTATAGCTACTAAAAATGATCCAATTGGTGAACTGGACTAAGTTTATAACTTTAGGGATAACATAGGACTAATGACATAAATTAACCAAACAAATTTAACTGTTACCATTGGACCAGGACTAAAATTTTAAAATTCGAAAACTAAATGGACTAAATTGATTAAATCAAAGTATAGGTACTAAATCCAAAGTTTACACAAAGTACTGGGCCTAATAGTAGAATTTGAACAGGGTTTTGTAAGTTAATCTAAAATACATTTGGAAATATATATAAATAAAAGATTGGAAATCCGTTAGAAGAAAGAAAAGAAAAAGAAAAGGAGGATATTTTGTTTGCATAACTTCATTTGAAATAGAAAACTATACATTTTTAGTATTCTTGATATGTAATAATGCTAGTCTAAAATTGGTTAACTCATAAGACGTAATAAATTTGTTTTGTAGCTTGTTCCCTCTCTTCATTTTGCTTTCATCCTCAGACATCACTTGACCTCCCTAGTCATGCATTTGCTCATGCCCCTACAACCAACCCCAATAAAAATACAAACCCTATATTTTGACCTTATGCGGAATATTGATTCACTTCTCTCATCCATCATGCAAATTGAAACTGGAGAAATTGAAATGGCCGGGGCCGACCCGTTGGGGTCCTCACACCCATATAATGGCACATAGCTGATGCTTTATGTCCAAGCCTACCTTGACTCTGTTGTCTCTCTCGAGGTTTTTTTATTCTATATTTCTATAGACATGGCCGGAACCAAGTGGTCTTATTTTACACCCACCTTAACTTCTTCATTGACCAAACCACCGTTCCCATCTCCAAAACAAGGACTTGTTGAATTATTTATTTTTATTTTTACATGAAACAGATTGTTGATTTGAAAGGGTAGGCTCAAACAACTTTGTTTTTGCCCATCACCTGTCTATTATTTCATCTGTGGTTGATTCATGAAATAAAAACCAAGGGTTTTAATCATGATAACCGTTGTCCTACTTGTTATGGAGTCAATTTTTTTTTAAAAAAAAAAAAACCTTTAATTCATGCAAGCAATCCTGCAATAATGGTCCTCAGAGGTCACCTCAAATGTCCGGTTCTTGAAACATTATCCTCATCAAGAAGTGTGTTTTAATTAATGTTCGGTTTTGAGTCATTAGTTAATCAGTCTTTGTTAGATAGGTTAAATTATTGATTAGTATGTTGTCAACACATCACTAGTTAGACAGCTTGGATTTTGGTTTTGGCCCTTTCTGCCGCCCAAAGCTGAAAATTTTGGTCCTTTGGTTCCCATCAGTTAACAAATCACATCGTTTATTATATGATGTCAAACTGGTCAGCTTGGCATCTGCTATTTGGGATTGGGATTTCCATTACAAATACTAGGCTAAAACATTCTAATGCAAGTTGGTTTCTCTTGCAATTTTTGCTAAGCTTTTCTAAGAACAAATTAATAAACAGAACTTGAACCCATTTTTTCATTTTTTTTAAAGTGATTATCAAAGGAAATTTTGTCACTTTCGGCTTTAGGGTATGTATGATCTTCCATGAAGCAAAGAGTTATTCTACGCGTGAAATCTGCCTCAAGTTTTGCTTAATCTGAAGAGTATTGGTAGGTTCTTTTGACTAATATTATTCCCAACAGGCATTATCCTTTCCCAAATATAGCCATGTATATATATAATAAATGAAAGAAATAAAAACAAAAAAAAAAATCTATTTTCTATCAATTAATTTATTAGTCAAGTATTTTTTATATAATTATCCTTACAACCATCATCTAAATTAAGTGTTAGGCAGAATTGTAAAATACATATATTATATTTTAAAAAAAAATCTAAATATTAAAAACAACATTATAAAAAAGATAATTATGAACCCGAATAATATATATATATATATATATATAAAACTAAGCGGTCATCATCGTATCATAAATAACTTGCCATGAAGTTGATGATTCTCCCGATCCTGCATCACTTTCCAACTGTTTCTTGGTATTAGACAATACGATTCTCTCGATCGAAACCGCACGATAACCAAAAAAAATTCAGAGGATTTGGTCCTTTTAAGTAGTTTGTTTTCATGATTAACATGGGTGGCTGCTGGTGATGATGATGGGTCAGTAGTCTACTCTCGCCATTTGTTTCTCCCAGTGAATATTCTAAACGAATTCAATTCTCAACAAATTCGCACCTCATGTTTCCAACCAGGATTGGTTTAGTGGTCCAGCAAGGAGGCCCCACCATCCATCATCTTCACATACGAGCCGTCGACGTCCCCACCCGCAAATCATTCCTTACACCATCTTACATTAAAAACATTAATTTATCATCTTATAAAACTGGCTTCATATTTTCTTTAATACCAAAGGTGGCGGTATGATGAAGTATTAACATCTTAGGCGGACAACTTAGACTATGTGTGATTAGATTAATAAATAAAAATTTAAGTTTAATGATGAAGCTAAGCTTGCTTAGTCGCTTTCTCAAATACCGTGCCAAATACATTCCATGCTTTGTCGTTTTGGAAAAATGTTGAAAATGCCCATACATATCAACTTTACCTAACCAAACCGACCAAAAGTTGGATTTCCCCAATTCACATTCTCTCACTTTAGATTAACATGTACACAAAGATACTTAAAAATAAAATAAAAACTTATGCTTCACTCGTGGCTTAATTATTTGCACGTGGCTTTTTCATGGTCCAAATTTATGCGACGGCCAACTTGCTGGAATAATAATTGTTTCATATTCCATTCATGGAGGGCTAGCTAGCCATGTACTTTTTACACAGAATCAATATCTTAATATTTACGTTTACCGAAGAGATGCTTCTTTTGTATTAGATCAGAGATGGAACCCTAATGTTCTTCACGCTATAATTAATTAATTAACCCCTGGATTAAAAAGTTGTTTGCTTTGCTCTCTGTATGTCTGATGATTTTCTGTAAGTTCCATTAGTTATGTTGAGTATTTGAGGAGCAGAAAATGAAATGAGTGATTGAATTTAGATTTTCTTTGCTGCTTATATATTCCCATATTTTTCGAGAAACCAACAAAACCCAGTATTTCATGGGCGGTGACTGCTCATTTGACACCAAATGGACCCTAGCCACCATTTATACTATATGTCAGTTTAAGACTTGTCATAAATTAGTACCAAAGTCGGGATTAAAAGAGTTAAATTATAAAATTGGGTAATCAAAATAATTTCTTTTTTGTTATTTTGTAATTAGGAAAAATAGATTGAAGAAACCCCACCCCATATTATATCAAGCAAAGCTTTCTTACCATACAAGTTTTCAAGTAAAAGTTATATATATTTTTTTAAACTCGTAAATTTTATTGATTATAGAAGACCTTGAAACATGATTAGAAAATTAGAAAATACCGACAAAGATAGGTATCCCATAACAATTAAGAATCAAAGCATGGCCACTTTATATTAGATATAATAGTTGGTAGGGTGGCATATATTGAAGAGATAGCTTAGATTAAGGATTGAGGCTCAAAGCATGCTCACTTCTTATCACCTTCCTAGGGATTTCCTCACACTTATCAATAACACTCCACAATATCCAATTTCTTCAAAACATCACCCTGTTTGGCTTATAAGGAAGAATTTCCTCATCTTGCTTGTCTTCAGCTTGATCTCTCTTAGATATAAAGGCTAGAATTTCATTGAGGGTTTTCACATGATCAAACATCCAATCCTCATAAAGAGAGAAATTTTTGTTCTTGAGTTGTAGATATGGGGTTGAGTTCTAAAGAGGTTTCTAGCGACGGTCTTGGGTGGAGCCAGTCTTTGTTGCAGGCTCAAACTCTGGAGTTACCCAAAGCAATTAAGAGGCAGCACCCACAGAACCAGCAACCTGAGCCATTGAAGTGTCCGAGATGTGATTCTACCAACACCAAGTTCTGTTATTACAACAACTATAACAAGTCTCAACCTAGGCATTTTTGCAAGGCTTGTAAGAGACACTGGACAAAAGGTGGCACTCTCCGCAATGTTCCTGTTGGTGGTGGCCGCAAAAACAAGCGGCTTAAGACATCTAATAGCAGCAATACAACTGCCGTCGTTGCCTCCGCCGTCATTGGTAACACTAGTACAACCAGTGTTGCCCTCAAAAGCTCAACTACCTCTGGGGTTAACAGTAGGCTGAATAACTTCATGGCAATCCAACGATCGCAGCAACAAAGGCAGGATCTTCAGCTTCCACTTGCTGATCAGAAGAAGAACACATCGAACATCCAATTTCAGGTGATGGGTCGTCCACCATCTTCATCGTTGCTGCAGAATCCTATCACTTGCGGAGAGTACTTGGACGGAAAAAGTTTCAACATAAACAATAATGGTGTGTTTCTGGGTTCAACTTCAACAACCTTGTCGTTGCCTCAAACTCAAGGCTTACAATTTCCATTTTCAAGTCCGAGCTCAAGTTCTTTTGAGACAACCCCAACTTCACTATCAACCTCGTTCCAATCTTCAAGTATCTATAACTACACTAGTGAAACAATGGAGGACCCAACCATCACTAGCATCATCATGCCAACCCCAAGTGGCACCGCTTCACATACATGGGATGTGTCTATTAGAAGCAGTGACATGGACATAGCAAACTACTGGAATTGGGATGATATTGATGCACTTGTCTCTACTGATCCCAACATGCCATGGGATGATTCTGAGATCAAACCATGAACAAGGTCTTTTAACCATATATTCCTTCTCTTCTTGTTTTGGGTTTTCTTATTTAATGGACGTTTTTTTTTTTTTTTTTTGTTTCTCTTTGGATGTTATTTTCCCTTTCTTAGATTGTTCATTAATATGTATAGTCTCCCCTTTCAACTTGTAACTGTTAAAAATGAGCTATATAGGCTATTAGAAGCTGCCATTTTTCAAATTCAGCTTCAGGGTGGTGGTGTAAATTTTGTTCTCTACCTCTTATATAATGCGAGAGTATATGTATGAATGTGTAATTTTAGGCTAGGCTTTGTTGTTCATCATATGAATGGAAATAAGAGAGAGATGTGGTGGGGTGCATAAAGGAAGATATCAGAAATGGGGTCTATTCCAGCTATGGTGGGCAAACTGAGATGTGATGGAAAAGGTGTTGAAATATTGGGAGATGCTTCTTTTGTAGTAGATCAGAGATTGATTTTGTTTGGGAATTGGAAGAACCCTAATATTCTTCACGCTATAATTAATTAATTGATGAATTAAATAAAGTTGTTTGATTTTTCTTTAGATTCCGTTAGGTGTGTTGAATAAATGAGTGATGGAATGTAGATATTCCCATATGTTTAGAGAAACCAAGAAAACCCAACATTTCATGGGCGGTGACCGCTAATTTCACACCAAATGAACCCTAGCAGCCATCTATACATATATGTCAATTTACAACATTCTGTACTTGTCATAAATTAGATAAAAAGATAAAATTCGATAATTATTTGTTATTTTGTAAATTAGAAAATAATAGGAATGGAGGAGTTTAGAGGAGCATGGCCTCCTTGATGATGATTCATGTGTTATATAATTATAGCTAGATTGTATATATATGATAAAATTTGAAATGATTTTATAATGTAATGGTATATATATATATAACAAATTTTTGTAAAATCCAAAGAGATTTTAATGGTCGCTGTAGTCAGCAATAATGAAGGGAATTTGTAGAGCCAGGTTGGAGCGGATCATTGACACAGATGGGATGGGAGAGGCCACCTGCAAGTGCAAAATCACATGTGTATACTATACCCTATAGTCTATAGGGTGTTAGGATAGGAATAGGATGATCACAAACCTGGAGGCATATCCATCACCTAACCAGTCATCACGTAGTGCCAACTCTTTTCAACTCCAAAGTCCAAATAGGTCCCACAAGTCCCTACTCCCTTCAATATTTTCTTTTTCTTCAATGTTTGATTCCGCAGTCTCTATATTTATTAAGAGACTGTTGCTGTTGATCTCCAAAATATTTAAAAATTCAACTAAATAAATCCTTATTAAATAATTACTAATGATTTTTTTTATATCTTTAATGAAGAAACTGGTAGAACTTGACGTTAGTGATAATGAAATTGAAATACAGAATTAATATAATTAAATTATGTTAAGTAATGAAAAATTGACTATACAATGGTTGAACTGTTTCTGTGCTGATGCAAACTTGTCAAGTTATGGGGTTGTTATTCGTGATTCTGATGGTATTTTTATTAAAGGTTTGTCTGCTTCTTTTGGTTTTGTTTTGGAACCTCATATGGCTGAAGTCATGGCACTACCGTAAGCTTTATCCTGGCTTCCCTCGTTGAACTTTAACGGGATGATTTTAGAGATGGATTGTCAGTAAGTGTTTCATGCTCTTTCTAGGATGATAATATTGGTGCTGATTGTTTATGTTCGAAATTTCAGTTTCAACATTTGTTCTTCTATTGGATTTGGCATGATGTTAATAAAACAGCTCATTGTCTAACTCAAGCCGCTTTAACTATAGCAACTCGAAGGATTTAAGAATGGGTGCATTCAGAAATTCTTATGCCTTGAGTTTAGTCTCTTTATCTTGTTGAATTTCTTCAAAATATAAATGTAATTAAAATTCAACCAAAAAATTATTTTGTAAATCCTTAAATTGAATAATTATGATTGAAGTTTTTTATATCTTTAATAAAGAATATGATAGATGATGTGTCTAAAACCAATTATAATCATAATAAAGGCAAGCGCATCTATCATTCAATAGTATAGTTATGATAAGACCGGTAATATCGTATCCACAAGGATTAAGAGTACTAGTAATTACTATCATTTTATTATCTAGCTAGCCTAAGAATTGGAGCTAATTAACTAGAAATACGACAGAGAATGAATTAGGAAAATACTTTTTAGAAAATCTTTATGGGATAGGCAATACCCAAGGAAGAATCCACTTAGACTTCACTTATCACTTTTGATTCATATGATTTATTCACTTGACTTAATCCGTAGAAATCTCTGATTTATGTTAATATAGGTTGATTAATTGAAATCTTTTTCTAATTAAAACCCATATTGTCGCATTTACTCGATCTATGGATTCTCTTATTAGATTTGACTCTAATCCGGCAGATTTTTTTCGCCCTATTTCTAGGGTTGCAATCAACTCCGCTTAATTGTGTTGATCTACTCTTAAACAGGGACTTTTACTCCACTGAATAAGCACATTCGACTTGAATCAATAACCTGAATTATCAAAACAAGAATAAGAACTCACAATTAAGAATAAGAACAAGTATTTATCTTATAAATCAAATAGTAATAAGATCTATCTTAGGTTTCATCCTCTCAGATATTTGAGAGGTTTAGTTCATACTGATAGAGGGAAACATCTTAAAATAAAGAAAACAACAAAACATAAGAAAACCCAAAAACTTCAAGAGAAATTGATAGGAGATCTTCAGTCTTGATGGAGATCCTTATCCTAAGCTGCTTCCGACGGCTATTTTCGAGTATTTTCTGCCTTCTACTCGGCGTTACCTTTTAAGTTGCCCCCTAGGGTGTTTATATATGCTTTGGAATGCCTTTCTTGGCCCAGAACTAGCTTTTTCTGAATAGGATTAAACTTGGTTTCGGCAAGGACACGCCCGTGCGTGATCGCTTGAGCCGTGCTTAATTCTGCTCGTCACACACGGCCTTGTGGTCTGCCCGTGTGAGGAAGTTCAGTTCGTGTTGTTTTCCGAGGTAGGCCTATTTTGTTCCTTTTTGGCCCGTTTCTCGTTCTTTTCGGCTCCCTAAGCTCTCCTAAGTGTAAAACATGAAATTAAAGGATTAGGAGCATCAAATTCATCAAATCTAATGAAAATCCATCAAAAAATAAGCCAAGCATGAGGTAAAAATATGTATAAATTATGGTTTATCAATAGAATTTGACCATAGTGATAATGAAACTCAAATAAACAACATATGATAAAGCTCATATATACATATATATGTAAGATTATAACTTTTGCGGAAACTTTCGAATTAATGAATATATTAATTATTGGATAAATTATATCTAAAATTATTAAATTATTAATAAATTTACATTTTAATTTTTAAAAGTTATAATCAGATTGCCAGGAAGTTATTCACCCTATTGTTAACACTAGAGGTAGTTAAGCTTTTAAGAGCAACACTAGCTGGTTGTGCTAGTGTTACTAGTGGCAATGGAGGCTGCAATGTTGCTGCTATTAGATGTCTTAAGCCGCTTGTTTCTGTCGCCACCACTAAGAATATGGGTGTTGCGGAGTTATAGATGATAATATGATCAGTGAAATGATGATCGGTTTTTCTTAGAGATGATACTGTGAGGAGGATTCGCTTCACTGGATTTTTAATAATCTTAAGCAATCCAACTATAAATTTGTTAGTTGTCTCTATCAAAATATGAAAATAGTTTGTTTGATGTCAACTTCAGGTTTGGTCAAATATGCAAGTCTTCACGTCATACTTCAAAATTCTAAAAAAAAAAAAAAAAAAAAAAAAGAAGAAGTCATTTTCACATTTCCTCATATATCATCTGGAAAATTGTTTATAGAAAATGCCCAGATTTAGACATTGTTTAATACAGTCTCAAGTTTCCACTGGCTCTTTCTCGCCTTTGAAAGTCATGCACTTCAAAACCTGAAAAAGTCTTTAAAGCTTCCATGGAAATTACTGTATATATATATTAGTGAAAAATACACACTGTCAAAGAAATAAAAGAAACCTGTAATGTAAAGTGGGAAAGACGCAAGTACATGTCCATGGTTAAGACTTAAGACACATGTAAGTTGTTACCCTACAACAAAAACATCTAGAATTCTTACGACTGTCTCCGAGCATATCCGTCTACAAGTTTCCCATCCTCACTCCGGCGGAAAGAAATGCAACCCCAGTGCCAAAGACACCCTTTTTCAATGTTGCGCATGATGAGCGATTATTTAACACTAACCCTGCTGGCAGGTATACCTCTGAAATGAAAAAGAACACCTTGAAATACTGATGCAACTCATCATTTAGACGATGAGAAACTCACAAGAAGCATTAAAACGCTGCCATTGACCAGGTTGCTCAAGGACTCTTCTTGACCACTAAGATAAGGTCGTTTAAGTTATGTTAAAACTAAAAACATACCACAACTGTCCATGCGCTCTAGATTAAAATTAAAATAAAATAAATTTCACTCAATAAAATTTTGTCTTTTTCATAACCAGTTGGCTAATGTAGAAATGAAAACACCAAAAAATCCAAAATAGTTGAGTAACAAAAAAAAATACTAATAATTAGATAACTATTTTGTAATTTTTCATAATTGAGTGATGAAGAGGAAAAAAACTCAAAATTAAGTGACTACTAATAAAACTCACTCAAATAAAAATTATAGATAATTGCAAAAAAACAAAATTCATAATGTAATATAATTGAATTTAACAACAAAATAAGCTAATCAAATTACTGGAAATTAGCGAGTCAAATAAGGTTAAAGGAAAAGGACATCCCAGGACAAGGGAAAGAAACGGAAGTGAAACAGCAAAGAGATTCTAAAAAGGGTAGTTTAGTAAATATAAAGGGAAGAAATAGTAAAACTCACTCCACTCCTCCTTTGCTCATCAGCAACGGCAAGTCCCAAAAACCAGAGCCAGTAACAACGTTGAAGCCATTGTTCAAACAAACAAATAAACCCCACAAAGCAGAAGCTAAAATCTCGGACAAAATATGATCCACAAAAGCCAAAACACGAACAAAAAAAAAAAAAAACAGAGTAATCAAAAGCCTTAAGAAAGAAGCAAGTGGTAAACATTGATTGAGATTCAAACTCTGATCCGGAAGAGATCAAGGGTGCATTAAACTGAATCCTAGGTTGGCTTTTTGCATATACGTTGAGCTATTGTAACACTATTTGATCATCTAAATCTGAAGGAAGAGTAGCAATGACTAAATCAACAAATTTCTACTTGATTGATAATTGAGAATATGGGTGTAGTAGAATGATGGCTGACAATATATTCAGTTAGCTGATGATTTGTTGTTCTTTCACATCTTTTGTATCCGACGACAAAGTTGTATCGTGTCTATCAAAATATGTACAGAGTCTGTCTGATATCAATTTCATGATTGGTCATGTAAGCAAGTCTTCACATCGTACCGTACGTTTAAATACTAAAATAAGTCATTTCCATAGTACCTCTTATATCATCTTCAGTGTTATTTACAGACAATAACCAGATTCAGACATTGTTCCAACACAGTCTCAAGTTTCCACTAAAGGTTAGGCACTTTAAAAGTTAAAACCTTAAAAACTCTTTTATAAATTCCCATGGAGATTACTATATATTACTGAAAGATACACCCTCAAATGTCACTCTAATCACTTCACATACTAAAAAAACATGAAACACTAAGCGCTTAGAAAACATGCAAAATGCTTAGACAGAAACCTGCAACGCAAAGTGGGAAAAACACATGTCCAAGTCCATGGTAAGACGCATGTGCACTAAATCACACATGCTGTAACCTAAGTTGTCTACAACAGAAACATTAAGGTCAATCAACAATGAATGAAATTTTATGACTGCCTCTGAGCATATCCATCTACAGGTTTCCCATCCTCACTCCGGTGTCTTTGCCATAGTTAACTGTTGCATCATTAGCCTTCGAATAACTTACATAGTAAAGCTCAGAGACTACGGCTGTTAGGAAAGCAAATGCAGCCCCAGCGGCAAAGACACCCTTTCTCAATGTCGCACACGATGGGGGATCATTTAAGAGATTCTTGTACTTGGTGTGATAAGCATTCCGCACTGACCCTGCCAGCAGGCATACCTCCGCAATGAAAAAGAACAACCTGAAATACCAATGCAACACATCGTTTAGATGATAAGAAACACTAACAGAAAGAATTAAAAAACACTGTCATTGGCCAGGATGCTCAAAGCCTCTTCTTGACCATTAAGATAAGATTGTTTAAGTTATTGTCAAAACTCAAAACGTACCAACAAGTGATGAATAGGACAACTGCCCATGCTCTAGATCCACTTGGTCTCATGGCCTTCCCACAGCATAAGCACCGACTTGTCACCATTATTAGTATCTGACTAAGCAGAAGGAATAGGAACGAACCCACACCCAAACCAGTTGCAATATCCTCATCATAAACACAATAACTTTCTTTCCCATTATTGCCAACAGTGGCCTGCAAAAAGAGAACGGGAAATTGTTACACTCAAGCTTCATTGAGGTAAAACATCAAACTAATCCCAAAATCTATTCCTTGAAACAAACAAACTCTGCAATTCTAATACCTTTTCCTTTTACAAACTCGTATTTTTGTTAACACCATGAACCAACTTTGTGAAACAATGTGTGCAAATTTTATTGTCAAAGACTACCCAATTAAAGAGTCATTAATGTATCCAGATATAAACATGTATACAAAAGTATCTGATACACCATTGCCACTTCACTAAACATTTCCGCTGTTGTCGAAAGAAGCATAGTCTATGACCGTACCACCAACAGCTACTACTTCTATAAAGAAAAGCAACGATGAGAATTCTCCAATGCGATCACCTATTTCCATGACACTAACAGAACACGAGCGTACTTAATCTGGGTTCAAAATGTTCCGAGTCTTTGCGGCTCTTCGATTGAAGTTCTAATTAAGCCATACTAGCAATAACAAAGCATTTAAAATGAAATTAAAGAAAGACAATGTTCTCAACATTGTACATGTTTCTATGATATTCTTTCATCACTAATCGAGAAAGCTTTTTCCATAACAACTGCAGCAAAACAATGTTCCCTCTTCAGTACTTCGGATATAGGCCTCCTTAAACTTACAGCTGAATCTGTTAACCCATCTTTTAAATAAAATAGTTTGCACTTTGCACCCAAAAATATTTGAAGCACAGAAGCCATGACATGAGGAATTTGATAGCAATATCTTGGCCTATCTGACCAACAGGTTAAAGCAGATTCATTCTAGATCTAACAAACAATATAAAAATTATCTGTTCTTTTACAAGGCAAGGAACCAAAAAGATAGAACTTTTCGCATACAATAAAGGGGGGGGGGGGGAAGGCTTAAAGTTTTTAATCAAATTTCTGGAAATTAGCAAATCAAAGCAGGTTAAAAAAAATGGTCATCTAAGGACAAAGAAACGAAACTGAAACGGCAAAGAGATGACAAAAAATAAGGCAGTTTAGTAAATATAAAGGGGAGAATTAGAACACTCACAGTACTTCTCCTTTGCTCAGCAGCAACAGCAAGGGCGAAAGCAATCAGATCAATCACAAAAACCAGAGGCAGTAGCAAGGTTGAAGCCATAGTTCAAGCAAACAAAGAAGAAGGAAAATCTCGAGAAAATATGAGCCAGAGAAGCAAAAAGACGCACACAAAAATAGTATTAATCAAAAGCGTTAAGCAAGTGGTAACAATGGTGAAGGAGTAAGTACTTTAGACACTTTTATTTGAAAGGGTTTAGTTTACGCAGCATAAATAAATTTACTAAGTAAAAAGCTTTAGCCATTAAGCAAAGGGCAAAGTGATCCAATAATAAAGCAACCTAGATTCTCTCTTTTCCTACGGTAACGTGATGAACCTTTATTTCATATACTTTTTTTTTTCAATTTCATCGGAAATTATTTAAATTTTTAATCATCTTATTTTTTGGGATTTGTTAATATTTTAAATAAAATATTTTTAAATTCCAATCAAGTTTGACTAAATTTTATTTAAATAGGCCCCGCTCCGACTTTTTATTTAGTTTAATTATAAAAATATAAAGAAATAGCTTTTTGAAAATTTTAAAGTAATTATAATATTTCAAACTTGAGGGCAAGCGAAACCAACCTTTATGAACAGCTTGTATCCATATATCCCAAATTTTCCAAGCTAAGATTAATTGTGTTTAGACAATAAAATTTAGGTAGGTGAAAGTTGTGGATTTAGTTCTATATTTTGATTTCATAAATTTTAATTCTTTTACTTTTTAAATTTTAAAATTTTAGTTTTGACCTAAATAATAACAATTTAATTCGTTTACTGGTCCTATACTATATGTACCCTATAAGTTTAGTCTGTAATTTTCAATTAAATCATTCCAAGTCTCTATACTTTTCGAATTCTGAAATTTCAGTATTGACACAAATGACAATTTTTAATCCGTTAACTGAATTTTTAAGGAGTAATATATAGAAATAATAAACTACATGATAATAATATGTTATCATTTAGTAAGGATCTAAATTTTAAAATTTATTTAACGAAATAGTAAAACTCAATGAATATAAAGTTATCATTTGGTAAGGATCTAAATTTTAAAATTTAAGTACATAAACTAAAAAAACCAAATTAAAATACAAACACTGAATTCATACTGAAATTTAGAATTATATATATATATATATATATATATTATTCATCATATATCTCAATAGAAAGTCTCAAGTATACAAATTATTATAAACAAAAGAAACATTTTCCAAGACAATGACTGACATTCGCAATAGAAAAACATATGAAGAACTAATAAGTATATGTTGATTGGGTTTTATTTTACTAATTAAAACAAACAATAGAGGAATGAATTGCAGGTGTAACTCAAAAATATTGACAATGTATACAGTAGTAAATCTGGCATCTGGATCAGCTTCTTGATTATATGATCTGCAGTGCATGTTCCAACCAAATTTAACAGGTAAGACTATCCTTGGCTCCACACATTTCAGGCTCGCATCAATATGTCCACAATATGTGTCATATCTTCATATCTTTAACCATTCATAAGATGAAGGGTCACTGTGGCTTCTTTCTTAAGTTGCTCTGAGTTTGATAGAATTCATCCTGTTGCTTGCTTGAGCACTGGAAACATTTTTCTTCTGATCACTCTTGGTGGATACAGGTGATTTCTTGGATATAGGTGAAGCATATCCCGAAGCTGCAGTTCTCTCGGCAATTCTCTTCTGCCGTTCGATCCTTAGTTCTTCCATCTTCCTTCGCATCTCTTCCTCCTGGTGATAGGCATGTATTAACGTTAGAAGATATTAAGAAATGAAGGGAAACTGTTCATGTTAAAACATATTGGTTGGTGCTTGGAAGACATATTCACCATTACCTTCTCCAACTTGCTTTTCTGAATAGCGGACCTACTAACAAGAGATGGTTTCTTGCTCCTAGACACATTTTCAGCTTTGATATTCCCAATGGGTCCATTTAGAGCTTTAGACCTTGCTTCTTTGGCCGGCTTTTTCGCTTCATTTTGCTTGGCAATGTTCTTATGATTGGAAGGAACTTTCTCAACAACATCATCATCACATTTGCTAGCTGCACTTTTATTTGTTTCTGTGAAAGATAAGTCGATTTGGTAATCCATTGTCCAGGAGTCTCTGGAAGACTCATATCCCGGGTTTCGTTCAAGCACCATGCAAAGATCAATTGGCTCAGCATCAACTATCTTATGCTTATCTTGTGAAACATCTATTGTGCCATCTCGTTTGCTATGTGAAGTTAGATCTGCAACCATGCTTATATCTGTTTTCCATTGCGAATCATCCTGATCGTCACCTGCTGGCCGAGCTGCTACCATGAAAGAATCATCAACAATAACATCTTTCACACTCTTCTGAGAATATAGATGGTCACTCTCAACAGATAAAACATGATCGCCATTAAAAAGCATATGATCATTGACTGAATGCTGGTTTTCAGGCTTTACATGGTGGTTTCCAGCAAACCAATCTTCTTCCTTTCCACATCTGATTACAGCTGACTTATTTGCAGAAGCAGATATGAAATCACCAAGCTTATTTCCTGATTCTGCTGATCTCTCTGTAGGTAACAAATCCACTTCTACATAGTCCCCTTTCTTCATAACCGGGCGATATCTTTCTCCATTAACAAAATCATCCAACTTCACCCTACTTTCATTAGTCTCATCTCTCTGAGTCACGACAAAAGAATCAACCAAATCTGCCCGCTTAATGGAAACTTTCTGAGATTCGAAGTTCAAAGGAGTGGTAGCAGAAATTTCACCATCAAGGTTTCTAGCTGTGAAATGTTCCTGAACATCCTCAGCTTGCTTCCATTCTACTTCATCCACACTTGCATTTTCCTCACCCTTCATCAGAAGGTTTTGGAGAGCATCCCAGTTGCCATTTCTTTTTCCTCCCTCTGCTGCGTTTACGTCAAGGTCATTAGAGTCACTCTGATAAGAACCATCGGTTGATTTTTCTGCAGTGTGGTGGTTCTTGTCTGCACCTCTTCTTTTGTTGTTACTTGAGTTTGACTTGCCTGAGTCCTTCAGCAACTTAACTGCATCATCCACTTTCTGTTTTAAGGAATCTGCATCAATCAGATCGTCCTCACCAGAATAAGATCCATCCGAAACATGATCTTTTTCTCCACTTCTCTTCGGAGTGATGTAGTTAATATTGCGAATGACGACTGTTCTGGATGACTTCTTACGGTTTTTCTTCCTATATGGAGGATCTGGTGATGACTGCCTTCTATCTTCCTGTTGCACGTCTGAACCTGACTCGCTTCCAGAGTCAGAGCCACTGGATTCTGTTTCCCTTTCTTCTCCTGAATAATCAAGTTGTTTTCCATTTGCCGATTTCTTCTTTGGCTTGGATGATGATTTCTGATTTGTATTAGGAGGCCACTGCATATTCATCGGATACGGAAGTGGTACAGGCTGCATAGGATGGAAGGGATATCCTTGATATTGAGGTAGCTGGCCTTGAAAATTATACATATGCTGTGGCATCTGATTTAGCCATTGCACTGGCACTTGATATTTTATGGTAGTTGATGATGGTGTCTTATCTGATGCAGGTGAATTCTCATCTACATGTACATCAGAGAAGCCAAATGTTATCTATTGGAATATGAAGAAAATTCACATCTAGTGAAAATAAGAGATGATATGCTCGCCATCCTAGCGTGTGTTCTAATCCAAAAGTAAATTTAACATTCATGAGGATTTAAGGATGCCTAGTTGATATATCGAATTCGTCAAGCAAACCTTTAATTACGGTTTTTGTTAAACTCAAGGGAAAAGGCAAGAAAAATGGTGTAAGCCTCTGAGATACCTTTCTTGCAGTCCACAGCTCCAGCACAGGTTGAATCTGGTTTTAATGCTTCCAAAGATTTATTTGGAGCATGATCACCATTAGATGCACCATTAATGGGGAAACTCGGCACGACACTCAGATTAGGGTTGCTAATTCCATTTGCAAGCACAATGCCAGATGTTCCCAATAATGGCAGTTCTGCTGGTGAGCATGCCTCAACTGCAGCTAGTTCTTCCATCCAATGACGGTCCGCATGCTTTTTCTTGCATAATTCCTTGAAATTAATGCATGCTTCCCTAAAAATAATCAATGCTTAATTTTAAGACAGAGCTTATGTGGAACTAGTCTATGATAGCCAAACAACTTTAGTGCATCTGAAACTTGATGATGACCTACTTCAAAGAAACATTCAGATACAGAATAAGAATTGATCTATGAAGATGTGACTGAGTTCTTAGTGTGTGGTAACTGGAAAAGTATTAGAAATGAACTAGCAGAGCAGAGTCCCATGATACTTATAGTTAATGGTGCACACCTTAACCTGGTTGCTCCAAATGCATCTGCAAAGGAAATGAGATGTTCCATATTTTCCATTGCAAACCCAGCAACCAGCCCACGAGCATAAGTCATTGCTTGCTCTTTCCATAGCAAGGCTTTTCGAGTTTCCAGTAGCCGTTGAAGTTGGACCCTGATCACCAAAATGACCCAAAAAATCAATGATATTGATATGGGTATCCAATGCACTAGGAGTATGAATTAGTTTCAAAATAAGTTACTTGGAGTTCTCTTCCTGTATGATGTCATTATTTCTCTCATTTGTATAACCGTTGGCATCTGACCCATACGACAAAAACAAATCAATTAGGAGATAAATTGCAGTTGTTAAAAGTAAAGTGATGTGCAGTGGTTCATTTTGAACCAGCAAAGAGATTTGAGCAAAATGGAAACTTGTGCTAGCAAATATTTAAGTCTTTGAGCAATGAGCATACCTTCCCCCTGCTTTCCATCAGCATTAGCTAATTCGTTGGCTTGAATTGATCTCTCAAGTTGCAAGATTTCGCTTTCTATAGTGACAAACCTTTCAAGAACTGCTGGTGTGCTGACAAAGCGCACAAATCTGCACCACAAACAAAAACATTTTAGTCTAAAAGGGTTCTCTTCTAAGCCTCCACCCTCTAATGAAGTATAGCTTATCAGAATCCACCATCAGATTGCAGTGGCCGGTTAATTTTATCATAATCCAAGAAATGAAAGGACTAAATGCTTGGACTGTTATCTGATGATTAGCCAAGACTTTGAGTGTTGTAGATAAAACTAGCATCAAAATTGATTTTGTTCACATATAGAGATCAAAAGATTAAATGTACAGATAAGAATCATGGGACATAAACAGAAATCAGATCAATAAACTATGCCATTCATTGCAAATTAAATTCCAATATTGAAAAAAGGAAAGAAGAAATAATCAGTAGCAGATTACCTCTCAAAAGTAGCCTTGGTGAACCAGGGTGTAGCAGGAGCAGGTGGCTGCAGAGTAATCGAATACCCACCTTTGGAAATCTGATCTCTTGCAAATTTGAGGTGACAAATGAAGGGTTCAAAAAGCCCAGAAGCAAGCTTCTCATTCTTTCCTTTGTAGAATAGCACCAGATCAAATCTTCAACCCCCCCCCCCCAAAAAAAAAATCAATTCAGTTCAGTACTTCACTTCAGTCATTTCATTACAAGAATGTGCAAGTGTCAAATCGCGGATTACCTAGTTCGAGTTGGAGTGAGTTGAAACAAAGCACGATCAAGGAGAGTAGCTGAATCCATTGATAGGAAAAAAGAAAAAGAAAGAAAACAATCAAACAAAAAGCATATTAATGATATTCTTGAAGTAAAGTCCAAGCTTTGGGTTTGGTTTGGTGATAATAGGGAAAGTGCAAAGAGCAAAGTGAAAGAATTAATGAAAGTGCTGGTCAGAATCGTTAAAGATGTAGATATTGTTTGAAAAGATGATGAACAACTGTAAATGAACGTGAATGAAAGAGAAAGCTAAGACATAGAAAGCCAGCGGAAGATGATGAAGCTTCGCACATGCAAAGGTTGATTGGAACGTGAAAGGCCCACAAATAATTCATCCATCGCATAAATTACTACTAATTTTTTTGTTTTATTTACAATCAACGAGGAGGTAAGACAATCTAAACACCTACCAAAATCGATAACTTTTCACCAATACAACAGTTGGGTAACTTGGAAGATTTGATTGTAACCTTGACATCACTTAGTTGATATCCGTACCTGCAACATGTTGGGTTAAAT
This sequence comes from Gossypium australe, assembly GCA_005393395.2. Classification (NCBI taxonomy): domain Eukaryota; kingdom Viridiplantae; phylum Streptophyta; class Magnoliopsida; order Malvales; family Malvaceae; genus Gossypium; species Gossypium australe. The sequence continues at coordinate 22,985,796 of CM016626.1, forward strand.
TTCCATTATCGTGGCAATGAACTTTGAACGTGAAGGGATGTTGACAAGAGAAATTGAAGGAAGTGGGCTAATATTTTAACCTTTTTTTTTTGTCTTTGTAAAGTTGGGTTTGTAATAATTGATACGTTTGTTTTCCTCGTGCTCATGTTGGGTTAATAGAATTTCGGCCACAAAATTGGTTTCCAAGAAAAAGTTAGCACCGACTTGCTTTTTTATTTATGCAATCATTATAATGCAGATTCCCTCATTTTAATCTTAAAAAATTAATCAATGGTAACTCATATTTTTTAGTTTGATTCCAATTTCAATTTTTATTTCTAAAAATTTTATCAAAATTATTTTATTTTTACAAAAAGATAAATATTTATATCGTCCCAACTCATCCTTTAATTGGGTCCGGACTTAATGGGCATGGAAAGCCATGAAAATATTTTTGAAATGAAAATTTCCCTCTATTTTGGAGTATAGATCTACCATGGCATTGGGACAGTGTGAGTAGGTAGAAGAAATTTGTTTGGAGGCAACTATGAGACAGCTAGATATGAAACCTTATGCTGGAAATTCTAACATTTTGCTATTAATTAAGATTTAAGACCCACTCCCTTCATTATTCTCTTTATATTATTGATTTATGGTACATGTCCAACCAAGCTTATACTTAATACTTTACAAACCAATAATATCTTTTCTTTTCTTTTTTTCATTTCAATTTTAATTCAAAAAAAAAATATCTTATTCTCCTGCAATTTCATCGTGCCGCCCAAATTCTAACTGCCAAAACCAATTTCATTTTTTGTTAATTAGTATTTCCAAGAAAGTCCGTTGCGGGAGTTTCAATAAAAGTTCGATGCAAATAGAATGATATATTATTATAAATTACTCTATTAATAATTAAATATATCTAAATTATTTTTTTTAAAGTCCCCTTAATTTAAACCCTACCTTTCAAAATTCCCTCTTTCTTTTTCAAAACATCTCCACTACGTTTGGTTTTAAGAAACTGATTAGAATTTTTAAATATATTTTTTTTCAAAAAGGGAGTGAGAATATAGGAATACTAGAAAACAATAAAAAGTCACTAAAAAACCTTTGTAAAATTAAATTTGAATCGCTGCAATAACCGTCCTTCCTCAATTGTTTGATTTAAGAAAAGTGAATTTTGTCCATCTTGCATCATTTCTGGTTTCATTGACTCTCTTCATTTTTTTCCCTCTTTGTTAACATGAAATTTTACAACATTTTTTCTCATGGAAAATAGCAGCTATCATCATTTACACATCTCCTCAATGAAATTTTCATTCCGCTAAATACGTACAAGTTGAACACTAGTCGCTACAAATAAAAATGCAGCACTCGAATATGAAACTATAGACGTGAAGAGTGAAAGCCCCATAATTTCTGAACGCCCATTTAAAGAAAAATCTTATTACTTGTAGTGGAGGAATCTGCAGGAGTGGCCAAAGACAAGTCAAGAAGGAATTCAAAAAAAGGTTATGTGAAATGGAAAAAAAAAAGAAAAAAAAAAAGAAGAGTTTAATTTGATTTCCACATTCTGGAGTTGATATGACCAGAAAAGTTAGCCTAAACTATTTACTAAGTCGCAGATTTGCCGTAGCTGATTTCTGGAGGCCTGAATCAAACCCTGTTTTATATTTAGATAGAATAGAAGTTGTCGAGAGATTAAATTCAAAGTTGATGTTAATTGAGGATTCGATATAAATTTTTTGATTCAATTAACTACTATTTTACCGTTTTTAAAATCAAATAAAATAAGCAAAACCAACTTATCATTGAATTTATTTATTTTTTGAAGGAGTTTATAGATGAAATCACGAGTATAATGCAATTGTAAATAATATATATTCAAATAATTTTAATGAAAATTAACTTAATATAAATTGTAATTAGATTGATCAATTGAGTCTTAGTTCAATTCGTATTAGTATTGTTGTCAATGTAAGAGTAATTGAGTTCAAACGCATTGAAGCGCGTTTATTCTCTCCTATTTAAAGATTCAGGAAGAGTTATGAAATAAAAAATTGATCATTATTTGAGCGACAAATTTAAAATTTTTACAATAGAGTTTGTGATAATTATATATTTAAAAATAATTATAAAAATTGTAATGTTAAAATAATTATAATTGAAGTAAAAGTTGACATAAACAAATTTTTACAATTACAATAATTTTTAAAAAAAATTTAAATAACTTTTTTTTTGCTACATATTTACAAATTTTTATTATCAATTTATTGTCTATTAAGAAAATAAATTTGAATAGAGAAGAGTTTATTTTATGATTCCAATTTTTATTGTTGATACAGATGCTTTAATGATAGGAATTTTTTATCAGTACTATATTTAAATTTTCAAAATAACTAACTTATTTTAATAATGTTTATTAGTTAATTCTTTTTAGTAACATATTAGTTATTATTTTAAATAATGATTTGTGACACCAATTCATAGATTATTAATATATTATGATTTTTTAAAATTGAAAATTAAAATTATTCAAAAATAAATTATTATTTAAGTCTCTTGAGTTGGTGTCATGAGTCAACCAGGGCACTAACTCGGTTAGAGAAATTACAAAATGTACACTTTATTTATATTTTTTTACATTTTAATTTTATCATCTGCACTTTATTGCCACCATCAATTGTATATATTAATAATTTTGTTGATTGAGATGATGTCACAAATTAACTTGACATCAACTTAACATTGATGACAATACAATGACAACACCATGATAAATAATTGCATTCATTTAGCCTTATTAATCTAACATATTCATATGTTTAAATTTCCTTTTACTTACAATTTTAATCGATTTTTATTTTAATATCATAAATATTTCATGTGTTATTATTAACTAATTTCAAACATACATTTTATTATTTACTGTATGTTACTTTGAAACATAAATTTATATTCTAAATATATTATTTTCACACACATACATATGCGATAGAGTATCTAGTAATATTTAAAATTTTAATATCAACAAGTGGTTGGGTGCAATGGTAATATACATTGCACTCCTAAAGAGAGAATGTAGGTTCAAACCTTAAAAGATAACATTTTAGTGAGAGTGATATCCACGAATCTCGAATGTAAATCATAAAACCATGTTGAACAATAACATCATAATTGAATTGTTCAACAATAACATTTGGAGGCAGATTTATTTTACCTACACAGGAGACCGAAGTGCGAAGGCATCCCAAATTAAGGGCAATAGAGGTAGTGAAGGTTTTAATTATCGTCTATTTTGAATATGAAAATTGGTCATAAATACTTTCAATTCAACACTTTTGACCTAATTACAACAATACATATACATTCATCTTTTGTCTGCAGAATAGCATATTAAATTGCACAGAGTGATTATAATTTTCTAAGAAATGAAGAAATTTCGGCGTTTGAGCTGCGCATACTGTGTTTGTATTTTCCAAATCTTACAAATCAAAGGTCTTCTGTATTAAACGAAGAAAAGCTGTTTCAGTTTTGTAACTTTAATGCAGGACCATTTGCATTAATAATGTTTAAATTTTATACGTCATCAAATTAAAAATAAAATTTTATTATAAGTTTATTTTACCAAACATGCTTAAGCTATAACATTCATTCTAATTACATTCTTAAACTATCAATATTATATCAATTGAATCTTTTTCGTTACTAAAATCGTTTATTTAACTATTAATTAACATGTCACATCTTATATGTTACAATTTAAAATAAAAAAATTTTAAAAAAAATGAATGCCGTAAAAAATGAATGTTTTAAAAATATTAAATTTGAATTTTTCAAAGTTATCGTTCACATATTTTCTTGGTTTTAGTTTATATTTAGTTGTTACTTTTAATAGTTATACAATATCGTTATATTTCTTTACGTTTTTTTCATTTTTAAATTTAGTTACATGATATTTAATATGTCATTTAACGGTTTTAATAACAAAAAAATTTGACTGATGACATCGACAATTTAAGAATGTAATTAAAATGTTATAAAATATGAAAACATATAATTAAAATGATGATCATAATTTGGATCGTGTAATACAATTAACTTTCATATTATTTAATTTTTAAACAAAAATAACATTATTTGATTTAGTACATAAAATTATACACTAATTCAAAAATTATATAAATATTAGGGTATCCATTTTTAGACATAACAAACAGAGAAAAGACAATTGTGCCTACCTTGTGGCTTGTTGCCAACAATTAGTCACACATTCAAGATCCACATTTTTCAAATGGCTAGTCAAGAATTCATAGTTTACTTGTATAAACAACTCTTGCAGAGATTGAAGGAATACTATGATCTTCTTTTGTCATTGTTGTTTATTGATCTAAGTTAAAAGTATATGGTACACCCCCTATGTGTTGCAAGTATTAAATTTATATTTTTATGAGTATTAATCCAAGGATTCATAGTTTCCTTGTATAATTGTATATATATGTATACTAAAAATAATTTATTGATTTGGTGGTAAAAGTGAGTCCCATACTAATTCAATTAAAAATTATTATTTTTACCAAATAAATTATAATATTATAAGAATATTTTTATTTTTTAATATTTTATATAAAATCAATAAAAGATTAGCACTGTAATTTTTAAATATTAATTTTATCATTTTAAAAAATTTTCATTTAATTCTTATATAAACTTTTAATAAATATATATTTTATTTTAACATAAAATTGTTTCACTCTGACTAGGCCATATTCTAGCATATATAATTTATTTTTTAGTTGAAATTTTGAACTCATTAAAAATATTAACACTTTTAACATTTGAAAATAAATTGATTTTGGGATGATTTATTCTAAAAACGATAAAATAACATTTAGTTTTTGAACTTGACAATTTTTTTTTTCATTTTGGTCTTTGAACTTTTTTTTTTCGTTTATATTGGTATTTGGACTTGGTAGATTTTTCCAAATTGGTCGCTAAACTTGAATTTCATTAAGATATGATAGTATGAAACTTTGATATTGCACTATGTCATCACTTGAACTTTTTAAATTTTTTTTAAATATATAATTTTTTGTCTAAAATATTTAAAAATTTTAGGTGATAGACATGGCATAATCTTTGAATGCCATATCATCACATCTTAATAGAATCTAAAATCATGAATCAAGTTAAAAAAATTTACCAAATTCAAGAACTAAATATTGTTTTATATCATTTTAAAAATTATATTTCATGTGGAGTTTATATTTGTTTTAATTTATAATCAAAATTTAATTCCCATTTTTAAACAAACATTTCATAGTTTTTTATTATTATATAAACCTAAGATGTAAAAGTTAAAACATTTTTAATATTTGTGATTATTTCGTTATTTGTATTTTTGAGAGTGCGCCTTACTTATACAACCCTTACCATTTTTTAAACAAACATTTCATAGTTAATCTCACGAAATATGAATGGAATTAATTATTTGTTAGGGTTAATTTAAATGCACCAAACATCTTTCTTTTTTATAAAATACAAAATATATTTATTTATTTATTTAAATTGAAAATTTAACAAAAATTATAAAATATTGAACCCATTTACAATTTAGGTTTTGATAATAATACTTTTCTTTCATTCACAATCTCTTTTTTTTTTTTCCTTGTTTATATTTTTGGCAACTTTCTTCCTACGGACAAATCTTTTTATTATACCATAAACACTTGAATATTTTCTTAACATTTTCATGTATGAAGTAAAAATTTCACGTCGTATGATTGTTTGAATTTGCCAACTTATTAAATATTAATGTCATCATTTTTAGTAAAATATATAACTTTGGCATTAAAAGAAAACACAAATATCACAATAAAATTTTATGTATTAAATCATTATTCTTCATTTTAACTACAGCCATGCACGTTCAACTTTGAGTTGCATTTTCTTCGCAAAATGGCAATGCAGGGTGGCTGGCTGGTTGGAATAAATTCACAAGCCCCTTTTGGTGTTTTAAATGAAAAATGTGAAAGTACTGCTCAGAATGCAAATCAAGAATAGAATAATGTGCACCGCCCATTTTAGTTCTAATTCTTCATTCCCTCGATTTCTAGATCCCTTCATTGCTTAATCTGTTAGCTGTATTTCTCCTACAAGTTATGAATGTGCTAAAGTTTTAATTTTTATTTGATTTCAAATTTCTAATCGATCCTTTCTGCTGGCTATGCTGCTTAATGGCTGCTGCTTTTTTATTTATTTTGATTTGGTGTTGTATCTTGTGATATGTAGTGCGACATGTCATTGTCATCATTATTTTATCACCTTCTAGTTATGGAAAATTGGATTTAATTAAAAAGAAAAAAAAATGGAAAAGTGAAGCATATGTCGTATATATCTATCTAACTTTATTATTTTGGTGACCCCGTGATGGGCACAAATAAGAAATTCGCCCCTAATATTTCTGGTCTAAGACATGCAATATTATTTCCTAAAAAGACTACGTCAATGAAGCGAAAACTAAACAAAAAAAGAAAACCATCTAAACGTGTTTGAAGGGTTAGGCAAACAAGCGGAAAACGGTCGAGGGTGTCAAGCAATCAAGGCTTTTCTTTTCCTTCTTGTTTGTTTTTCTTAATTATTTTTGCATGCTGTCAAACATAAACAAAAGAATTTTAGATTTCTTCCCTTGAAAATCAAATTTCAGCCATTAAACAACTTCTATTAGAGCTTTTATAAACCTATAAATACATCAACTCTCAGCGTCTCGCTCAAGCTCTCTTCAAACAACTTCCAAACAAAAACACATTAAAAACCAAACAAACCCTATCATACACACTTGGCATCAACTGTATCAAACTTTGAATAGAGTATATTTTTAGCTTCTCCAAGAAGCCATGCAGCTGCGTTTTTATTCGTCTTCCAGGCACTTGTACCGCAATATCCTTAAACCCAGAACCCCAATCCGGGCAACTGCCAAGACCCCATGCGATATCTTTATTAACCATCGTGGAACTGACACAAAGAAAACTATTGCGGGGTTGCTTGATGACCATTTCTTCAGGATGGGGTTAAGGCCATTCCTGGATAGCAAAAACATGAAACCTGGTGACCGATTGTTCGAGAAAATCGATCCTGCAATTCGCGGTTGTAAGATTGGTGTGGCGATCTTTTCGCCCAATTATTGCGACTCATACTTTTGCCTCCACGAGCTTGCTCTTCTAATTGAGAGCAAGAAGAGGGTTATACCCATATTTTGTGATGTGAAGCCATCTCAGCTTCAGGTTGTGGATTATGGAACCAGTTCAGCCGAGCAGCTGGAAAGATTTAGTTGGGCTCTTGAGGAGGCAAAGTACACGGTTGGATTAACATTTGACACTTCAACAGGGTATACATTACGGTGCCTTTTTTAAAAAGTTTTTGCTAAAATTGGTAACATCGATAATTGAATGAAAATTCTGATTTTTTTTCCCATTTTTGGGTATATATGTAGGGACTGGTCGCATTTCTTGAATACTGCAACCGATGCTGTGATTAAGAATTTGGTGGAGTTGGAAGCTGAAAATTCAAGCAAGAAAAGTACATATATTGTGCAGGCTCGTCGTGAACGAAGATGAAAAATTCTCTATTCATTAAATTTTTGCCTTTTAACCCCCAAGGTTTTTTTTTAGATTTCATTGAATGTTCATGAATTTAACCATTTTTTGGTATAGAAACTAAAACCATCCTAAACACTTGGTAGGGAGATCTCCAAATAAGTTGTAAAATTCTTCTTCTTTTTTCCCTTCTCCCTACATTAACAATAAGTGAAGAAATAGATGCAAAACTGAAAACATGTTGTACCATATTTTGTAATATATACATGTGTATGAACATATTATATACAAATTAGGTCGACAGAATTTTATATTCTTTTGTAATATATAAGTTGCAGATTCAATAAATTCGTTTTTGTTTTTGTATATATATTTATTTCTATGATGAATCTGGGTTGATACCTAGAAATTTACTTTCATGTTCAGCAACTTCCACGACATTGTATCCATCTATCAGTACCCCTGTAGGATGTAACGAAGTTCTCATTCAGTTCTCGGGAAGTATTATTTTATGCAGGTACGATATCTACTGTCCAAAAAATTGCATTTTTTATAATGTGGCGAAATGATCTTTCGAAATTATAAAAATCTTGAAAAATTAAACATGCATTCATCTTCAAAGCCAAGAAATATACATAGCTCATACAAAAATTCTTAAAAAATCAACCGAAATAGAAATAGAAGCTTCAAATATTACACAATGTTGTGGAGCATATAGTACAGTAGTTAGGTAGAGTAAATATCTATACTATTATTTAAACTTTTAATTGTGATTGTGTCTTGCCAGTTAATTAGATATTAACTTAATTAGTAAAATTTTAAAAATATATATTTTCATATTTAAAATAAATTATATTATTTGATGGTATATATAGTGGGATTTGAATTTATGCTATATCAACTAGAAAAGCTGTCATATGCGTATGCATGTGGAAATCATATATTTAAAACATAGAGGTATATTTAAAAATAACATATGAGAAATAATGAAATATTTGGTTTGAAACTTTTTAACATTAATAACACATGAAATATGTACAATTTTCACATATTTAGAACACGGATGTGTATTTAAAAATAACAAACAATAAATAATAAAATGTATTGTTTGAAATTAATTATTAATAATAACACATAAAATATGTACAATATTAAAATAAAAAATTAGATGAAATTGTAAGTAAAACAAAATTTAAACATGTATGTATCAGATTAAGAACACTAAATGAGTGCAATTGTTTATCATGATATTATTATCAATTCTAGGTTGGTATCAAGTTAATTTGTGACACCATATCTCAATCAACAACATTATTAGTATCGGTGGCGAAGTCAAGGGGGCCTTTAAAATGAAATTTTTTCTATTTATGCCCTTTATAGTTTATAAAATTTTAAACTAGTAATAGTAAAATTACACTTTGGCCTCCCAAAAATAATAAAATTTGATTTAGTGTTAAAGTTAACATTTTATTAATGTTAATGAATTTTGGTTTAATGGTAAAGTTGACATTTGATTGATGTAAATATAAATATATCATGAGTTCAAATCCCATTATATGCAATTTTTTTACTTGCTTTTGAAATATATATATATATATATATATATATATATATATAAAAGTACCCTTGAAAAGTATAACATATTTTAATTATAGATGGTCGAAAGGACATTTTCGTAATTTTCTTAACTAAGTTGGTGTTCAGTTGACTTGTAACACTAACTTAGTTAGGGGTTTAAATAATAGTATATTATATGAAAATAAAAATTTAAAAAAAAATTAAAGTACCATCAAATAATATAACATATTTTAATTATGAAAGGATAGTTTCATAATATTTCTACCCGAATTGGTGCGTCGTTGACTCATGACACCAACTAAATTAGGGTATTAAATAAAAATATAAATAAAATCTTAATTTGAAATATAATGATTATGCTTTTTAATATGTGGTATCTTGTGATTCATTGATGATGTATAGAACTTATATATATATTTTAGTAAATTATAAAGTTATATATTATCAACGCATCAAATATAAATACATATTTAAATAATAAAGTCGATATAATATTTTGTTTTGTAAATATAATAACAATATATTTAATTAAATATTTCTAGTTTTAGATCTGAAAATGATTTATGCTATTAATATATCAACACTGACAAATTTTGTTTTTAGTGTTAATTGGAGAAAATTTATCAGCATTGACTTTGAGAGATTTGGAAAGGTTAGTGATTTAGATGCCTAAGTACCATCACATGCTTGTCAAATTGTTTAATGGCTAAGAAATTATAGGGGATATTTCCCCTCTTAGATTTCATTGTTTATTGCAAAACAAAATAAAAATAAAAATCAAAATCAAAGCACATTCTTATCATTAACTTTCATCTTTCTTTAACTCTTACATCCATTAGATAAAATTTTAAGATTAAATCAGACATCATATACACATATATATAAATGGATAGCTGCCGAGAAAAAAAAGATAGCAATAATCAGCACGATTAATCTTTAAATATCAATGAAAATTTAGCATTGGGTGTTTTATTCTGCACAAAAAAAGTATTGATATTAAGTTGACTATTTGTTTGGGTCTGTTAGTCAAACTATCAATTGTGGCGGGGGATCAATGCTTCTCTAAATTTATATAAAATTTGGTGTTAAATAAATGGTAGGGATGTTTATAAGTGTGGTTGAAAGAAAAAGTGATTTGATAGAGAAATGTAATTTATTATTATTATTTAGAAACTAAGGTTTAAAGTGTTGCCACATGAATCACATTAACGTACGTTTTGTTCGGTTTGAAATTTAGATTTAAAATTTTATTCAAATTTATTCATATGTATAAATAATTAATTCAAGTTCATTTTCCTACTCATATTATTTTTATTTTTTGAAAATTATTTATACTATTTATTTAATATGTATATTTTTTTATATTTTTCATTCATTAAAAAATATAGATGCAACTTAACTTTTTTTTTAATATTTGCATTATAATATTATATATTATTATATATTTAATTTTTATGTGTATATATAATATATAAAATAACATACTATAATATATTACAAACTTAAAAATGGATCGGGTTTAAGTTTTGAATATTTGAGCCTGAATCCAACCTATATTTTAAGTCGATCTAATTTTTTTGCCCAAACCTAATCTTCAAGTATAATATTTTCACTCAAGCCTTTCCAAATTTTAAGCAAATTGTCGGGTTTGGGCGGATAGCTCAATCGTCTATCTGTACTTAGATACTTCACATGCCCCACACCATAGAGAAAGCATTGTCATGACGCCATCAACCTTGAAAATGGTCACATTGAGTGTAGTAACCAATTTTGGCCCGGGTTCATTAACCCAAGGCCCAAAACCAAACAGAAATACTAGAACCCAAACTCGGGCCCATTAAAACCCAATAAAAATAGTCCAGTTTTTTTTACAATCCAAATCTAAAACCCAAATTAAACCAAACAAACCCATTTACAACCTAAATGACCCAATTACTAGAACAAGCCCAAGATCTCGGCCCAAACCTAAACCCTAACTTTTCCCCTAACCCTAGCGCCGCAAGCCACCAGCACCATGCTCCTGCGCCGCAAACCCCCACTTGCTTCTGTCTGCCATCGTCGCAACCCTCCACTAGCCTCCACTATTGCAGCACCATGCCCACTAGCCCCTTTTGCGCCGCTCCACCATTATCTTGCAATAAAAAATAGAAACAGATAGCACAAACAAATCATTATATTTTATTTCCTTTTTTCTTCACTAATCGGTTATAAAAACCGATGCCAGACTCTATAAAGAGGACTTTTTTTTCTTTTTTGGAGAAATCAATAGAAAAGGAACAGAATACAAAAAGAAAACTTTCAATCAAAAAAATAAAAAAAACAACCGATTCGAAGGTATTTCCTTTTTTATTTATTTTGAGTCTTTTATTTTATGCAAAATATATGTATATATATCTAACATTTATAAAAGATATAAATATAAGAAAAAAATATAAAAACTCACATTCGCAGATTTCGGCCACTGCGCGCGGTGGTCGACAGCGGAGCCTGCTCCCCCCTTCTTCAAAACCTGCAGAGAAGAAAAGAAAAAGAGAGAGAGAGAGTTGGCTTTTTTTGAAGAAACAGAGAAAGAAAGTGAATTTTTTTTTTGAGAAAATGGGGTTTATATAGGCAATACAAAACGGCGTTGTTTTGGTCGGCGCCCATAAGCCCCAAAACGACGTCGTTTTGTCCCCCCAGGATCCGCGTGTTGACCCGACTCGCCTCAGGATCCGCTTGTTTTCATGTATTGGGCTAATTGCCCTTTTGGTCCTTCCGCATTTTTTATTTTCAAAATTAAACTTTCTGATATTTCAAGTTGGACCCAAAAATTTACTTTCGTTCACGACTTGGTCCTTTATGTTGCTGTGCGTTTTGGCCAGAAGGTTTTATTACCTCCTGGGTCCCCCCAGCCTTTTCGCGCTTGTAGATAGCCCCTCCTCAACCTTTCTTTTATTGTAAATTCACCCCGAACTTTTGTTTTAATTACAATTTGATCCTCCTTTTAATTATTTTGCAATCTTTTTAGTCCTTTTATCATTATATTATTGTTGTTTATTATTATTATGATATTATATTAGTATATTGTACATATTTTGTGTCAGTATTATTGTTATTTTATTATTAATATTATTATCATATTTATTATCATTATATTATCGTTATTATTATTATTATTATTTCTATATACTATTTATTATTACTATTATTAAATTATCATGCCGTACATATTATTATTATTATCTTAGTCTTATCACTATATTATCATTATTATTAATTATTATTATTATATTTTACTATATTTATCACTATCATTATTATTATTATTATTATATTCATGCTACCATACTGTATATACTTTGCATTGGTATTGTCATTTTATTATCATTACTACATTTATATTGGTATATTGTACATATTTGTGTCTGTATTATCGTTATCTTGTTATCACTATTATTATTATCATTATTATTATTACTATTATTATTATATCCATTATTATTAACATCATTTTTGTTTTGAATTTCTTTGTTATCATTATTGTACTTTATTTCCTTAATTTTGTCTTTGTTACTGCACTCTTCATTCTGTTTTGCTTATTCTTATTTGCATCATTTCATGTAGATTGGTGACTTTGAAACGCATTTCAACATTTTCTCATTTTTTTAAATTTATAAAAAAGGGGTTTCACTAAGGTAACGTTCATGAATTTGGGAATCCAGAAATTCGTGCCCAATCGTGTTGGGTGTGACTTTTTGTTTGACCGAACAAGTGGATATCCTTTCAAATTTTGTTTCTATTTTCAAATAAGGTGATATTTGCGTATTTGGAAGTTCGAAAAGATTGTGCCCAATCGTGCTGGGTGTGTTTTTTTTTATGACCGAATGAGCAAATATCATTTCCAAAAATTTCAAGAAAAATGAGTGCTTGGAGAATTTTGGAGATAATCTTGAGTTCAAGGATTTAGATTATCGTGTCCAATCGTGCTGGATGTGAGACTCTATTCCTTCGAGACAAGGGAAACTCGATATTCGATCAAGTAGTTTAAAATCAAAAGAAATAGAAAAAGATTTCAAAATCTTTTTAAGCTTTGCGACATTAGGACATTGAGTAATCAATTTGGTACCGGTTTTCGGGCGTTGCGAGGGTGCTAATCCTTCCTCGCACGTAACCGACTCTCGAACCTATTTTCTCGAATGTTCGTAGACCAAAAACTCCGTTTTAGTAAACTGAAATGTTTTATTAAAACAAAGGTGATCCGATCACGCCTAATAAAGGTCGGTGGCGACTCCCGTTTTCTTTATTTTCAAAACCAAAGTCGATGCCCGTTTCTGTCAAAAAAAATGGTTACGACAGCTTGGCGACTCCACTGGGGACATAATAAGAGAGTCAGGCCGTAAAATTGATTATTCTTTGTCCTTTTGTCAAAAACTTGGAAAATCATTTTGAAAAAAATCATGTTTCTTTTGATGCATTTGCTGGTACTATGATTGCAATAACGTCGAGTTTCATAGAATATCTCTGCATTCATATTTGCATGACTGTTGTGGTCACACCCTTAAGTGGGAGCGAGAAGCTATGCTTTCGTGAGGTTTTCACCTCCGCATGGGCTAGGGGACTGCTTCCGGAATACATCCGTACCTATGGTTTCGTGAGGTTTTCACCTCCGCATAGCCATAGGGAAATGTATTCCCCTGAACTGAACTCGATCCGTATGAGCCTATAATGGGTGAGGATTGAGGAATCTGCTGGTTCGGGTACCCTTCTTTTAGAACTAAGCCACATATAGCGAACCTTAAGGGCCCACCGTAAGTAAAGCTATGCTAAATCTTAGTAGTTACCCATATAGTGGTTTGACGCCCTTTTACTCGTTTTGGTTGCTGTTATTCAAAACTAACTTGTTTATTTTGGCCAGGTTTGCATGTCATTTCACATTAAAAGGTGTCGATTTCCGTTTGGTTACTAAGATAGAAGCTTGTTATGGGGGACGAATTCCTTGATAAAGTAGAGGGTAACGCGGCCGTGCGTATATGGTCAGAGAAGATACAACTCGAGAAAGGGGATAGTCTAGCCGAGGAACATACATCGACGCTGGGGGACTTTACTCGCGTCAGTATAACACAGAATGAGCTCCAAGAATTGAGAGATATGTGGGCTCATTGGGATGAGAGGACTAAGCAGCTTTTCTACCTTAATTATGGCGATCTACCCTATTTGCTTGACATCAGAGTGGACAAACACTTGTTTCGGGCCATAACCCAATATTGGAATCCCGCATATAGCTACTTCACGTTCGGGAAAGTGGACTTGGTACCTACTATAGAAGAATACACGGCTTTACTTCGAAATCGAAGGGCTCAGGTCGATAAAGTCTACTTTAGGGCCGACAATGCACCAACTTTTGTAAAGAAACTGATAAGCATCACTGGAATAAGTGAACAATGGGTCATGGCACATGTTCAGCAAAAAAGCGAAGGGAAATGCATTCCGTGGGTAAACTTAAGGGACTTGATAGTGGCACATCCAGATGCTAAGAGGAAGGTTGACATCTTCGCCTTAAGTATCTACGGCCTGGTAATTTTCCCAAGAGCCTTGAGGCATGTGGATGAAGTAGTGATTGACTTGTTTGATCGTCTTGACAAAGGAGTTACGCCAATACCAGCAATTCTTGCCGAAACGTTTAGATCTTTAAATGCGTGCCGGAGAGCAGGTGAGGGTAGATTCATGGGATGTGCACAACTATTACTAGTATAGTTCCATAGCCATTTCTGGAAAATAGATAGAGCTTCTTGTCGAATTCACTATGATAATTATTCCTCATTAAAGGAGTTGGCAGATAAGCCCAAGAAAGATGACATATCAGAAGAAAATTGGATCGCACTCCTTCAAAATCTCCAAGAAAAGGACATTGAATGGAGAGCTCCTTGGTTTGTTCCTGATGAAATTCTCTACCGCTGTGGGAGCTATGATTGGGTTCCTTTGCTAGGAATTTGGGGGGCCATTGGGTATGCTCCTTTGCTTGTGCTAAGGCAATACAATTCAAGACAATTTATACCGTCGACTTACGGCCTAGCTCAGTTCGAATTTTCGTATAAAGGGAATAATTCTAAGAAGAAGGTTCGGGAGATTGCTGATGCTTGGAAACAAATTTACCGAATGAAAAGAATTGCTGTAGGTCCAATGGTAACTCTTAAATATAATGCCTGACGGAGTAGGAGAATAAATGATAATGTCCCTAAACCGACACACGACAGTACTCAACCAATAGAGAAATACTTACAAGTAGTCCCTTCCGAGGCGGAGATTATGAAGCAAGACTTTGAAAGTAAAAATTCAGAGTTAGAAAAGAGGATAGAACGACTAGAAGAAGAAAAGATGCATTTGATGTTGGATATTGATATCCAAAACTCAGAGGCGGAGAAATTGAAGAAAGGAAAAAGGAACGCCGAAGAAGATTTGGAGAGCTTGAAGACTGATTATAGAAAGCTGCGTCTATCAATGAAGACTGCCGGGTTGGGTAAAACTTCAGAACAATGGCGTCAAGAAATTCGAGAAGAGAAAGCCAAGGTTGATCAGTGGAGGAAAAAGTTCCAAGAGGTTCAAGCACAAAAGGATGCTCTGAGGAAGACCGCAAGTGAGAGCCAAAGGGAGAATGAGATGCTGAAAGCTCGAATAACAGAACAAGAGAAGACATTTGGCCGAAAACGCGACTCTACGGCAAAGCTAGAATCAAGCCTAAACCAGATTGAAGAGTTAAAAGGGAAGTTAGTAGAGCTCGAAATGACACTGCAAAATAGTGAGTTCCGGTTCCAACAATCTCAGAATCAGGTCAGAGAAAGGGATTACGTCATGGGTGAAGCAGTAACGCAAATACGAGAAATGGCTGAACATCTACAATCCTTAGCGGTCCAAGCTGATGTATTAAGTGTAGTATATGAATCAAAGTCAGACCGGGGTCGAGAGTTAGCCTCGCTTCTCGAGAAAGTTAAAACTCTGGGCGTAAGGGCTAGGTCGCATATGTAACTGTTTTATGTAAAGGATTTTGTTTTTTAAATAAGCTTTCTATAAGAAATTGAATGAGAATCGACACCTTTTTACATTCATACCATGCATCTACATTGCATTCCATACAACAAGCATCATATCACCCCAATCATTCACTAAGACTAAGAATCGTATAACTTACAGTTCGACATTACGGATCTGGAATCGCGTCACCCTTATAGGACCCGATTAAAAACTAGAGCCATGGATGCTGAACTCAACGAAAGAATCGAAAGAATGGAAAGAATCCAGGGACAGTTGCAAGAGCAGTTGGCCCAGTCGCAGCAAGAAACAAGAGACCTGATGGTGAAATCCAGAGAAGAATCACTTGAGCAAAAGGACCGAATGGACAAGCTAATGGAGATGATAACGACCCTGGTCAAAGGAAAAGGGCCTGTGCACAATCCTGATATTACAGAACCCCATTTGAGAGCCAATCAGAGCCCATTCCACCCCCCAGGATTCACTCTACCTCATGGAGGTTGGCCTCAAAGGGAATTTACAGGTCCAGAACAACCACCTGTACCACCACCTGCCCATCTAGGGCAGGGAGTATTTGTATCAAACCACGGAGCTAGCCCTGCTAACCATATTGTCCCAGATTTGGATGATCCTATAGAACTAGCTAAGTTAAGAATGAAGGATCAAGATGCTCAGGACAAGTATAAGAATCTAGAAGAAAGGCTCAGTGCAATAGAGGGAACTAGAGTCTCCTCTACAATGAGTGCCAAAAAGCTCAGTTTGGTTCCCGATCTGGTCTTGCCTCCAAAATTTAAAGTACCAGACTTCGAAAAATATGATGGAGCAAGGTGTCCAAAGGCGCATCTTATCATGTTTTGTCGAAAAATGGCTGGTTATGTGAACGAAGACAAGTTGTTAATACACTGCTTTCAAGATAGCTTGATCGGGTCAGCCCTCCGGTGGTATAATCAGCTCGGTAGAGAGAGGATCCAATCATGGGATGACTTAGCTTCAGCGTTCTGTGAGCAATACAAGCACGTCTCTGATATAGCGCCTGATCGACTAACGCTACAGATGATGGAAAAGAAGCCATCAGAGACTTTTAGACAATACGCTCAAAGGTGGAGGGACGTCTCGGTTCAAGTAGAACCCCCACTGACTAAAAATGAGATAACGGTCCTTTTTATTAACACTTTGAAGGCACCGTTCTATGACAAGTTAGTGGGAAATGCCACAAAAAACTTCACTGATATCGTAATATCAGGGGAACTCATTGAGAATGACATCAAGAATGGTAGGATGGAAGGTTCTGAGAGCTCGAAAAGGTCAGCATCTATAAAGAAGAAAGAGCCTGAAACCCATATGGTGGGGACTGGTAACCAATACGCTTCCAATCTATACCCAATCCAACTACGACCTCAATTCTGCCCACCCCCAAATTTCTATTTTCCTCCTCAAAACCTCTACTATCAAACACCCCATCCTTACCCCGTCTATGCCGCTGATAACCAAAGACCGTTCACCATATCCCCGCCAAATACTACGCCCGCTCAAAATCAGCCTAAAACTGAACAAAGACCAACAAGACCCAATCCTGAAAAACCTCAATTCACCCCTATTCCCGTGTCGTACGGAGAACTGTGCTCGAAATTGTTGGAAAAGCAATTACTATCCCTGCATTACATGGCACCGTTGAAGCCTCTATACCCAAAGTGGTACGATCCTAATGCTAATTGCATGTATCATGCTGGAAACCAGGGGCATTCTACAGACAATTGTATAGCCTTTAAAAGGAGGGTTCAAGGTCTTATCGATGCGGGGATTTTACGATTTGACGGCACCGGTAATATGGCTGGAAATCTGCTCCCTAACCATCCTGTAGGGAACGTGAGTGTGGTGACACAAGAAGATAAGTGGCAAGCCAAAAGTTGTGTCTCTGAGATAAGGACACCTTTGAGGAAAGTGTGGGAAATAATGGCTGAAAAGGGTTTACTCGGCAGAAGTTTCAAGGAGGAAAGCATGAAAGGTCAAAGTTTTTACGCTTTTCACAGCATAGAAGGACATCATATCCAATCTTGTGAGGAATTTAAAGAACTACTTCAAGGTATGATGGACAATAAGGAGGTCGAGATCTATAATAAGAAGGAAGAGATCGTTGAAAAGGATATATGTGCTTCCGATGGTCAATCATCAGGCCCCCTTATAGCGCTGACCAACCCTTGGTAATTTATTATGAAGCAAAGAAGGAGGAGGTGAAACCAATGATGATAATCAAAGTACCTTCTCCCTTCCCTTACAAGGACAGCAAGGCAGTGCCGTGGAAATATGATGTCAGCATTACCATGCCCGAAGCTACGACTGGTGATGTTAGCGAGGTGGGGCATTTCACCCGTAGCGGGAGATGTTATTCTCCCAAGGTGGTTGAACAAAAAAAGAAAGCCGTCGACTCGAGTCAAAAAGGAAAGGCGCCAATGCATGAAGCCGAGGTTGAGGTTGAAATACAATCCGAACAAGAAGCTAAAAGGCCCGTGAATGAGGATGAAGCACGCGAATTCTTAAAGTTCATCAAACACAGTGAATATAGCATCGTGGAGCAATTAAACAAACAGCCGGCAAGAATCTCGGTGTTATCCCTGCTATTGAACTCTGAGGCACATCAGAACGCCTTGCTAAAAGTGTTGAATCAAGCTTATGTGGAAAGCAATGTATCTCTGGAAAAGCTTGACAGGTGGGTAAACAACTTAAACGCGGACAATTTCATCTCTTTCAGCGATGATGAAATACCACCAAACGGGAGAGGCTCTATCAAAGCATTACATATTACGACCTATTGCAAGGGTTACATAGTGCCGAGTGTACACATCGACAATGGATCCGCACTCAATGTCATGCCTTTGGCCATGCTTTCCAGGATGCCAGTTGATATGTCTTATCTAAGGCCTTGTCATTCCACAGTAAGAGCATTCGATGGGATGCGACGAGAGGTCATGGGGAAGATCGAGATTTCTCTAGATGTGGGCCCGTGCACTTATGGCATAGAATTCCAGGTCATGGATATCTCGCCTTCGTATAATTGTCTCTTAGGAAGGCCTTGGATCCATTCTGCTGGGGCAGTCCCTTCATCTCTCCACCAAAAAGTAAAGTTTGTCATGGGTAATCGCTTAATCACGGTCGCTGGTGAGGAAAACATCGTCGCGTCCGTCTCCACTGATGCACCTTACATCGAGGTGAACAAAGACGCAATAGAATGTTCCTTCCGTTCCTTCGAATTCATCAATGCTACTTTTATCGCTGAAGGAAGCAAAGCCCCCACGCCCAAGCTGTCAAGGAATACCAAGATGGGAATCAAGCTGACTGTGGGGAAAGGAGCCAGAGCGAAGAGAGGTTTGGGAAAGTACCAGCAAGGAATAGTTAGAGCACTAAAACCAGTACACCATAAGGCTCGATGGGGTTTAGGATTCAAGCCCGACGTGTGGCAAAGAAAGAAACAGTTACAGAGAGAGCAAGAAAGGAGGATTGCAAGAGCCTCAGGTCGGGAATTAGAATGGGAGCCCATAATGTATCCGCCTTTGTCGAAAATATTTGCATTGGCAGGAATTGCATACCCGGGAAGAGATGATCCACAAAGCATGATGTCATGGATTGAAAGGGGCCTACAGGACTTCAGTATAAACGTCATTAACAAAGGGAATAATGCAGTGGAAGATGTTTCAGCGATACGCCCTTACCCCTTGGATTCACTCTGAACAATTGGACTGCCGTGGATCTCCTCGTAATTTCCAAGTCTCCTCCAAAGTAATGCTCAATGCTGACTTTTT
The DNA here is from genome assembly GCA_005393395.2 of Gossypium australe. NCBI lineage: Eukaryota > Viridiplantae > Streptophyta > Magnoliopsida > Malvales > Malvaceae > Gossypium > Gossypium australe. The sequence goes on from CM016626.1 coordinate 23,005,750, forward strand.
GTACGCCCCTAAGCTGTAGGGGGATCTGTTATGAGAGTTTATGTTGTCTATCTAGCTTTTAAATGAAACTTGAATAAAGATGCATTTTGTCATGGTCTTTTCATTCTCATCGGCTCCATATTTATTTCCTTTTTTAACCTGTCCCTATATATCCCGTATCATCGTATCACGTTTATAGGATCCGGTACCTTGATGTCCCTCTATAGTTTCTGTTTCATCTACTTTTCAGGTGCTCAGATATCAACGACGCGAACGATCCTGTTACAAGTCCTAAAATCGACTTCGAGGAAGCCATTTGTGTAGGAGAATTCGAGGCTGAAGAAGATGCTGAAGATTATGTCTCCTCCCCAGACTTACTAAGAATGGTAGAACAAGAGGATGAACAGATTCTGCCCTATCGAGAATCTGTCGAGACAGTGAATTTGGGAAACGAAGAAAAGAGGCAAGAAGTAAAAGTTGGGACCTCTATGTCAGAGGACACCAAACATGATCTGATCGCCTTGCTTCATGAATACAAAGACGTGTTCGCATGGTCGTATCAAGATATGCCAGGTTTGAACGAAAATGTAGTGGTCCATAGACTCCCATTGAGACCAGAATGCAAGCCAATCCAACAGAAGTTAAGACGGATGAGGCCTGGAATGCTCTTAAAGATAAAGGAAGAAGTAAAGAAACAATTTGATGCGGGCTTCCTCCAAATCTCTAGATATCCAGAATGGGTGGCTAATATAGTCCCAGTACCGAAGAAAGATGACAAAGTGCGGATGTGCGTGGATTACCGTGATTTGAATCGAGTAAGCCCTAAAGATAATTTCCCGTTACCACACATCGATACGTTGGTAGATAACACGGCAAAGCATTCGTTTTTCTCCTTCATGGATGGATTTTTGGGCTAGAATCAAATCAAGATGGCTCCCGAGGATATGGAGAAAACTACATTCACGACAATGTGGGGGACATTCTGCTATAAGGTGATGCCGTTCGGACTAAAGAATACCGGGGCAACATACCAGAGAGCCATGGTAACCTTGTTTCATGACATGATGCACAAGGAAATAGAAGTCTATGTCGACGATATGATCACCAAATCTCGAGGGGAAAGAGAGCATGTGGAGAACCTCCGAAAGTTGTTTGAAAGTTCCAACTAAAGCTTAACCCAGCCAAATGTACCTTTGGGGCTACCTCTGGAAAATTGCTGGGGTTCATCGTTAGCAAGAAAGGTATCGAGGTTGATCCGGATAAAATAAAGGCCATACAAGAACTACCGCCCCCGCGCACACAAAAGGAAGTCAGAGGATTTCTAGGGAAACTGAACTACATCGCTCGATTCATTACTCAACTCACCAAGCAGTGTGATCCGATTTTTTGACTCATTCGAAAACACAATTCTAGAGAATGGAACGAGGAATGTCAAGAGGCTTTTGACAAGATAAAGCAGTATTTGTCTAGTCCTCCGGTGCTGGTACCACCAACTCCTGGAAGACCACTAATATTATATCTGACTGTGTTCAAAAACTCAATGGGTTGCGTCCTGGGGCAACATGATGAGTCCGGAAAAAGGGAACAGGCAATCTATTATCTCAGTAAGAAATTCACGGAGTATGAAGCAAAGTATCCGTCAATCGAAAAATTCTGTTGTGCTCTGGTCTGGGCAACTCGGAGGCTCAGACAATATGTGCTGTATCATACGACGTGGTTGATTTCAAAGCTGGACCCAATAAAATACATGATGGAATCGCCTGCACTCTCAGGAAGAATGGCACGATGGCAGATCTTACTATCGGAATATGACATCATATACGTTAGCCAGAAATTGATTAAAGGGAGCGCAATAGCCGATTTCTTAGCAACTCGAACAACAGAGGAGTACGAGCCATTGAGATTCGATTTCCCCGACGAAGACTTGATATGCATTACGGAAAAAGAATGTGAATCGTCGAAAGAGAAATCATGGAAGATGAGTTTCGATGGTGCATCAAATGCATTGGGGCATGGGATTGGAGCAGTCTTAGTGTCGCCAGAAGGGAATCATTACCCCTTTACTGCCAGATTAAACTTCTTCTATACCAACAACATGGTGGAATATGAGGTCTGCATCATGGGACTTTGCGTAGCTCTCGAGCAGAACGTCAAAGTCTTAGCGGTCTCCGGGGACTCGACGTTGGTGATTTACCAAATCCGTGGAGATTGGGAAGTAAGAGTCTCGAAGTTGGTCAAATATCGTGACCTTGTTGCAGAGTTGGTTGAAAAATTCGAAGAAGTGACTTTTAATTACTTCCCACGGGAAGAAAACCAATTGGCTGACGCCCTGGCCACCTTGGCTTCAATGTTCAAAGCAAACCGAGAAACAGAAATAATGCCTCTCCAGATGAGCATATATGAGGCCCCTGCGCATTGTTTTAGCATTGAAAATGAGGCAGATGGACAACCATGGTTCCATGATATCTTAGAATATGTCAAGAATCAAAGATATCCTGAGCAAGCAAACGAGAACGACAAAAGAACGATCAGAAGATTGACAGCAGGATTTGTTCTCGATAGGGACATCCTATACAAAAGAGGGAAAGATCAAATGCTCTTGAGATGTGTGGATACTGTTGAAGCCAGAAAGATACTCGAAGAGGTCCATGAAGGAGTTTGTGGAACACACGCCAATGGCTTCACTATGGCCAGGCAGATTATGAGGCTCGGTTATTACTGGTTGACAATGGAAAGCGACTGCATTAGTTACGCACGAAAGTGTCACAAATGTCAAGTTTATGGCGATAAAATTCATGCAACACCTTCGCCCCTTCACATCATGACTTCTCCGTGGCCTTTTTCTATGTGGGGGATGGATGTTATAGGGCCAATTACCCCAAAAGCTTCTAATGGACATCGATTCATTTTTGTGGTCATAGATTACTTCACAAAATGGGTAGAAGCTGTTTCGTTTGCCAATGTGACAAAGACCGCAGTTTGCAAGTTCTTAAAAAAGGAGATCATATGTCGATATGGTTTGCCTGAGAGAATCATATCAGATAATGCCTTGAACCTGAACAACAAGATGATGAAGGAAGTGTGCGAGCAATTTCGAATAAAGCATCATAACTCCTTACCCTATCGTCCAAAGATGAACGGAGTGGTAGAAGCCGCTAACAAGAATATCAAGAAGATTATTGAGAAAATGACTGAGACGTATAAAGACTGGCACGAGAAGCTACCATTTGCTCTATATGCGTATCGCACATGTGTACGGACCTCCACGGGGGCAACTCCTTTCTCTTTGGTCTATGGAATGGAAGCTGTACTACCCATTGAAGTTGAGATCCCCTCCCTGCGAGTCTTAATGGAGTCAAAACTAGAAGAATCAGAATGGATTCGAGCTCTATATGACCAATTGAACCTGATTGAAGAAAAACGCCTAAAAGCAATCTGTCATGGACAAATGTACCAGAAAAGAATGATCGCCGCCCATGACAGGAAGGTGCGTCCAAGAGAATTTCGCGAAGGAGAACTCGTCCTGAGGAAGATTCTCCCGATACAAAAGGACTTCTGAGGAAAATGGACACCGAATTGGGAAGGACCATACGTCGTAAAGAGAGCTTTCTCAAGTGGCACTTTGATTCTCACTGAAATGGATGGGAGGGAGTTACCAAATCTGGTAAACTCAGATGCCGTGAAGAAATATTACGCCTAAAAAAAAAGATGAAAACCCGAAAAAGGCGTCTTGATAAACAAAGAAGGCTTAGGATGAAAACTCGAAAGGGCGTCCTAAGGAAGCAAATTTGGGCCGAAAAAGCAAGAATGGTTTGAACAAGGAGTCAAACGGCGAGATTATAGTATTGAAGCGGACTCTGAAGCTCAAGAATCTTCTACACGAAAAACCTTGCTCGAAAAGATTCAGGATGAAGAAACATGGAGAAGTTCATGCGTCGAATATCTAGAGCACTTACGACTACTGAACTTGTTTTCCTTTTATAATGCTTTCTTGATTGAGTTATTCCTTGTCAATTTTCTTTGCTTGTTGCTTTTGAAATAAATATAGATATGAGGTATCCCTTCCATGCCTACTTTGCCATTTTCATGCATTTTATTTATGTTTCATTTTAGAGATAAATAGTGAAATTACACGGTCTAAACGAAAAGAATATTGAGCATTACCTAGATGGGAATTGGGTAAGTACGAGAGCCTCAAAGCAAGGACAAAGTTCAACAGGGGGCAAAAAAAAGGATATATGAGAAACACGGATTACTCGTAGAACTTGAGGACGGGTACAAGACCTGAGAAAAGTCAAGAATCGAAGTAATGAAGATGGGTCATCATGAGAATCATAACGAAAGACACAGGACAAACCCAGGATGCATGACATAGTCTTGTAGGCATAAAAACATTTAAGACATACACGTGCATATCACGCATGACACATACAGGTGCGCCAGTAAACCAAGAAGTCTTGACGATAGTTATACCAAACCAAGGAAAAGAAAACATCCGAGTTCCACCAGATGATATATTTTGGGATTCCGGTTGCATAAATCAACTCATAACACGAGAGGTGAGTTGAGCCTCGGGTCACACGCTGAGGGGTTTTTCAATTTCTGTCCTTCAATTCCTTTTCAAAATATCAACTCATATTGCGAGAGGTGAGTTGAGCCTTAGGTCACACCCTGAGGCGTCTTTTAATTTCTTTTCAAAATATCAACTCATATTGCGAGAGGTGAGTTGAGCCTCGGGTCACACCTTGAGGTGTCGTTTAATTTCTTTTCAAAATATCAACTCATATTGCGAGAGGTGAGTTGAGCCTCGGGTCACACCCTGAGGTGTCTTTTAATTTCTGTTCAAATATCAACTCATATTGCGAGAGGTGAGTTGAGCCTCGGATCACACCCTGAGGTGTCTTTTAATTTCTTTTCAACTCATATTGCGAGAGGTGAGTTGAGCCTCGGGTCACACCCTGAGGTGTCTTTTAATTTCTTTTCAAAACATCAACTCATATTGCGAGAGGTGAGTTGAGCCTCGGGTCACACGCTGAGGTGTTATTCAATATTTCTTTTCAAAATATCAACTCATAATGCGAGAGGTGAGTTGAGCCTCGGGCCACACCCTGAGGTGTCTTTTAATTTCTTTTCAAAATATCAACTCATAATGCGAGAGGTGAGTTGAGCCTCGGGTCACACCCTGAGGTGTCTTTTAATTTCTTTTCAAAATATCAACTCATATTGCGAGAGGTGAGTTGAGCCTCGGGTCACACCCTGAGGTGTCTTTTAATTTCTTTTCAAAACATCAACTCATATTGCGAGAGGTGAGTTGAGCCTCGGGCCACACCCTGAGGTGTCTTTTAATTTCTTTTCAAAATATCAACTCATAATGCGAGAGGTGAGTTGAGCCTCGGGCCATACCCTAAGGTGTCTTTTAATTTCTTTTCAAAATATCAACTCATAATGCGAGAGGTGAGTTGAGCCTCGGGTCACACCCTGAGGTGTCTTTTAATTTCTTTTCAAAACATCAACTCATATTGCGAGAGGTGAGTTGAGCCTCTGGTCACACGCTGAGGTGTTTATCAATTTATGTTCAAAGATCAATTCATATTGCGAGAGGTGAGTTGAGCCTCAGGTCGCACACTGAAGTGTTTTTCAATTTCTACTTGCAAAATCAACTCCTCGGGTCGCATGCTGAGGTATTTCAATTTCTGTTTTTCAATTTCCGTTTGCAAAAATCCACTCCTCAAGTCGCACGCTGAGGTATTTTCAATTTCTGATTTTAATTTCTGTTTGCAAAAAAAAAGAAAAAAAATCAATTCACATTATGAGAGTGGGGTTGAGTCTCGGGTCACACGCGGAGGTACTTACAGACAGAAGACTGAAGTCGCCTTGAGCAAATTGGACAAAGAAGTTCCAGTGGACAAAGAAGATTGAGCAAGAGCAAAATGAAGCTACATGCCATATCTCTCAGAAGTAGTAGTGGAGTAGAATGAAGATCGAGGTCTCCCCGAAGGTAGTAAGGAAGCAATTTGAAAAGTTTAGACTTATTTCCCTGAAGTCCCGGTGGAGTAGATCAAAGCTATGAATCTCTTCTCCTTGAAACCACCTCGAAGCCAGTCAAGGTGCTAGTTACTATGCCTTGAAGAAGTAGTGGAATAGAAAATATTATTCCCCGAAGATATGACGAAACAGTGAAGCGGATCAAAGCAACAAGTTACAGTGGAGTTTGAAGCTGTTTGAAGAAGACGATGACCAATAAGTCAAAACCACCAAGACCGGGCAAAATTGGTTCTTCTATTGTCTTTGCTCTATTCTCGTTTCACGACAATGAGCAAAGAGGGGCAGCTGTAGTAACCAATTTTGGCCCGGGTTCATTAACCCAAGGCCCAAAACCAAACAGAAATACTAGAACCCAAACTCGGGCCCATTAAAACCCAATAAAAATAGTCCAGTTTTTTTTACAATCCAAATCTAAAACTCAAATTAAACCAAACAAACCCATTTACAACCTAAATGACCCAATTACTAGAACAAGCCCAAGATCTCGGCCCAAACCTAAACCCTAACTTTTCCCCTAACCCTAGCGCCGCAAGCCACCAGCACCATGCTCCTGCGCCGCAAACCCCCACTTGCTTCTGTCTGCCATCGTCGCAACCCTCCACTGGCCTCCACTACTGCAGCACCATGCCCACTAGCCCCTTTTGCGCCGCTCCACCATTATCCTGCAATAAAGAATAGAAACAGATAGCACAAACAAATCATTATATTTTATTTCCTTTTTTCTTCACTAATCGGTTATAAAAACCGATGTCAGACTCTGTAAAGAGGACTTTTTTTTCTTTTTTGGAGAAATCAATAGAAAAGGAACAGAATACAAAAAGAAAACTTTTAATCAAAAAAATAAAAAAAAACAACCGATTCGAAGGTATTTCCTTTTTTATTTATTTCGAGTCTTTTATTTTATGCAAAATATATGTATATATATCTAACATTTATAAAAGATATAAATATAAGAAAAAAATATAAAAACTCACCTTCGCGCGGTGGCCGACAGCGGAGCCTGCTCCCCCCTTATTCAAAACCTGCAGAGAAGAAAAAAAAAAAGAGAGAGAGAGTTAGCTTTTTTTGAAGAAACAGAGAAAGAAAGTGAATTTGTTTTTGAGAAAATGGGGTTTATATAGGCAATACAAAACGGCGTCGTTTTGGTCGGCGCCCATAAGCCCCAAAACGACGTCGTTTTGTCCCCCCAGGATCCGCATGTTGACCCGACCCGCCTCAGGATCCGCGTGTTTTCATGTATTGGGCTAATTGCCCTTTTGGTCCTTCCGCATTTTTTATTTTCAAAATTAAACTTTCTGATATTTCAAGTTGGACCCAAAAATTTACTTTCGTTCACGACTTGGTCCTTTATGTTGCTGTGCGTTTTGGCCAGAAGATTTTATTACCTCCTGGGTCCCCCCAGCCTTTTCGCGCTTGTAGATAGCCCCTCCTCAACCTTTCTTTTATTGTAAATTCACCCCGAACTTTCGTTTTAATTACAATTTGATCCTCTTTTTAATTATTTTGCAATCTTTTTAGTCCTTTTATCATTATATTATTGTTGTTTATTATTATTATGATATTATATTAGTATATTGTACGTATTTTGTGTCAGTATTATTGTTATTTTATTATTAATATTATTATCATATTTATTATCATTACATTATCATTATAATTATTATTATTTCTATATACTATTTATTATTACTATTATTAAATTATCACGCCGTACATATTATTATTATCATCTTAGTTTTATCACTATATTATTATCATTATTATTAATTATTATTATTATTATATTATTATGTTGTACATATTACTATTATTATTATTTTACTATATTTATCACTATCATTATTATTATTATTATATTATTATATTCACGCTACCATACTGTATATACTTTGCATTGGTATTGTCATTTTATTATCATTACTACATTTATATTGGTATATTGTACATATTTTGTGTCTGTATTATCATTATCTTGTTATCACTATTATTATTATCATTATTATTATTACTATTATTATTATATCCATTATTATTAACATCATTTTTGTTTTGAATTTCTTTGTTATCATTATTGTACTTTATTTCCTTAATTTTGTCTTTGTTACTGCACTCTTTATTCTGTTTTGCTTATTCTTGTTTGCATCATTTCATGTAGATTGGTGACTTTGAAACACATTTCAACATTTTCTCATTTTTTTAAATTCATAAAAAAGGGGTTTCACAAAGGTAACGTTCATGAATTTAGGAATTCAGAAATTCATGCCCAATCGTGCTGGGTGTGACTTTTTGTTTGACCGAACAAGTGGATATCCTTTCAAATTTTGTTTCTATTTTCAAATAAGGTGATATTTGCGTATTTGGAAGTTCGAAAAGATCATGCCCAATCGTGCTGGGTGTGTTTTTTTTTTTATGACCGAATGAGCAAATATCATTTCCAAAAATTTCAAGAAAAATGAGTGCTTGGAGAATTTTGGAGATAATCTTGAGTTCAAGGATTTAGATTATCGTGTCCAATCGTGCTGGATGTGAGACTCTATTCCTTCGAGACAAGGGAAACTCGATATTCGATCAAGTAGTTTAAAATCAAAAGAAATAGAAAAAGATTTCAAAATCTTTTTAAGCTTTGCGACATTAGGACATTGAGTAATCAGTTTGGTACCGATTTTCGGGCGTTGCGAGGGTGCTAATCCTTCCTCGCACGTAACCGACTCCCGAACCTATTTTCTCGAATGTTCGTAGACCAAAAACTCCGTTTTAGTAAACTGAAATGTTTTATTAAAACAAAGGTGATCCGATCACGCCTAATAAAGGTCGGTGGCGACTCCCGTTTTCTTTATTTTCAAAACCAAAGTCGATGCCCGTTTCTGTCAAAAAAATGGTTACGACATTGAGATACTTCAGATGGAGTTTTTTTAACTCAACAAGCAGAGTTTAATAAATGATATGTATTTGTTTTAAGGGAAACTATTTTTAAACTTAATAAACAGAGTTAAGAGATTGATGAGTGCCTTATAAGGGTATAATAAAATATTAAAAAATAAATGTTTAAAAAAAGAGAGACACTTGTTAATTTTTTAAACCTGTTTGTGAAATAATAAAAAGTAGACTATTGGTGTTCCAAATACTCACTCCCATTTTAATTTATTTAATATTCCCTTACCACATATGACAACATTTCACTTTAATTGTGAAGTTTTTTTACTCACAATATAGTGAATAATTTTTCATAAAGATATTCCTTTTCAAAAAAAATTGTTTTACCTATGCATAAAATAAATATATTTATAAATTAAAAAAAATAGATGAGGTGAAATTGAAACTTTATTTAGTTAATAGTAAAAACGTTGAAGATATGTAGACAAATATTAGATTAAATCTTAGCGCAAAAATCTAAACTTCCAAATTATTATATTAAGAGTTAGACCATTTCAGATGAAATCTTACTACCCAAATTACGATATAAACAGTTGGGCAAATCTTAGTTCCAAATTGCTATATAAACAGTAAGGTAAGGTTATCGTACTCAACAACTCCATCTCTTTTGGTTTATATTCGAATAGGAAAAATGCTTGAAATGTCCTAAAATTAAAGTGATAATAATTTAACAACTCTCATTTCCTTCTCTACAAAACAATATTCAACTTTCATTTCCTGCTCTAGAAAAAAACAATGAAAATGAGGTTAAGAGCAAACTTTATTTTGGCTATTGTTGTCAACCTATGGATGGTCCACACAGTGGCTAGTTTATCGAACATAGGCATCAGCTATGGACGTCATGCTAACTCTCGGTTCCTTCTTGACAATGGGGTTTCTCGGACCCCTCCTATGGGGTATTATTTAATTCTCTCACTTTAGCCTTCAAAGTGTTGTTGAGTGAGATTAGATTTATTAACCCAGGCTGATTTTGGTTGCAGATGGAATAGCTGGAATCACTTTTGGTGTGGTATAAATGAGAGTGTTGTAATGAGTACCGGTAAGCTTCTCAAATGAATTAATCCATTACTATTTTTTATTAATTGTAGATATGCATGCATGAGACCACCACAACACTCTAAATTACTTCCATTTTTTGACTGTTTCACCCTTTTATTACTTAGACTAATTAATTTTGCCTTGATTTCCTAACTCAATTTATATACTAGACTGCTCATTAATGAACCGTCTTTTACTTAACAAGAATTGTCTACACAGTTGTTCTGAATAGGTCCAACCCTGGAATTCTTGAAATTACACTATGGACTTCTTATTGGAACGCAGATGTTTCAAATTTGAAGACCACGTTGTTTTCTTTCCTTGAATATACCCTAATCTTACACACTGACTTTTCAGTTTGAAATTCTTGAAATCAGAAATCTGGGTTTAATGTTCGGATTTGAGCTGATAGCTTTCACATTCCTTTTAACTCGGGTTTTTATAATGGTCTTTTTTTTTTTCAATGAACAGCCGATGCTCTTGTTTCAACCGGTTTGGCATCACTTGGGTACAAGTATGTAAACCTTGGTATGTATTTAAAAAAAAAAACAAGAAACTTTTCTTATTTCATTGTTGGTTCTGTTGACAATAACCAACAAATCATACTTAGTGATTTCATGAATTTTTACTAATCTTTTTTTACTGTGATTGTGAAATCAGATGACTGTTGGGCTGAATCGGAAAGAGACGAGAATGGTAAGTTAAGGGGCAAAGCCTCTACCTTTCCTTCAGGCATCAAGGCCCTTGCAGACTACGTTCATGCTAGAGGCTTGAAACTTGGGATATATGCTAATGCTGGGTAAACATCCATCCCTCTGTTATTTTTTTAGTGTCTACATTTTTTGTTTTGCTTGTACAACAAATGTATGTTAAAATAGAATATGAAAAATTTAAACTTTGTTCAATTTCCACAGTAATAGAACTTGCAGTAACCAAATGCCTGGCTCTCTTCATCATGAATATGAAGATGCAAAAAACTTTTGCTGAATGGGTGGGTATCCTTAATCTTTGGGGCATATAAGTTGCTTAAATGACAGGGTTTTGGTTAATATGGGGCTTCCTTTTCTGTAGGGAGTTGATTACATCAAGTATGACAATTGCTATCATGATGGTACAAGAAATCGAGAGAGGTAGAATCATCCTATTATATGGAGCATGTATTTACGATATAGTTATTTCATATTTTTCTTTTTTACTTTTTGGAAGATATATTGCTATGGGCGACGCATTGCAGAAAATTAAACGGCCAATTCACTTCTCTTTATGTGAATGGTACGTGTTTATTTGATTGCTTATATCAGTTTTATCTTAAAAATTAAGAACTGAGTTCTTACAACGCAATTGTATTTTCCTTAGGGGACAAGAAGATCCAGCAAAATGGGCTGGTGCCTATGGCCATTCTTGGAGGACAACAGGGGATATTAATGATACCTTTGCAAGGTCTATTGCTTTTCATTTATGTATTCATTTACATCCAAATTTTATGGCAACCATTGAATCGTTTACTTTTTTGCTCTTTTTCAGTGTAACTTGGATTGCAGATTTAAACAACCGTTGGGGGAGATATGCTGGACCTGGCAGGTGGAATGGTAGTAACTGCTAAATTTTAACCATTGTTTTTAATATTTATTTCGATAAATTTAAATACTATTTCACCAATTCAATCCATAATTCTAATTCAATTAGATCCTGATATGTTGGAAGTGGGCAACGGAGGGATGACTATGGACGAATACCGGTCTCATTTTAGTATTTGGTCTCTTATGAAGGTTTGTCTAGTCATTGCGGCCTTCATATCCTACCTTGCACGTACTCTGTTGAGATTGTATATGTAAATGTTGTGTTTCCAGGATCCTCTTCTCATTGGATGCGATCTTCGATCTATAAGCAACAGGACCCTAAGGATCCTTGGGAACAAAGAAGTGATAGAAGTAAATCAAGACTCACTAGGAGTTCAAGGGAGGAAGCTACGATCCAAAGATGGCCTAGAAGTATGGGCAGGGCCATTATCAGACAACAGGGTTGTGGTAGTGTTATGGAACCGAAGCGAATTGAGGGATCTTATAACTGCTGTGTGGAGGGATTTTGGACTCTCTCCCTGTTAGAACAATGTCAACAATTCAACATGCAAGATGCATGTGATTTGCATAAAATTAAAAAAGAACAACAAAAACAAGAAGAAGAAACCGAAACTTAAGTGAAGAAAACTTGAAGGAACAAAGCTTAATAGCTTGAAGGTTTTTTTTTTTTTAAATGGCTTGAAAACTTAATAAACTTTCATAGATAAGCAATTATATATAGATACAATAGTTTAACTCCACTATTATCTTAACAACTCCACCATTAAACATTTATCTTAACAACTCCACCATTAACCATTATCTTAACAACTCCACCATTAACCATTATCTTAACAACTCCACCATTAACAATTATCTTAACAACTCCACCATTAAACATTTATCTTAACAACTCCACCATTAAACATTTATCTTAACAACTCCATGCTAAGATGTTGCCTTTGTTGCTACTAGTTCTTTGTTGAATAACAGGCCAACTCTTGACACTCCTCCTTGGTCTGTATGCAACAAACACCAATGTTGCTTCTCAAGAGTTCAAACCTTGATGTACCAAGTGGCTTAGTTAGAATGTCAGCCAATTGATCTTGTGAACTGCAGTGCACGAGACTGACATCCTTGGATTGTTCAGCCTCTCGAACAAAATGCAATTTAATCTTAAAATGCTTAGTTTTCCCATGGAAAACCGGATTCTTGGCAATGGCAACTGCTGACTGGTTGTCAACAAGAATTTCAGTAGGTTCAAGTTGCTCCTCATTGAGATCTTTCAGCAACTTTCTAAGCTAAATGGCTTGGTTCACTGCTGCTGCTGCTGCAATATACTCAGCTTCAGCTGTCGACTGGGCAACAGTTGGTTGCTTCTTCGAGCACCAACAAAACATACTCGAACCAAGGCTAAAGAAGTAGCCTGAGGTACTTTTCATGTCTTCAGAAGATCCAGCCCAGTCACTATCCGAGAAACCAACCAATTTAAACTCATTCTCTCTTGAACTTGACTCCATAGCTCAATGTCCCCTTGATGTATCGAAGTACTCTCTTGGCAGCTTTAAAATGCATTATATTGCAACAATGCATAAATCTTGAAAGCAAACTAACAGCATGCATTAGATCTGGTCTAGTTGCTGTCAGATAAAGTAAGCAGCCAACCAAACTTCTATACTCCCTTTCATCAACTCTTTCATAGTCACCAATGCTTGTTAGCTTCTCTCCTTGAGCCATAGGAGTGCTCACTGGCTTGCAATTCTCCATGCTGAATCTGTTAAGTATTTTCAAAGCAAATGCATGTTGGCTAATGAAAATACTTTGATTGCCTTGATTTACTTCCATGCCAAGAAAGTAAGTCATGACTCCCAAGTCAGTCATGTCAAACACATGTTGCATTTGTGTTTTGAACTCATCAATCAAGTCTTCCTTGCTTCCAGTCACCAGCAAGTCATCCACATAGATAGAGACAATCAACAGAGTCTCTTTGTTGGACTTTTTCACATAAAGCGTTGGCTCACTCAAGCTCTTTTCAAATCCGAGCTTAGACAGGTGGGAGTCAATCCTGTCATACCAGGCTCGAGGAGCCTGCTTCAGGCCATAAAGTGCCTTCCTCAGGCTGTACACTTTGTCTTCATTTCCTAGAACCTTGAAACCATCAGGTTGCTCGATATAGATCTCCTCCTTAAGGTAGCCGTTCAAGAAGGCTGACTTGACATCCAGCTGGTGAATCTTCTACTATTTTTGAGCAGCCAAAGCAAACAACAATTTGATGGTATCCAATCTTGCCACAGGAGCAAAAGTCTCCATGAAATCGATGCCATACTGCTGACTGTACCCTTTTACTACAAGCCTGGCCTTGTGCTTGTTCAATGAACCATCAGCATTGAATTTGGCTCGAAACATCCACTTGACACCAATGACTTTCTTCTGGACAGGTCTGTCTACCAAGTCCCAGGTTTGATTCTTGTGAATCATGTCAAGCTCAACTTCCATAGCTTTCTTCCATTGTTTATCTTTGACAGCTTCTTCAAAGCTTGAAGGCTCCACTAGAGCCACATTGCATCTTTGGTAAATGTCAGCAATGGTTTTGGTGCCCTTCACAGGTAGATCATCCACATTTGCATTACTAGGCTCCTGTTCAGCCAGTTCTAAACTGCCATTAATTGAGTCTTCATCAAGCTGTATTGCATTTGAACCATCCCAGTTCCAGGTCCTTGCTTCATCAAACTTGACATCCTTACTAACCACAATCCTTTTGGTTAAGGGATCATAGAGCCTATAGCCCTTATTGTTACTGCTGTAGTCCATAAATATAGCTGGAGCAGACCTCTTCTCGAGCTTGGTCCTTCTTTCAGCGGGTATATGGACATAGCCCACACATCCAAACACTCTCAAGTAGGAGACTGATGGCTTCAGTCCATGCCAGGCCTCAAATGGAGTCTTATCCTTCACAGCATGTGTTGGAAGTCTGTTGAGCAAGTACACTGAGGTGTTGACAGCCTCAGCCCAAAAGGTGCTTGGCAACTTGCTTTCAAACATCAAACATCTGGCCATGTCCATAACAGTTATGTTCTTCCTTTCACACACTCCATTTTGTTGAGGAGTGTACACAGTGGTTAGTTGGTGATGGATCCCAGTTTGTTCATACAACTTCTGAAACCTTTCAGACAAGTACTTAGCCCCATTATCAGTCCTCAATGCCTTGATCTTGCAATTCGACTGATTTTCTGCCTGAGCCTTGAATTTGGTGAAGGCCTCGAACACATCAGACTTCTGCTTCTGGAAATAGACCCAACAGAATCTGGTTAAGTCATCAATAAACAGTACAAAATACTTACAGTCATTGAGTGAAGGGGTCTTCATTGGACCACAGATGTCAGAATGCACCAGCTCAAGCCTCTCTCGAGCTCTCTGTGCCTTGTTGACTGGAAAGGGCAACTGTAACACCCTGGTTCAGGGGCTATGCGGATTGGGTTTAAATCAGGTGTTGGTAGGTTTTTGGGAGTGCTTGGATGAGTTTTAGGGGTTTTAGAAATGTTTGGATGAAAGGGGAAGGGTTTGGATAATTTTGGGATTTTTAGTGAAAAAGGAATTGGGCCAAGGGAGGCCTTAAGATTAATTTTTGGTAAACTTTGGCACATGAGAGGCTTTGGCAAAGTGGCTTCATGCCTGCTTTAGGGGCTGGAGGTAGCGCCTTGGGGGTCTTAGGTTCGATCCAAGAAGGCAGCAGTTTTGGCGTTTTTTTAATTGTGATGGGCTGATGTAGATAGGTTTTAAAAATAATTTTGGGGCGTGATTTGTCGCAAGGAGCAGCTGGTCCAGGTGGTGCCTGTGCGGAACTTAGGCGCTGGAGGTGCGCATGGGCGCTGGTTCGAGCGACGGAAGCAGCCTTTCGCGTGTTTTATTTTTTCTTATGCGGCTGGGGGCTTGAGTAGGTAGCCCTTAAGGATTTTATGGTGTGGTTTTTGTCATAAAAAGCAAAGTGGCCGAGTGGCCTGGGGCTTTGAAGGTGAGGGGTGCAGCGGTTCGAATCTGGGGGGTTGCATTTCGGGGTTGTTTTATTCTTTTTGGTTTTTTTTTTACGGCAAATTGAAGTGGACGGCACATGTAGAATAAATTAGATGATAAGGATAAGTTTAAGTATTATTTTGAATTAGAATTTGGCTGGTGGGTGGTTTGTGGTTTTATTATTTTAGATAATTATAGTTTTTTTAATTAGTTTAAATTAGAGATAGGATGTGGATAGGATAATGGGGGATTTGTTTAATTCAAATGAAATTGAATTTGTGGCTTGAATTGGTTCCAGGAGGTGGCCGACTATGGGGTTCTTCAATTGGGTGTATGTGGCCGGTTTTGGAGGTGTTTTAGGAAGGGGAATGATGTTTGTTTCTTTAGCATTTTGGGTATATTCGGCCAGCCTTAGTTGTGGGTACAAAGCTGATTTTCCTTAATGTCTCTCTGTTGGTTTTCATTTTATACCGAAACCTTTAGTAACCTTCATTCTGTCGAAAGCTTCAATTGTTCTTTAATGTTGTGGAAGCCGAATATGGTGATCTTTCTTTCTCACATTTCCTTTCTTTTACAATTTTTGTGCCGAATCCACATTGCCTTCTAACCGAATGTTTCATTTGGTTCTTGCCATTTCTTTAAGCCGAAACTATCTTACTTTGTTTCCCTAACCTTCATCTCTTTTTCTAAATACCATCTTACCGAAACTGTACTCTCTATTAACATATATTTCTTTTCCTTCACTTTTAAAAATCCCAGCCGAATCCCTCCCTTGTACTGCCAAAATTTCCTTCTATCTTTTTGTTCTTATGTTGGCCGAATATTAGAATGGTGGGGACCTCTCTTGTGTAGGGTTCAGTCAGGTTTAGAATAAGGGCATTCGGGTTTTCGAAGCAGTCAAGCGAGGCTTTACCTGTTCGGGATCGTTTGGTAAGTGGTGGTAAGGGTGGATTCTTTTTCGGTTGGTTTTGTTAAGTCAGGTTATTAAGAGATTAACTTTTTTGTCTTAATAGGGTGTGCCGATTGCGAAAAGAGGAACCATAGTTGGTTCGGGGTTTGGTAGGAAACCAAACCATCTGCAAAGGTAAGGATTAGTCGATAACCTCTCTGGTTTAAAATGGTTTTAGCCGATTGGTTTGAGTGCTTATGTTGGTTTGACCGATTGTTCTAGGTGCAAGGTTCGAGGGTCTTTGATCGATTCTTTGGTTAAGGCTTTCAGGTGTGTTCATACACACACTTTTCTATTAATAAATGTGCTCACTTTATCGTGTGTACTTTCACACTCTTCTAGTATTATATATGTGTTTATGATATTGTGTACATATACACACTTCTTGTTGTTATAAATATATGTATATGAGCTGTGTGTTATGTGGATCCATGGTAAGGTGGATGTGATACCATTATGGTATGAGAAAAAGGGCCAGGTAAGTCCCTGTTTTGATGCTTTTGGTAAGCATGGTATATCCGTTATGTGTACTGCAATACTGGTTTGTGATAAATAAAATGTATGTTACTAATCAAGCATGTGGGTATAAGTCCGTTAAAATGCATATCATTATCTATGTGGGTTGTACGAGTGGAGGGGGCAGTGATATTTTGTGCTGACGAGCACCAGTGTTTTGGTAACACACTGTGACTGCGGTCACCAGAGGTTTGGTACCTCCAGAGGTTTGGCACCTCATAGCGACTTATCCCTGTGGTTAACACCACCGTGGGTTGGCCCCACTTTTGAGACACGGGATCGTCTGCCAGTGATTTGGTATCACACGATGGGTTGGCCCCATCAATTGATTTGTGACTTCGGTCACCAGTGTTTTGGTAACACACTTCGTGTCTTCGGACACCAGAGGTTTGGCACCTCCAGTGATTTGGCATCACATCTGTGACTATACGTCACCAGTGGTTTGGCACCACTAGTGGTTTGGTACCACACGAGGTAGAAAAGGTGTATGGACGGTTAGGATTGGGTGCATATGATTTGGATGCATGATGATCATGATTATGTTTGAATGTGATATTTTGCTAATCCGGGAAAAAGGGTAGCACACTGAGTCTTGGTGACTCACCTTTTTCCTTTAACTGTTTCAGGTAGTGCATAAAGCTGGACCGGGATCGGAGAGGACAAGGTGGCCCATGCCGAAGATCAAGTTTAATTATATGATGCTTAATATTGATTCGAGTATTTCATGTTAGTATTGGTTTGTAATAAAGGCCATTCTATTATTTTGGTATTACTTTAACTATGGTTATTTAATTTAAGTTGCTAGGTGAAAATGATTTATGGGTTGCAACCTATTTATTCAAACCGGTTTTCATATACTAAAGCTTTAAAAATGCATAAGTTTTAATAATAAAGTTTTACTCAAAAGCTTCAATGGATAAGTTTTCCAAAATTCAACAAACTACAATGTTTTATCTTAAATTAGAAAGATTTTCAACCGTCTTTTCCCAGTGACATAACCAGATTCGGTCGTAGTGAATGGGCCGGGTTTGGGGATGTTACAGCAACCTGGCTTGTTTTCCAAGTTGGCAAGCCTCACAAACAGCACTTGTTGACTCTACCTTGGTCATGTCTTCAACTAAATTCTGTCTGTGCATCAAATCAAGTGATCTGAAGTTGGCATGGCCTAATCTTTTATGCCATAGACCAGTACTATCAGCTAGGCTTGTGTAAGCCTTGTTTTCAAGCTGACTTACATCAAACATGAAGCATTTGTATGTCATAGGAATTGTAACAATTTCCTGGGCATAACAATCTTGAATAATGCATGCATCATTTTTGAAGACTAATGAATAACCCTTTTGGACCAACTGACCAACACTTAACAAGTTTTGATCTATATCAGGCACATAAAGCACATCTGTGATTAGCTTGTCACCTGAGCCTGAGTTGATTAGCACATCTCCTCTGCCCTTGGCTTCAATTAAGCTTCCATTGCCTATCTTAATCTTTGAAGTGAAGCTCTTGTCAAGCTGCTTGAATAAAGTCTCATCAGCTGACATGTGGTGTGAGCAGTCACTATCCACTAGCCAACTACACTTGGCTTTGCTTTTGGTTGCAAAGCTTGAGGCAGTGAAAACATGCTCCTCCTGAGCTGGAAAGTCTTCAGAAGTCTTGGCTTGAGCTTGTTGTTCAGTTTGTGGCTTGTCCCTATTTCTACAAACCTTCTCATGATGACCAAACTTCTTGCAATTATTGCACTGAATGTCTGGCCTATTCCAGCAGTTCTTCTCCAGGTGGTTAGTCTTCTTACAGTATTTGCAAGGTGGAAGCTTCCTTCTTTCTGCTTGATTCTTGGATCTTTCCCTTCTGTCAGCCCAAGGTTTCTTTGGTCTCTGACTTGAACTCGAGCCACCATTGGCTTTTGCTTGGAAAGCTCCTTCAGGATGCTCTTCCTGTCTAGTGGCCCTTCTTTGCTCCAGTGCATAGAGGGAGTTCACCAACTCAGACAGGGTGATGGTTGTGAGGTCCCTTGAGTCTTCCAGTGAGGAAATCTTTGACTCAAACCTCTCAGGGAGAGTAGTAATGACCTTCTCCACAACTCTACTATCAGTGAAGTCTTCACCTAGAAGCCTTATGTTGTTCACTGTTGCCATTATTCTATCAGAGTACTGCTTGATAGTCTCTGATTCCTTCATCTTCAGGTTCTCAAACTCCCTTCTAAGGTTGATCACCTGTTGCTGCCTTGTCTTATCCGAGCCCATGAACTCTTCCTTCAACCTTTCCCAAGCTTGTTTAGGTGAATCACAGGCCATAATTCGAGTGAAAATGACATCTGACACTCCATTCTGTAGGCAGGCCATAGCCTTGTGCTTCTTGGCTCGATCCTCACTATGCTGCCTGATCTGAGCAATAGTGGGATTGGCTCTCAATGGAGGTGGCTCAGTATCTCTCTCGATTGCACTCCACAAGTCTTGTGCCAGGAGATGAGTCTTCATCTTCACAGGCCAGATGTGATAATTCTCACCAGTAAACACAGGTGGTGGAGGTGGTGTATAGCTCATTTTCAGCAACAATAAAATGAATCAACAACAAGGAGATTTCTTCCTTCTTAAATTTTGTTTCCACCGAAAAAATATCAACAAGTAAGGTCCTCAAAGAAGTTGGCTCTGATTACCAATTGTTAGAACAATGTCAACAATTCAACATGCAAGATGCATGTGATTTGCATAAAATTAAAAAAGAACAACAAAAACAAGAAGAAGAAACCGAAACTTAAGTGAAGAAAACTTGAAGGAACAAAGCTTAATAGCTTGAAGGTTTTTTTTTTTTTTAAAATGGCTTGAAAACTTTATAAACTTTCATAGATAAGCAATTATATATAGATACAATAGTTTGTTAAGAATATGACATCTTAACAACTCCACTATTATCTTAACAACTCCACCATTAACCATTATCTTAACAACTCCACCATTAACCATTATCTTAACAACTCCACCATTAAACATTTATCTTAACAACTCCACCATTAAACATTTATCTTAACAACTCCATGCTAAGATGTTGCCTTTGTTGCTACTAGTTCTTTGTTGAATAACAGGCCAACTCTTGACACTCCCAACACACCAGCCATTGTTAGAGACTTGTGGAAGGTAAGCCTCAGAGTTGCCTCTGATTTGAGGTTTTAAATGAATCTGTTGTGACTATTTATGATATCTGTATTGCAGCACAAATATGTTTCCATGAATAAGCGCGATAGATTGACGGCATCCGTAGCTCCTCATGCTTGCAAGATGTATGTTCTGACACCACTCCAAAGTTGAAGGAGGCTATCATTTTATTGAACTTTTAGGATAGTTTAGCATTTTTAATTTTTGTGCATAGCCCCCCTTGGATCTTTTTTTTTCCTTATTGAGTGTTGAGGGAGAATCTAGTAAATGCAAAATAAATGATTTCATCTGACGTAAATAAAATTCAATTATTTTTGAGTCAGGGTATGATGAACCGATTTTAATTCGATGTCTTGTGATATGAACAAAGTATATGATCTTGTCAGCTATGTAAACCAGCGTATTGTTACCAGAAAAGCAAGTTACTTGGCACTGGTAAAGTCGGTGGTTGCCTTTAGAACTTGCTTTGTAAGACTTGACCTATTCCATGAAAAGTATGCCAGCAGCTCCATCTTGCCGAGACTGAAATTCAAAGAATTTTCTTGCTGAAACTTGACCAGCTTAGATCATTTCAGGGTTCATTTTTATTTATAAGTTGACTTACTAGAAACCAACCTCCAAGCAAATTGCGGCACTTTTACTTTGGGCCCAATAGGCGTTTATGGAGTGTCAATTCCTTTTTTTCTCATGCATTTCCCTCGTGTTTTTTGGTATTTGGTGACAGCGTATCATCCATATTATTGAAAGTAACGTTCAACTGATTGGCACTGCATTTTGAAGCAGATAAAAGGATGTAAATTTATGAAGGCTGTAGTATGAGCAAGTAAATAATAAAATCTAAAAGACAAAGCACTATCAAGGAAAGCAAACTCTCTGTTATCTATATATGTAAATTACATGTATATTCTAATGGAGTACATACAAGGAAATTATGGAAAGCTGCCGGGTCAAAAACGCCCCTTGTTCCATGGATTTATGCCTCTTCTCCAAGTTAAAAGAAAAAGGTTTTTTTTTTTTTTTTTTTAAGCATACTCTTCTTCCTAATTTACAAGCAAAAATGTTGTCAAAATAAAACATTAAAAGTAAGCTGTTTGATTAAGCATATCAGGGGACTTTTTACGTAGATCTATGAAAAGAAATAAAATTGAGCTTTTATAAAAAAATATTTGTAAGGGTCAAAAAACAAAATAATGCTTGCACACCTTACACTCTTCCTTTTTCTCTTGAAATTAGTTTTAGGGACAGAAGCGAGAGTATCACACATAAGAAAAGCATGACATGGAAAGCGTAACAGGCAGTTCCAAACCTGCGACCCTAGAAACCTGCCCTCCCTTCCCAATTTTCCTGCATTTTCCCCGCTTATGGTGGTCCCCACCACCTATCCCACCACGTGTCTCCAATCTTATGTGCCATGTGTCATCAGATCATCGGTGTCCACTTGGCTCTATATGAGCCTAACAGCCAGCAAGCCAGCCACTCCCCCTCCACCCTCCCCCCTTATAACATCAAGTCATCAACGTATCTCTTAATTTCTCAATTTTTTTTTTTTTTAAATTTCCATCTACCTTAGGCTCAATACTCTTCAACTCCGTAAATTCATGAGAACTGGGAATATAAGATTGAACCAAAGCTGACCAGCCAAATAATGGAGAGCACAGATTCATCGTCCGCGTCGGCGCACCCGCAACTCCCACCGGGGTTCCGATTCCACCCGACGGACGAAGAGCTGGTTGTTCACTACCTCAAAAAGAAGGCCGCCTCTGCTCCTCTGCCTGTTACAATCATAGCTGAAGTTGATCTTTACAAGTTTGATCCGTGGGAGCTGCCAAGTACATATATGCATATACGAAAATTTATATTTGACCATGTTTACATCCATCAAGTACTAGTCTTTGAATTGTAGTATAACTTTTGTAGGTAAGGCAACTTTCGGGGAGCAAGAGTGGTATTTTTTTAGTCCTAGAGACAGGAAATATCCGAATGGAGCGAGGCCTAATAGAGCTGCAACTTCTGGTTATTGGAAAGCCACTGGGACCGATAAGCCGATTGTAACTTCAAATGGAAATCAAAAGGTTGGGGTTAAAAAGGCTCTAGTGTTCTATAGAGGTAAGCCTCCCAAAGGGATTAAAACGAATTGGATCATGCATGAATATCGCCTCATCGACAACAATTCCACTTCCAAACCTCAAATTGTTGATCTTCCCAACAGGAAAGCTTCTTTACGGGTATGTATAGGGTTATCCCATCTGTTAAAAGTTCCATAGAACTAAAGATCCATATTCATATCAGTGCGTTGTTTTCAGCTTGATGATTGGGTCTTATGTCGGATTTACAAGAAGAACAATACCCAGAGACCTATGGACACAGACAAAGAGTACACCATGGAGGGCATGCTGGCAACACAACTGCCAACTTCTAGCCATCAAAATCTAAACGCTCTTACATCAAAAGCTACAAGTTATGGTTCACTGCTACAACATGAAGATAATTTCTTTGAAGGGATATTAACCGAAGGGATGCGAAGTAGTTCCAATATTTCGCAACTAGCAGTGTCGTCGAACTCGAAGCAAAATCTTCCCATGGCGTTTCCCGTTAAACGAACGCTTCCTCCACAGTACTGGAACGAACCAAGCTCAACAGGTTCACAGTCTGGGAAAAGGTTCCAACAGGGTGATATAAATTGTAGTAGCAGAGGTGGCAATATTGATGATACCAATTCGTTTGTTTCTTTGCTGAATCAACTACCTCAAAACACTCCGTTTTACCCTGGAAGCATGGTTGGATCGCTTGGCGATGGAGTTTCTCGGCAACAGTTTATACTCCCTGGTTCCTAGAATATTTTGGAAGCAACTGTAACTGTAACTAATTTAATAATTCTCGGTACTTATATATTGTGTGAAATGATTCCAGCGGGGGTAAGAAAAACGTATTCTTTTGGTACTACATAGGCGAATTATTGTGTATGCATATATATAAGACTAGAGAAATAATAATTTTGTCGGGGGATATAATTATTAATGGCGGCTCGGTATCCTCTGCAATTATTTGATGTTTACAAAAAAAAAAAAAAAAATCTGAAAATACACATTCGAAATGAGAACTAAAGAGAATCTTGGATGTTTAATACTTGTTGTCGATTTAGATTGATGACTTATTCGTTTGTCATTTCATGTTAATAACATTATTTCTTTAACAATCAACGTCAAAGCATTGATGGAGTTTAACAACTCATAGTTAATGGATTTAAATTCCCACATCTTCAATCCTTACTCTATGACGTCTAAGCAAAGGCATGCCTTCTTTTTCTTGTAAGATAATAACAATTCAAAGTGCACCTCCTTATGCTTTGATGTTGCTTTTCTTTTCTTTTTACCTTTTTGTTATTTTTAACTATATATATTAGTGTTAGGTTATAATATTGTATATTAAAAAAATCCGATATACTTTTATCTATAAAATAAACTCTACTTGTTTCTTATATTCTTATCAACATAAAACGTTGAAACACATTTATCCTCTTATCCAAGGTTGAGGAAGAATTATAAGTAGTTCTAAATATTTGTATTAATTTTTTTTTGAATTAAGGTATCATTTATGCTTATTTTGCCGTATATAAAAACTAATCATTTTAAAATTCATGGCCGCCGCTTCTAATATTATTTGAGTAGTAACTTTTTTTCCAAAAAATATTATATACTTTGTCATTACAAACTTATTAATTCAAATATTTTTTTAAATCAAACTATTAGGCAATTATACCAAATAAGTTAATAATGCAAAAAAACCATGCATGATTGATCATGGGTCAATATTTAAAAAGTAATAAACTTTTGAAAACAAAAATCATGGATTGAGTCTAGTTTGGTTATCATTAGTATTTTGTTAGTATAGTAAGATGTGAATTTGAGCAAGCTCAAGCATGTTTTATCCTTTCATTTACGGGTTCAAAGAAGTTATGAGTAGTTTTAAGCATTATATTAAAAAAATATAAAAATTAAATCTCAAACATATTCTAACCTTGATCATGAAAAAAATTACTTTTTTTTAGGTTTTCTAAGAAGGTTGTATAATATCTATACTATTATTTAAATTATTAATTGAGTTAGTGTCAACCGGATACCAACTCAGTTAGGGAAAGTACTAAAATGTCATTTCATATCTAAAATAAGTTATATTATTCGGGAGTACTTTGATCTTTTTATTTTAAGACAAACAATAAAAAGAATGGATATAATGGAATTTGAATCCATACCAATTGGGTGTGTAACAACCCGTTTTTCAGTGGTGTTGGAAACAGTGGTTTCGGGGCCTCCAAATCCGACGAGTAAGTTTGTAAATATTATTATTTAATATTTACGAGTCAAATATGATTTTAAAAAAGTTTTTGGTTTGATAATTTCTGTTATTTAAGCGATTTATTAAGTTCGAGTGGTAAGACCCTAAGATCAAGTGGTTTTAGAAAATGAGGTATTGAGACCTCATTTCTATAAATATGAAAATATTTATGGAGTGTCATTAAGATGGTATTAAAGTTTCATTGAAAAGTTTTAACGTTTCGATAGTTAATTAATTAAAAAGAACTAAATCGTAAAAGATATAAAATTATATCACTATTTAATTTGAGTGATTAAATGGATTAAGTATTAAATGAGGGATGTTTTATATTGCAATTATACCAATTATATTATTAGTGGACGGTTGTGGCTAAGTAAATGCTTGAAATTTGGTTAGTTTTTAAAGGGTAAATTAGTAAATTAGAAAATTAGTAACATAAATTAAAAGAAAACAAATATGATCATCTTCTTACTTGAGAATTAAGTGCCGAGAGTTCCATGGGAGGGTATTCAAGTTCGGCCATGGTAAAATTTATGCATGGTAAGCTATATTTTTACCTGTTTCATTTAATTTTTATGTTTTTGAGATCGTTACAATTAGGTCTAGTTAGCTTCGTATCTTCGATTTTGAAACTGTTAAAGATTTTGAATGTTGCCATTGATGAATCTAGTGATTTTTTATGTTAAATGATGAATTTTAAATGTTATTTTTATTTAAAAATATTTTGTTAAGTGATTTTTTATGAATTTATTGATTAGGGACTAAATTGCTAAAATAATAAAAGTATAAGGATTTTTTGTGAAATTATTGTAAAAATGGGCTGAAATGGAGACTATGAATATTCGGCTAGTGGGAAATTGCAATAAAAATGGTTAATTTGCATGTTTTAGGCTCAGGAACTAAATTGAATAAAAGTAATTTTTAGGGGTAATTTTGTAAAAATATCAAAAATAATAAATTATATAAAATACATTGTTTTATTGTCTAAATTAATAAATTAAATGAAATTATTAATTTAGATCAAGATTGAGTGGAAAAAAATTGAGGAGAATAGAAAATTACCAAATAGCCTCTGTACTTTGACATTTTTGCGATTTGGCCAAGTAAGTTCGTACGTTTAAAAATTTAATATTTATTTAAATTGATGAGTGGTATAACATGATGTATATATGTATATATGTATATATATTCTATTGTTGGAAATGAATTATTATTTGAGTTATAATATTGAATTTTGATGTTCGTTTTGAATTGAATGCAGAATAAAGTACATTCGTGTTTTGGTGTATTACGGGGGTTTGGAGTGGTAATGGTATTGGAGGGAGATATCGACATATTACCCAAGTAAACCAAGGTTTAACATTTGTTGCGAACTCTTGTGTTATACTTTCTATTTAGCGTTATTTAGGTGGATCAGCTCTTTTGAGCTTTTGTTAAGCTCTTTTGAGCTTCTGTTTAGCTCTTATGAGCTTCTGTTGGTGTTCGGGTGGACCAGCTCAATGAGCTTCTGTTGACAATGTACACTTATCCGTAAGTCGTTCTTCGAATGAAAAATCTTGGTAAGGTAATCTGTTTAATGAATTTGAAAGATATGTTATTTATTGAATATTGATCTGAACATAAATAAATTCAACAGTTGAGATTGTGGATGATACCTAGATTTGTGCTAAGCTATAGTTACATTATATCATATTTAATATTAATGATATACAATGAAATGGTAAATGAAAAAACTGGGAATATACTTATGTTCATGAAAAACTGGTATGATTCAAAAGGTGTATTTTCTTATAAAATGGTTTATCATATGATTGACTCCGAATGAGTTGTATACATAAATCTACTAACTTGTGTATTGATGATGGTGATTAGGCTTATGTCAAGCTTGAGATTGTAATTGATGTTAATGAAATGGTAAGTTCATTATTGAAATGTGATATAACGAAAAAGGGATTGATGAATTGAATGATGTACTTATATATGGGAAATTACGTATTTTATGGATGAACTTACCTATGATGTGAATAAATATACTAATTAATGAGTTGATGTTGTTATTTAAGTTTATGCTTAGTAAATGGAATGGAAAGTAAATAAAGGAAATATGTAACACCCCTTACCCGAGACCGTTGCCGGAGTCGAGTACGAGGCATTACTAGACTTAACTTACTAGTTCGGGGCATAAAAGTTTAAAACTGTCCATCTGCATCATGTTAACTAAATCAATTATAACTCGAGTTACGAAACTCGAAATCTAGATCTGTAAATTTTCCCTGAAACTAGACTCATATATCTTCTTACTATAATTTTTCCAGAATTTTTGGTGTGGCCAATTAGTACAGTTTATTAGTTAAAGTCTCCCCTGTTACACAGTTTGACAGTTCTGACCTCTCTTCACTAAAAATCAATTATCTCATATTATACAACTCTTTTTCCTACACCGTTTCTTTCATATAAAAATAGACTCAATAAGCTTTAATTCTATATCTCATGAACAACCTAATTCCATTTCTACTATTTTTGGTGATTTTTCAAAATCACGTCACTGCTGCTGTACAAACTGTTCCCCTGCATATACTTACATAATTTCTTTCTGATAATTACCAACTAGGCATTACATAATATCCAAAACATGCTCTTAATTAGCCATTTTAATAAATAATCATTACCAAACATTTACAAGCCAATCTTAAGCCATATCATAAGGTTATACACACAAGATAGTTAAGTCCCTATACATGCCATAACTTAAAACGTTCGAGTCACAAAATACCAATATATTCCTTTGATAGTGTGTAACGATCTCCGACGTCCTTTCGATCCCCGAGTTGGCTTGTAATACTATAAAAAAAATAAAGAATGGGTGTAAGCATAAAGCTTAGTAAGTTTACATGTAAATAGATAACAACATTCTTAATGAATTATCTTATGTTTTTCTTATCAAGATCACTTAAGCTTTTAACTCAATATACTTAAAACTTGTATACTTGTCTTACCTTTTAACATAAATTTATCTTACCTTACCTTTTTAGCTTGAACTTGTCTTACCTTTACTTTGGAATACTCCTTGAATTTTCCCGTTGAACCACTTTGGAATACTAAGGATACGCGGGTACCTTTCCTTATGAAACTTAACCATTGCCATGTCTTGACATGGTCTTACGTGGTATCCTTGCCTTATGAACTCACCAATGCCATGCCTTGGCATGGTCTTACATGAGACCTTTGCCTTATAGTAACATATCAATGCCATGTCTTGACATGGTCTTACATGATTTCCTTAAACCCTAATGTCATGACATTTGTATCCTACACATTCCTAAGGTTCAACCGAAACTTTCTGAGATTGCTTCTCCGTCAATTCATAAGTGAGTCTTTAAATAATAAATTTACAGAATAAATATGTGAATGCTGAAATTTAACAACATTAAATGTAAAGTAATAGAATATTGCATTTATTTACTGCAAACTTACCTCGAAACAAAATACGATCAACTATATCGATTTAATCCTCTATCTTTTTCTTTCCTCGATCTAACTCTGGATTTCATTCTTCTTGATCTATAATAGCAAATTTAGCTTATTTAATACTCACATTTATCAAAACAGTCCTTAACTCTAACTTTGGCAAAATTACAATTTTGCCCCTAAACTTTTACATATTTACACATTTTCCCCAAAGCTCGGAAATTAAAATTTATCCCTTATTCTTATGTTTTATTACATGATGATCATTTTTCCCTTCTATGAAAACATCAAATTCTCACTCTAACATGTACTTATGAACATTAGGTATTTTTACCGATTAAGCCGTTTTACTCGTTTTCACTTAAAATCACTTAGCAAAAGTTGTTTAACATAATTTCAAACTTCATATTCTATTATAAAACATCAAAATAAACACATTTTACCTATGGGTATTTTTCCAAATATGAACCCTAGCATGAATTATTAATAGAATAAGCTAAATCGAGCTACCGGGGTTTCAAAAACGTAAAGAACATTAAAAACGGGGCTTGGAATAACTTACTATGGAGCTTGGAAGCTTGAAACAAACCTAGCTATGGTGAACACTTGAAAATTCGGCCTAATGAAGAAGATGAGCATATTTTGCCATCTTTTTCCCTTTTAATTTCATTTTTATTACCAAATGACTAAATTACCCTTCATTAAAAACTTTGGTTCTTTCTACCTATATATGTCCATTTTTGTCCATGAAAATATAATGGTCTAATTGCCATTTAAAGACTCTTACTTCAAACCCCCATTTCAATCAAGTACTTTATAAATTAGAACCCCTATTTAGCAACTTTTACAAACAAGTCCTAATAGGCAATTTAAGCATGAAATCAATAAAATTTCTTACCAATACTCTAACACATGTATTTAATCACTCTATAAATCATAATAATTAAACGTAATAAATTTTTCTATCTCGGATTCGTGGTTTCATGACCACTATTTCGTTTAGGCCCTATTTCGGGATGTTACAAAATAATTCATAGTTTTATGAAAAGGTTAATGATGGTGTATAATGTTTATAAAATCCTATTAAGTTAGGAATGAAAAATATATATGATGTTGATATACTTACTCATTTATGAGTTGATGGTTATGTAATGGATAAATTTTGAGGTATTGGTATAGGTTTATATTTAATCTATAAAGTTCATTGTTGAAATGGAATATTATGTTTAAAGTTTATACAAGCTTACTAAGCATTCATTGCTTACACAGTTGTTTTTCCCTTACTTTACAGATTATCGGAAACTTGATCGGGTTGGAAGTTTGTCGGAGATCTATTACACTATCCAGCTATAATATCTGTAGGTTTTGACATTTTGGGTCATGGTCATAATGACATGTATAGGTGGAGTTATGTTTAAGGTTTAGTTAATGTTTATGACTTGTAATGTTGTTTTGAAGTATGGAATTAATGGTATTTTAATACCTTGATGGTTGGTATGTTTGTGGTACTTTGATGTTAAATGATTGATGTTCATTTTGTCAAGTTGATGCAAGGTTTTATGACCAAACTCGGTATGTGATGATGAGGCTTCATTGTGGTCATTTGAAGTAAGTTTTGGTATGGAAATAGGTTAGATATAAATGCCAAATGAATGATCAATTTGTAACACCCATCCATATCCGACGTCGGAATAGAGCATGAGGCATTACCGAACTTATTCACAAGCAAACATTCAAAACTAAGAGATGAATTTTCACTCAAACTTAAAACTTTTCAAAAACATACATATTGTCCCTATTACGAGCCTTTGAGGCCCAAAACATGCATTGGAAGTGGTTCGGGACTAAACCGAGAAGTTCAGAAACTTTTTGGAAAATTTAGAAAAATTTTCACGTAAAAGGGGTCATACGCCCGTGTGACCCTAAGACACGCTCGTGCCTCAAGCCGTGTTCAAATTAGGGTGCATTCTGTTTATGATGTCATCATCAAATTGAAGTCACACGGTCAAATCACACGCCCGTGTGCTTAGGCCGTGTAATCGATTAAATTTTCAAAAAATTTCATAAAATAGGTGTAGACTTCACACAGCCAGGGCACACACCCGTGTTCTAGGCAGTGTTGTCCACACGGCTGAGACTTACACCCGTTTCTCTGACCGTCTGTCAAATTTTGAGCATTCTGTTTCAAATTTTTAAGGTGCAGGGGACACACAATTTCAATACACGCCCATGAGGCAGGCCGTATGTCACACACGGCCTAGACACACGCCCGTGTGGACGAAAATTGGCCATTTTAGACCATTTTTCTCACCCATGCACCTTTAACCTGCACTTAACACTTTCATTTACCAATATAGTCCAATCCAATCAACTAAATCCAATCAACTAAAACCAAACCAAAACATGTATCATTTACATATATTCTAACATATTCGTCACACTAGGTTATAATCCATATTTTATCATTCAAGTCATACCATTACTATACAATCTATATCATTTTTTACTAAACTCCTATACATGCCATATAAATCAAAAGATGATTAACAAAAGCTACCGGAAATAATCTGGATAGTGTGATCCTTCGTGCTGATCCGATCCACCGTATTTATGTTAATCTACAAAAACATTAAACACACGAATATAAGCTTATGAAAGCTTAGCAAGCTTATAGGCATAAAAAAATAATTCTTACCGAACATCTTATAACAATCATACAATATATAATTTCACTAATCCATCCTGTCAATCACAAAATCAATGATAAAACTTACTTGATTGAGCTCAATATCAATGATTAATCGACTTCAATCTCTTGGGTCCATTTACTGCTTACTTTTCTTAATCAAAGTAGGGACGGTTTGGAATTGAGTACTTCGTTTCCACAATGCCACAATATAACTATGGTCTTGCACATAATCACATATCACACACTAAAGCCATAACCTAGTTATGGTCTTACACGGAAGCACATATCACACCGATGCCATAGCTCAGCTATGATCTTATACGAAAATCACATATCACACCGATGCCATAGCCCAGCTATGGTCTTATACGGAAATCACATATCACACCGATGCCATAGCCAAGCTATGGTCTTATACGAAAATCACATATGACATATTTCCATGGACCAACCATGGTCTTTTCTGTCAATGTGTATTAGTCGCTGAACGAAAGTACTCAATCCGATGTTCCTCTAAATTAGAACTTTTATTCAAACATTCATACTTTCACAATTATCTCAGTTTAATAACATTCATATACAATAACATACCATAGCATTCATGAAATTTTCATAGCAGTTCATTAAATTTAGCCATATGAACTTTGTAACACCCCCTACCTGTATCGATTTCTAGAATAAGGTACGAGGCATTACCGGAGTTTATAGAACCATTTTTCATTAAACTGAGTCATTTTAATATTCATATTCTAAACGTAATTATAATGTCCCTCTATTGGGCTCTCGAAGCCCAAAAAATACATTAGAAACGATTCAGGACTAAATCGGGAACGCCCGTGTGATTCAGGCCGTGTACCTCATACGGGCAAGGCACACACCTGTGTGGGAGCCTGTGTGCTCGATCTTGGGCATTCTGTTTTGCAATTTTTGGATACAGGGGACACATGGCCTTGACACACGCCCATGTACTAGACCGTGTGTCACACACGGCTTAGACACACGCCCGTGTGTCTATCCGTGTGGACAAAAACAAGGCTATATCCAAGCCTCATTTCTCACCCAATTGGTCTTTTACTTACACCAACATTTAAATATGTTCAAGATTCAATTTATATGGTTAAATATCTAAATTTATCAATCAACTATTCATATATATATATATATATATAGACATATTTATAAATTTTTATAGCATTTTTAACCATCATCTTCATCCCTATACTTATACCATCTCATCATTTGTTCATTTTAAACCCATATCAAACATGATAAAATCATAATTATATGTAACTCAAAACTTACTAAATACAAGCCACACCAATGGCTAGTTACAGTTAGATCATTTATAAGCCAACATTTAGTAATTAACCTATACATGCCATTATAACCATAATTCATTTACCATACATACCAAAATAGGCCAATGGATAGTGTGCGTGATCTCCGTCGAGCTTCCTAACCAACGAGCTTTCAAAAACTCACTCATTTAAATTTAATATAAACATACAAGGTATATTCAATCATCTTGATCACGAGCCCTAACACATAACCTCATCACCCTTGTTAGTCGCACACTTCTTATAAATACCAAGAAACATGTATGGACTCAATTCTTATTAAATTTCTCATATATATAGACAATTTCACATTATGTAATCATATAACATATAGCAACCATATCTTTCTATTTTAAATACATTTTCATAACAACTTGTCTTGATTTCATACTATTTTATATTTTAGCTTTACTCATCAAAGTATTTGAAATATAATTGATAAACAGTAAAAGTAACATATTTTAATCCCATATTTAGCATACTTTTGGATGATTTATCCTTTGATTTATGTAAAAAGGTGCTCTTAATAATTTCTTTTCATATTTTATACTCAGGAAAGCACCCAAGGATGAAAAGAATTAGAAACGGGCTTAAAATGGACCAAATTGGGCCAAGAGAGAAATCGACACGGCCTGGCCCAAAGACCACACGGCCGTGCCTCATTAAAAGTCTGAACACGGCTTAGCCACGATTCACACGGGCGTGTGCCATGGCCGTGTCCCTGCCGCTGGAAAGAACAATTTCATTCGGGAAAGGATACTTGGAGGCAAAGAAACACATTCCAAAGCCTATTCAAACACCCTAGTAGGAATTCTACTTAAATTAGGATACTTAGAGGCCAAGTAAGGCATCTCAAAGTCTATATAAACACCCAAGGAGGCAACTTGAAAAGGGGAGTTCGGCAGAAGCCGAAAGCGTCGAGCTAGGCCTAGAAGCCAAGCCAGAAAGGTCAGTGTTGAGGGAATCACACGAAGATAGCCAGTTGATCCATCCCAAGAAGCCGGAGTTATACTCAAGACGACGGATTTCTCCTTCAATTTCGTCAGGGAGTTTTAGGGATTTTTTATGTTTTGTTTTATCTTTTCTCTTGAGAGGTTTTCTTTATTTGTCATGAACTAAACCCTTCAGATACCTGAAGGGGATGAAACCTAGATGAATCATGTTATTTGATTTCTGAATTATATGATAATTACTTAGTTTGTTCTTAATTATGCATGCTTAATCCAAATCTGATGTGCTTAGGTGGAGGAGGAATAAACCCTGTTTAAGAGTAGATCTAGCATAATTAAGCGGAGTTGATCGAACGCCTAGAGATAGGGTTACGAGATTTTGCCGGATTAGGGTGAAACCTAATATGGGAGTCCATAGATCGATTTACTGCTATTCTAAGGGGTTATTATAAGCGAACGAGAGTTCCACTAATTAACCTAGGGTTAGACGTTATTCGCCTCGAGAGAGGGTTTAATATACGTTAGGGAGTCTTATGGATCAAGCTAAGTAAAGAAATCATATGATTCAGTGTTAGATAACAAGAGAAGTTTAGGTGGATTCTTCCTGAGGGTATGTCGTAATCAACTGAGTTTTCCTTCAAGTTATTTTTCAATTTGTTCTTTTTGTCTTGTGTCTTTAAGCTTAGCAGTCTTTAATTTAGATTAAAGCAACTTCACTTTATTTTTAAGGCTAAATAATAAGAAGAAAGCTAGTATTAGTACTTTTAGTTCCTTTCGGTTCGACAATCCGGTCTTGCCTAAGCTATACTACTGTTCGATAGGTACACTTGCCTTTAATCGTTGTCAGAGTTAGTTTCCAGGTTCGATCACATTCATTATAAATTTTTAAAGCTCTGATTTCAACGATCAAGTTTTTGGCGCCGTTGCCGGGGAACTAAAATATCAAGAAAGCTTAATTTTTATTACTTTAGCCTTTTTTTTTGCAATTTATTATTATTATTATTAGTTTCATTTTTTTAAAAAATATTAAGAAAGCTTAAATTTTATTACTTTAGCCTTTTTTTTGCAATTTATTATTATTATTATTATTAGTTTCATTTTTTTTTACTTTGTTAATTTTTCTTTTATTTGCTTTGACAGGTAATTTTAGTTTATAGAGGAGATGGCACTAAATAACTATCAGTGGCAAGTTATGAGGACAACGCCAACAAAAGCCGCCAGTGTCTTCAACCTCGACGTGGTCACCAGGTTATCTAACCAGCTAGAGATGATGAATAAAAAGATGGATGGTTTGTATAGTCTCTTGCAGGTACACCCAATAATGCAATATGATTCGAATCTAGGAGGCGTGGCGAATCTTGAGTACCCACCTTACGGATATGGCATGGAAAACGAGCAAGCTCACTATACGGGTAACTATTCTAGACCTCAAAATAATTTTTATAGTGACACTTATAATGCAGGTTGGAGGTACCATCCCAATTTCTCGTGGAATGATCAAAATAGCCAAAGACCGGAACTTCCTCCAAATTTTCAACAACCCCCTAACCAACAAGAAGAGGAGTCGAACCTTGAAGAGATGCTGACAAAAGTCATGGCAGCCACAGAAACCCATCTTCAAAAAATCGAGACAACGCTCGATAATCAACAAGCATCAATCAAAGGGATCGAGAGCCAAGTGGAGGAACTTACTAAGTCAGTTAGAAAGCTGACTAAGATAGTTTCTGAAATTCGATCAGAGGTTTCCGAACAACTGCAAGAAAGCTTGCCAAGCAACACTGAAACTGACCCAAGGCAAGAACCTGTGGTAAGTAAAGGTAAGGTTGAGGTAAGCCGTGATTTTCCAAACCCGGTACATACAGAGTACCAAGCTCATGTGCCATATCCCGATGCAATAAAGAAAGATCACACAGAGGAAGAATTCAGTGAACTCACACTTCGTGTAGACGACAAAACAATCACACTTCAAGCTCTTGACTCAGCTAGGACATCGAGTAATAAAGGTATGAACGTTAATTCTATTGATAACCATTTGGTTCAACCTTCTTTACAGGAAGCTTCACGAAATCACCTAGCTGAGCCAGATCTTAGACCTCGTACCCATAAAGAAATTCATGAAGAACGAAGGCTTCGGATCGATGAACCAGACGAGTGGAAGTCACATTTCAAAGAGAAACTAGGAATACACGAAGTGAAACTGAAGAAAACCCCAAACAATCATAGGAACAACAAATCACTTCAAAATAGGGGATCAGGTATTGTTGAATAAGGAAGACCCTCGAATCACCAATTCAGACCGTAAGACAAACGAAGAAATCACTTTTGAGGTACTTAATGTCTTCCTATACGGCACAGTCGAGGTAAGCAAGCCTAAATTCAACGCTTTTGAGGTAAACACTACTCGACTTGAACTATATATCCATAATCGAATTGATCGCATGAGAAAGGATTTTCACCTCCTAAAACCACCATGACCATACGAATGAGAGGTGAAGTCTAGCTTAAGACTGTAAACGAGCGCTTCTCGGGAGGCAATCCGAGCACTAACCCTATTTATTTTTACATTTTTCTTTTTATTTTTTCTTTTTTTTCATTTTCTCCTTCTTCTTTAGCACCGAACTAACCAAGCAAGTAGATTTCCAGACCACACGGCCTTGCACACGGATTAAATTGATGTTGAAGAAAAAGATGAATTAGAGATTAAATTGAATGAAATTTAAGTTAGAATTAGTAAAAGGATTAAATTGTAAAGTAAGCTATAAGAAAATAGTTTTAGGATAGCAGCAGAAGAGTAACTTTGAAAAATCACCAAAACTGGTAGAAATTGAATTATAAGTTGAATGAGATATGAAATTAAAGCTTATTGAGTCTAGTTTCATATGAAAGAAACAAAGAAAGAAAGGAATTCTGTATTTTGAGATATTTAGATTTTTGTGAGACTGGTTCAGAGTGATTTCGAGATCCCCTGTTCTGACTTGGAAAAATTATTAAAAATTGTAAACAAATAATTGTGGGACATAATTTATATTTTTAGATTCCTTAATGAGTCTATTTTCAGAAGAAACAAACTAGAACATTATTTGAATTCTGTACAAAAAGATAATTAAATTTTAGCAAAGAGTGGTCGGAGCTATCAGATAACAGAACAGGGGTGATTTTAAAGAATAAAATGTACTTATTGGCTTAATAAAAAATTCTTAAAATTTTATGAGAAGAAGATATATGAGTCTAGTTTTATATAAAATTTACGGATCTTACTTTGTAATTCTGTAACTCAAGATATAGATAAATTAGTGACAATAACTCAGGTAGACAGTCTAGAAAGAACTTATAAGTAAATAATAGAATTGTGTATAAAGAATGTGGAATGAAGAGGAAGAGTAGAATTGAATAAAATTCAATTATCTATTGTAAATTTAATGTTGTAATTAATAATGTAAATAATTATTATTATTTTTGTAGCTAAAAAGGAATTCGAGGCATCGACCCACAAAGGAAAGGAGAAGGTTACCGAGGAATAATCAAGCAAATTCGGGTTTGTATTACTACAATTCAAATTATTTATTTATTCATTAAATGTTAAATTAATTTATGTATATGGTAAGTAAATTATAAGGTAAGTGTTTTTATTGAATTGAATGGAAATTGAGTTGAATGATGAATATGTATTGAAATTGAATTGTATGTGGATTGAAATGGAAAAGTG
This sequence comes from Gossypium australe, assembly GCA_005393395.2. NCBI lineage: Eukaryota > Viridiplantae > Streptophyta > Magnoliopsida > Malvales > Malvaceae > Gossypium > Gossypium australe. Next base: position 23,042,418 of record CM016626.1, read on the forward strand.
TAATTGATATTGAAATTGAATTCGTTATGAAAATGAAAATGAAATTGAGAACTGAAATACCCTATTAACTAGTCGGGCTGAGTCGGATATAATTGGCATGCCATAGGATTTGGAAGAGTACGGGATTTACCGGCTTTGCCGATCAGGCACTTTATGTGTGGTATATCAGGCACTTTATGTGTCGTATTTCAGGCACCTCGTGTGTCGTATTAGGCACCTCGTGTGTCGTTTCAGGCACTTATGTGTCGTATACTGATCAGGTACTATGTACCGTTTTAGGCACAATGTGCCGTATTGGTGTGTTTGGGTTGGAATCCGTGTATCCGCTAAAGTCCGAGTCTGTTAATAGGGGTAAATAAGGAAAATGTTAAATTGAATAAAATGAAATGGTTGAGCTATTGAAAGAAATGGGAAAATAGAACATGAACTGAAAAATATGATCGGAATATGAGTATGAGAATGGAAAATATGAACCATTGGTTCAAGAAATGGATAGTGGCTCAACATGATTGTGTATTATTTCAATTGTTGAATAGCTAAAATTGAATTGTATGAATATATTGAAAATGACAAACTTATAGTTGAATTGGTTTAGTAAAATTAAAGTTATATGATTTAATGATATGATTATTATGTTTATAATTTGAATTATGGTAATACCACTGAGTATAAGTATACTCAGCGTACGGTTGTTTCCATGCGCAGGTTGTAGAAGTCAAGTACTGAACCAGCATCCAAAGTCAGATCCGACTTCAGCAAACTTTTGGTGATGTATACTTTCTTTTGGTAATGTGGCATGTACATAGGTTGTATATAAAGGTTATTATGTTTTGAATGTAAATGGTTAAAAATGTTGTATTACAAGTTTAAGAATTATAATGAAAGAAGTTTATCTATTTTAATCTAACTAATACTTTGATAAATTTAAATTGATATTATATTGATTGAGTTTGATTAGAAGGTATTTAGAATAGAAAATGAATATATGAAATGAATTGGTCAAATTGGTTATGATTGAAATGAATGCGGTTTAATTTGCAGGGGGTTTTATATGATAATAAGTAGAAATGCTGCCGAAATTTATATTAAACAAAATATATTTTGAAATACTTAAACGAGTCCCATTTCACTTTTAATACAGACTTTAGACTTTGAAAGTTCATTATAGGGATTAGTTATTAAAATTATACTATGAATGTTATTTTTTTAGAATTATTTGCAAATTGTCTGATATGTCCGGTAAAGCCTCGTAACCCTGTTCCGGCGATGGTTCGGGGTTGGGGGTGTTAAATCAAACACCCTAGTATGAATTCTACTTAAATTAGGATACTTAGGGGCCAAGTAAGGCATCTCAAAGTCTATATAAACACCCAAGGGGGCAACTTGAAAAGGGGAGTTTGGCAGAAGCCGAAAGCGTCGAGCTAGGCCTAGAAGCCAAGCCGGAAAGGTCAGAGTTGAGGGAATCACTCGAAGATAGCCAGTTGATCCATCCCAAGAAGCCGGAGTTATACTCAAGACGGCGGATTTCTCCTTCAATTTCGTCAGGGAGTTTTAGGGATTTCTTATGTTTTGTTTTATCTTTTCTCTTGAGAGGTTTTCTTTATTTGTCATGAACTAAACCCTTCAGATACCTGAAGGGGATAAAACCTAGATGAATCTTGTTATTTGATTTCTGAATTATATGATAATTACTTAGTTTGTTCTTAATTATGCATGCTTAATCCAAATCTGATGTGCTTAGGTGGAGGAGGAATAAACCCTGCTTAAGAGTAGATCTAGCATAATTAAGCGGAGTTGATCGAACGCCTAGAGATAGGGTTACGAGATTTTGCTGGATTAGGGTGAAACCTAATATGGGAGTCCATAGATCGATTTACTGCTATTCTAGGGGGTTATTATAAGCGAACGAGAGTTCCATTAATTAACCTAGGGTTAGACGTTATTCGCCTCGAGAGAGGGTTTAATATACGTTAGGGAGTCTCACGGATCAAGCTAAATAAAGAAATCATATGATTCAGTGTTAGATAACAAGAGAAGTTTAGGTGGATTCTTCCTGGGGGTATCGTCGTAATCAACTGAGTTTTCCTTCAAGTTATTTTCCAATTCGTTCTTTTTGTCTTGTGTCTTTAAGCTTAGTAGTCGTCAATTTAGATTAAAGCAACTTCACTTTATTTTTAAGGCTAAATAATAAGAAGAAAGCTAGTATTAGTACTTTTAGTTCCTTTGGGTTCGACAATCCGGTCTTGCCTAAGCTATACTACTGTTCGATAGGTACACTTGCCTTTAATCGTTGTCAGAGTTAGTTTCCAGGTTCGATCACATTCATTATAAATTTTTAAAGCTCTGATTTCAGCGATCAATCATCTTTATGCAAATTGTAACATGAGGTACATAATTCCATAATTATGAATAAATATATTTATCAAACATATCCCATGCTCATATATCATAGTCTCATGTCTCCATATATCAATAACCATCATTTTCTTGTATTTCAGATAAATACTTGTAACCATACATAAGTATGCAATTCGCTATTTCTTCCTATCAATCACAATTTCAAATGACAAATTCTTGTGAATACGCTCACCAATTTCATAATCCTATGTATTTACCGTTTTTCATATTTATCCCGTTGAATTCCTCAGGATTTCAATGGATTTCCTGTAGTACACTCATGGTGTACAATCTCATAATCCGTCAATTCGTACACATATATACTTAAGTCCTTTTCAGAGAGCACACTCCCGCGAACCTCATTTCTTACAGCAGGATTACCAATCCAAGCTAAATCCCTTGTAAGAGAGCACACTCCCGTGAACCTCATTTTTTACAGCGGGATTACTAGTCCAGGCTAAATCCCCTGTAACATATGCTCAAAGAGTATTGTCGGGATTACCAGTCCAGGCTAAATCCAGACTCACATTTACTTTGGATTACCCATCCGGGCTAAATCTATTTCACACATATTCTTCGGGAGGGCATATATCAGGATCACCCATCCGGGCTAGATCTTTTTCACACATATTCTTCGGGAGGGCTTATATCAGGATCACCCGTCTGGGCTAGATCCTTTTTACCGTCAAATCTTTTTTAGTGATCTATCGAATTCCATTCCATTCAACCGGGATTTATTTCCCTTTTTATTGAATATTATCAACATTTCATCAATAATCATACATTGAGCATTCAAAACATATTTCATCACATAAACATACATTTCAAACATTTAAGAATACAATTCAAGTTACACAAACTTACAATTCGATTTTTATACCATAACGATAATCTTAGTTTCATAATAAATATTTGAAATAAAACATTATACCATTTCTAATTCAACGTTTATCGATTATAATAGGGCATGTGATGAATTTATACATAAGTCATTCATATATTTTCCTCCTCCTCTCCATTCCACATCCTTAATGTATATATCACGCTTATAAGTAATATTATCTATAATTTCACATATTTACTTATATGTATATTCAAAACTGTACATCGTGTCATAGTCACAAAATTATTTTTATCTTGAGCTACAGAACTCCAAATTAATATCCGCTTGATTTTTTTGAAACTAGATTCATATATCCTTCTACCATAAAAAATCAAAATTTATAGTTTAGCCAATTAGTACAGTAAAATCTTCAAATTTATCCCTATTTTACTGTTTGACAGCTTTGACCTTTGCTTACTAAAAATTAATTATCTCTTAACACAGAATTTGGATGATATTTCTATTTGTTTCTCTTGAAAATAGACTCATTAATATTTTAAAAATATAAATTTAAGCCCCTAATTATTTTTCTCAAATTTTTGATGATTTTCCAAATTCAGAACAGGGGAACCCGAAATGATTCTGACTTTGTCTCACAAAATTTATTATATCTCATGATTTACAATTCCATTGCTTACACCGTTTCTTCTAGGAGAAACTAAACTAAATAAGCTTTAAATTAATATTTTATTAATCCTCTAATTTGATCCCCACAAGTTTTGGTGATTTTTCAAAGTTAGACTACTGCTGCTGTCCAAAACTGTTTTAGTGCAAAATGTTGATTACCATTTTTCCCTTAATCTTTTAATACATGGCAATTTCGTCCCTAGGCTTGGAAAGTGAAATTATTGTAATTTAATCCTTATTCTAAGATTAATTATTCTCATACAAACCAATCACAACCCATGAATTCCATGAAATTTCAGAATTTCCCATAAATTCAACACTTTTCAATATAACCCTTAAAAAATGTTTTTATCCAAAATTCTTTAATAAAACACCTTTAAACATCCATTAACATCTCAATTTAATCATAAAATAACAAAAATCATATGAACTTATCAATGGTAACTTCAAAAATTTTCAACAAAATAAAAAACTAATAGAATACCAAGTTGGATCTAATTGTAAAAGTCCAAAAATATAAAAATTTCAAGGAAAAAGCAAGACTTGAACTTACTTGAAGCTAAAATATGAAATACCAACTCAAAACCCTCTTCCATGGCTGTTTTTGACAGAAAGTTGAAGAAGAAATTGTAACAGCCAGAATATGACCCTAATCAAAATGGTGGTTTCGGGACCACGAATTCGAGTTAGAAAATATTTTAATACTTTATTTGATATCTATGTTACATGTTTGAGCATGTGTTAAAATATCATAGAATTATTTGCATGTTTGAGTAGCTAATTTAAGAAAAAGGATCGAATTGCAAGAGTGATAAAATTTGGTCAATTGTATGATTGAGAGGATTAAAACAAAGTGTCTTTCTAATTAAGGGATTTTATGTTTCAATTATCCCTATTTCTCGTTTAGTGGACGGCAAAGGGGTATTAAATTATGTGTTTGTTTGATTTTATTAGTTAAATATATATTTATATAAGTTATCATTACATAACTTTTTTTTAGATAGTGGAATAAAAAGAAAACATAAAATATTGAAAGGCCATTGCATGTTCATCATTTCCATTCTTTCTTAGCCGAAACTAGTAAAGGAAAAAGGGGAAGAGAAGATGAAGAAGGTTCGGCCCTCATTCACTTCAATTGTGTAATTCTTAGCTTTGAAATGTTAATAATTTTTGCATTTTTGAGATGCTTGTTCACTCCATTATCTAGCCCATGTGTTAATTTTGAGTAATGGTCTTGTATGTGAGTTATGCCATTGTTGGTAACTTGAGTTTGTATGAAGATTTTTTTTTTGGTAGAAAATGAGAGCTATGAACTAGGTGGATATATTTTACTCTTGAGTCTTAATTGAATATAGTTAATTAGAAATTATTTTCAAAAATATTGCCTTGGAAGGGCTAAGTTGAGAAAATATAAAAGTATATGGACACAAAAAGTCCTTAGGAAGTTTCGGCTATAAAGGATGATAGACTAATTTTGAGAAAATCATGATGTATTGTATGAGGGACTAAATTGTATAGATTGTAAAAGTTAGGGGTAAATTCATAAAGTTGCTAATTTATTGTGTTATGGATCAAATTGAATGATTATAAATTTATTGAGTTTAAATTGGAAATATTTAGATCAAGAGCCAAAGGGAATGGGTTTGGATCGGGGAAAAACAAAATTTATCGAATAGCCGGGAAGCGTAATTTGTCAATTTACGAGGTAAGATTTTAAGCAATTGTTGAATAAAAGTTTATTTATATGTTAAGTTGATGTCATTATGTTTAATTCCTTAATGCCGAAAGTGACAAGGAATTTAATTAGTGATAACCGAATGTGTGAATTGAATTTATATATATGTACTAATTGATAATTATATGTGGAAAAGAATTGAGAAAGATGTATGTATTTGAGTAAGCGATATATATATATATATATATATACAAGTTTTTATTGCCGAATGAGACATGGAATTTAATTGTGTTGGCTGATCGATATGTATCAAGTACATATAATTGGTTATTAGATATTTTGATTTGTGGAATTGAGTATTTTGGTAGGTAAATTGCCGAAAGTAACATAGTATGGAAATTCATTATATATATATATATATATATATGATTTAGAAAGGAGTTAAATGTGAATATGTAATGAGATGATGTATGATTAATAATACATATTTGTGTATATGCATTTGGGTTGTGCCGAATGTGAAAGTATGACCTATGGAAATTGGATTGTTGTTATTGGGTAAATATATATATATATAAATGAGTATGAAATTCTGATATGTTTGGATTGGAAAAATAATTATGGGTTGATTAGTAATTAATTGTGGAATATGAAGTGAGCAATGGTAGTGGTTGAATAAACAACTACACGTTAGCTAAGTAACGGCTCTAAGTGAGTGATACGTTACGGAAAATGGCATTGTGTGTGTGGAAAATGCTAAGTAACGGCTCTATGTGAGCGATACGTTACGGGAAATGGCACTGTGTGTGCGGGCATGTTAAGTAACGACTCCATGTGAGCGAAACGTTACGTGTTTGTACTACGTGTGCGAGTTTTCAGATTTTCCTAAAGACGGAAACAATTAGTGGAGGTAAACGGAAGTGTCAGGTATTTATGTTATATGATAGTTCACTTTCAATGTAAATCGGGTAAGTTATTTTGTGTGGAAATTCAATATGTGATTTATATGGGTTTGAAGTGCAAGTATAAGTTTGGTAAGTAAAATATATATGTATGTGAAACCTATTATCGAAGGTTTGGAAGTTCGGCCTTTGGGATATGAGACGAGAAAGATTTGTCATGGTTATAAACCTTGGTTGTGAGTATATTATCCTGACTTTGCTAGTGTAGTGTTATAGTGCATTATTGTTGTGAAGTTTGCTTATAACTTACTAAGCTTTCGAAGCTTACTTTGTGTATTTTTCTTATGATTATAGAGTTTCAGAGACTTGCTCGGGTTGGAAGTCGAAGGAGATCTCATCACACTATCTAGTTTTTGCTTCGGTAAATAAATGCTTGAAGATTTGGTTATGTGGCATGTATAGACTAGTTATGATATGGTTGGTTTTGAAATTATATATATAGCAATGCGAAAATGGCTTGATTATGATGTTAATGGTTGCGTATTCGGTTTTGTTATGTTAAATTTGGAAGTATGTTTTATGGTAAATATGTTTGTAATGTGATTATTTGATTTTGCAATGAAATAATTTTTGGTTAGCAGTAGTGACGTGATTTTGAAATAATAATAATAATAATAATAAATATAGGAGAAATGGAATTAGTAGGTAAGTTTAGTAATGCCTCAAGCTCGACTCCGGCAACGGTCTCGGGTAAAGGGTATTACATTTGATTGGTATCAGAGCTATGGTTTAGTCGGTTTCTCGGACTAACATAGCGCGTGTGAGTCTAGCTATACATGCCATATTTAACCTGCGATAGTGTGATATCTCCTGACTCTGACGAAAATTATTTTGATGAGACAGATAAGTTTTCAATCGAGCTAATTTTGATAGTACAGAATGTGTACTCGAATGTTTGAATGAAAATGTGTTGATGATGAGTTTAAAACTCATAAAGGTATGGACCAAAGAGTATGATATATTGATGTTGATAAATGTTATAATTATATGAGCACATAGATTATGACATGTGAGTTGTGATTGCTATCTGAAATGTTTTGATCGTAAATTAATGATTTGAGTTGGGATATGAATTAAGTGGTAAGAATAAAGGTGATTAAAAGCAAATGTTTATTAAACGTTTGGACAATGTGAAATTATTAATGAATTGACTATTTGTGATAGTGTGTGTTATGTATATATATGTGTAAGTTAAATTTGAGGCTTTATTATCCTTACCCCCTTATTAGTGAAATGTTACTGTGAAATCTGTAAGATTTGGGTTGAATAAGCTCAAGAGTGGGGAATTACAGAAGTCCGTATTCGAAAGATTAATAATGTGGCCAAAAAAAGAGACGGTATTAAAAGAGACATTGGATAGTTCTGTAGATTATTGAGATTATGTGAAGTTGTTGTCAAAGAAGAAGTTACCTCCGATCAAATGACTTATTCAGGTATGTTAACTAAGGAAAATATTAGTTAGAAGCTTTTCTGAATTGATTTCTGTTAGTGAAGGGGGAAAAAATTCTAATGGCAGAATTAGACAGTTGAAATAATGTTTGAATCGTATTGAGGACGGAGTGTGGTGGTTATAGTTGGGAAATTATTATGATTTCTTTTGGGCAGTCTATGTGTATATTTATTCTTAAAAGTATATGTGACTGTTTAATTTCAGAAGGAATTCTTATCATAAAAGAACATTGGCTAAACATATTAACAGATGAAAGTATCATTGGTTTGTTTGGGGTTGTAATTTTCTGATATTCAGTGTAGCTTCAGATGTTGAAAATTTAGTTATTCTGGTTTTTCCATGATTCTAGGTGATTATCTATAAGAGATGTTCATTTGAAGGAAATAGTTATAAAAGTTGTGCTTCTGCACTGGTTGTTGTTCAACTCATATTTGATTTTCTTCTGAGTTCAGATGCTTCGTTAATATCTGGGATATTATCTATTGTCACGGGTAAGACGATAATCCTATTATGACAATATGATTTCTATTTGATGACTGTAGTATATATATATATATATATTTGGATTATTCTTTCTAACGAGAAGAAAAGATTTCTTTGAAAAGACCGATTCTGTGGTTAAATCTGATATGAAACTATTTGATTGAAAATGTAACTGGGTTATGTGAGCTCGAATCTATTCACTGGATCGAAAACAAACTTTAAATATACATGTGTGATTTGAAGGATAGTGTGGAAGTAGAACTTGTATTTTTGAGGATTTGATACAGAATTATGTCTATCGGAATAATCCTATTTGAGAAATGTTGTGGTAAATTAAAGTTAGTTCAATTGTTGAAGCTTTCTTTTGCACGAAGACACTATCCACTAAAATATTAGTTCTGATTTAGCCTAAATTGAACGAAGAGTTTACAAACCTCATTCATGTGTCAATGAACGGGTTGAAGGATAATAATGGAGTACACAAAGATATCCTGTGATTCCTTATGGTTAGAATTGTTAAAAGACTGTGAGCTTATGATTGACTACCATCCAGGAAAGGCTAATGTTATTACTGATGTTTTAAACTGAAAATCACTGTTTGCTTGGTGTGCAATGAATGCGTATATGGCTATGTCTGATGATGGTTCAATAATAGTTGAATTAAAAGTAAGACCGTTATTTATTCAACAAAATTAGTGATACTCAAAAAGTTGATAATGATTTGTTAGTAAAGCAGGTCTAAGGTGATTTGAAGGTTGATTCAGAGTTTCGAAGTTGATGCTGAAATTTGTTTGAGGTTCAGAAACCAAATATGTACTCCGAGGAATTCAGATGATTTTGAATGAAGCCACAACAATTGATTGTCTATTCACTCAGGGAGTATAAAGATGTATAGTGATCTGAAACAACTTTACTGGTGGTATAGTATGAAACAAGATATTTCTGACGTTTCTTCGAAACGCTTAATCTGTGAACAAGTAAAAAGCCAAGCATCAAGTACCTTCTGGGTTGCTTCAGTTGATTTTGAAACCTAAATGGAAATGGGATAGAGTCACGATAGATTTTGTATTTGGTTTTCCGTTGACACCGAGAAAGAAAAATGCAATTTAAGTTATTGTTGATTGATTGGCTAAATCGGCTTATTTTGTTTTAATATGTACAGACTACTCGCTTGATAAGTTGGTTGAATTGTATGTTTCTCAAATTGAAAGATTACATGGTGTACCTATATCTATTGATTTAAATAAAGATCTGAGGTTTACATCGGGGTATTGGAAGAAATTGCATGATGATTTAGGTACGAAATTACATTTCAGCACAACTTTCCATCCACAGACAAGTGGTCAGTCTAAATGAGTCATTCAGATATTGGAGGATATGTTGAAATGTTGCATTCCTGAGTTCGAAAGTACGTAGGAACGAGATCTACCTCTAATTGGATTTCCGTACAATAAAATGGTACCATATGAAGCTTTGTACGGTCGTAAATGTCGTACACCTTTATATTGGGCCGAGCTAAGTGAAAGCAAGATACACGGGGTGATCTAATTAAAGAGACTGAGCAGAAAGTAAAAGTGATCCGAGAAAGTTTGAAAGTTTCACCGTGGAAGAAAGTAATCAGATTCGGAAGTAAAGGCAAATTGAGTCCGAGATTTATTGGACCACATAAAATCACAGAGCCTGTCGGACCTGTTGCTTATAGATTGCAGTTACCACCTGAGCTAGAAAGGATTCATAATGTTTTCCACGTGTCGATGCTTCGTCGTTATAGATCCGATCCTTCTCATGTGATCAGTCCATCAGAGATTGAAATTCAGCCGATTTGACTTATGAGGAAGAACCGATTCACATTTTAACTCGTGAAGTGGAAGAATTGCGAAATAAGAAAATATCATTGGTTAAAGTAATGTGGTGTAAGCATAGGGTCGAGGAAGCAACTTGGGAAACCGAAGAATCAATAAAGGAAAGTTACCCACATTTATTCATTGGTAAGATTTTCGGGGACGAAAATCTCTTAAGGAGGGGAGAGTTGTAACAGCCTGAATATGACCCTAATCAAAATGGTGGTTTCGAGACCACGAATTTGAGTTAGAAAATTTTAATACTTTATTTGATATCTATGTTATGTGTTTGAGCATGTGTTAAAATATCATAGAATTATTTGCATGTTTGAGTAGCTAATTTAAGAAAAAGGATCAAATTGCAAGAGTGATAAAATTTGGTCAATTGTATGATTGAGAGGATTAAAACAAAGTGTCTTTCTAATTAAGGGATTTTATGTTGCAATTATCCCTATTTCTCGTTTAGTGGACGGCAAAGGGGTATTAAATTATGTGTTTGTTTGATTTTATTAGTTAAATATATATTTATATAAGTTATCATTACATCACTTTTTTTTAGATAGTGGAATAAAAAGAAAATATAAAATATTGAAAGGCCATTGCATGTTCATCATTTCTATTCTTTCTTAGCCGAAACTAGTAAAGGAAAAAGGGGAAGAGAAGCTGAAGAAGGTTCGGCCCTCATTCACTTCAATTGTGTAATTCTTAGCTTTGAAATGTTAATAATTTTTGCATTTTTGAGATGCTTGTTCACTCCATTATCTAGCCCATGTGTTAATTTTGAGTAATGGTCTTGTATGTGAGTTATGCCATTGTTGGTAACTTGAGTTTGTATGAAGATTTTTTTTTGGTAGAAAATGAGAGCTATGAACTAGGTGGATATATTTTACTCTTGAGTCTTAATTGAATATAGTTAATTAGAAATTATTTTCAAAAATATTGCCATGGAAGGGCTAAGTTGAGAAAATATAAAAGTATATGGACACAAAAAGTCCTTAGGAAGTTTCGGCTATAAAGGATGATAGACTAATTTTGAGAAAATCATGATGTATTGTATGAGGGACTAAACTGTATAGATTGTAAAAGTTAGGGGTAAATTCATAAAGTTGCTAAATTATTGTGTTATGGATCAAATTGAATGATTATAAATTTATTAAGTTTAAATTGGAAATATTTAGATCAAGAGCCAAAGGGAATGGGTTTGGATCGGGGAAAAACAAAATTTATCGAATAGCTGGAAAGCGTAATTCATCAATTTACGAGGTAAGATTTTAAGCAATTGGGTTGAATAAAAGTTTATTTATATGTTAAGTTGATGTCATTATGTTTAATTCCTTAATGCCGAAAGTGACAAGGAATTTAATTAGTGATAACCGAATGTGCGAATTGAATTTATATATATGTACTAATTGATAATTATATGTGGAAAAGAATTGAGAAAGATGTATGTATTTGAGTAAGTGATATATATATATACAAGTTTTTATTGCCGAATGAGACATGGAATTTAATTGTGTTGGCTGATCGATATATATCAAGTACATATAATTGGTTATTAGATATTTTGATTTGTGGAATTGAGTATATTGGTAGGTAAATTGCCGAAAGTAACATAGTATGGAAATTCATTATTTATATATATATATATATATGATTTAGAAAGGAGTTAAATGTGAATATGTAATGAGATGGATGTTTGTACCTAATGTATGATTAATAATACATATTTGTGTATATGCTTTTGGGTTGTGCCGAATGTGAAAGTATGACCTATGGAAATTGGATTGTTGTTATTGGGTAAATATATATATATATATACATGAGTATGAAATTCTGATATGTTTGGATTGGAAAAATAATTATGGGTTGATTAGTAATTAATTGTGGAATATGAAGTGAGCAATGGTAGTGATTGAATAAACAACTACACGTTAGCTAAGTAACGGCTCTAACTGAGCGATACGTTACGGAAAATGGCACTGTGTGTGCGGAAAATGCTAAGTAACGGCTCTATGTGAGCGATACGTTACTGGAAATGGCACTGTGTGTGCAGAAAATGCTAAGTAACGGCTCTATGTGAGCGATACGTTACGGGAAGTGGCACTGTGTGTGCGGAAAATGCTAAGTAACGGCTCTATGTGAGCGATACGTTACGGGAAGTGGCACTGTGTGTGCGGGCATGTTAAGTAACGACTCTATGTGAGCGAAACGTTACGTGTTTGTACTACGTGTGCGGGTTTTCAGATTTTCCTAAAGACGGAAACAATTAGTGGAGGTAAACGGAAGTGTCAGGTATTTATGTTATATGATAGTTCACTTTCAATGTAAATCGGGTAAGTTATTTTGTGTGGAAATTCAATATGTGATTTATATGGGTTTGAAGTGCAAGTATAAGTTTGGTAAGTAAAATATATATATGTATGTGAAACCTATTATCGAAGGTTTTGAAGTTCGGCCTTTGGGATATGAGACGAGAAAGATTTCGAAAGGTGATATGAACTAAAGTCATGGTTATAAACCTTGGTTGTGAGTATATTATTCTGACTTTGATGGTGTAGTGTTATAGTGCATTATTGTTGTGAAGTTTGCTTATAACTTACTAAGCTTTCGAAGCTTACTTTGTGTATTTTTCTTATGATTATAGAGTTTCAGAGACTTGCTCGGGTTGGAAGTCGAAGGAGATCTCATCACACTATCTAGTTTTTGCTTCGGTAAATAAATGCTTGAAGATTTGGTTATGTGGCATGTATAGACTAGTTATGATATGGTTGGTTTTGAAATTATATATAGCAATGCGAAAATGGCTTGATTATGATGTTAATGGTTGCGTATTCGGTTTTGTTATGTTAAATTTGGAAGTATGTTTTATGGTAAATATGTTTGTAATGTGATTATTTGATTTTGCAATGAAATAATTTTTGGTTAGCAGTAGTGACGTGATTTTGAAATAATAATAATAATAATAATAAAAATAGGAGAAATGGAATTAGTAGGTAAGTTTAGTAATGCCTCGAGCTCGACTCCGACAACGGTCTCGGGTAAAGGGTGTTACAGAAATGGCCTAGAAATCATTAAAATCAACTTTGGCCATGTAACTTTTGTTAAAATTCCAATTTTGTCCTTTTCACATAAAAATCTTTGATTTTTTTCATGCTATGCCACCTCAGCCATTTTAAAATGGTCCATTTCCCTTTTAGTCCTTCCTTATTTAATGGTTAAGCTATTTAATCACTTTAGCAAGCTTTGCACATTTTCAATTTAGTCCTTTTTATCTAATTGACTACCGAAACGTTAAAATTTTCTGATGAAATTTTAATACTATCTTATTGACACTCTGTAAATATTCATAAAAATATTTATGGCTCGATTTATAACACCGAGATCTCAATACCTCTTTTCCTCAATTTCTTAACCAAATAAATCTTTATAAAACACAGTTTACTATTTCAAAAATATTTTAAAAGTTACATTTGGTTCGTAAATATTAAATAATATATTTTACGAGTTCATTTGCCAGATTTGGTGGTCTCGAACCACTATTTCCTTCATCGCTAAAATTTGGGCTATTACAAACTTACCTGGGCTAATTTGCAAAAGTCGTAGAAATTCAGGGACTATTCTGGCAATTTTTCCTTTCCACGATTCGCTTCGGGTTCTTGGCTATAATTATAAAATAATTTATTCATTAACATTTATCTCAATTTCACTCTACTTCATAATTTATGCCCTTTAATTTTTAGAATTATACTTCTATCCCAAACTTTGCAATTTTTACAAATTAGTCCCTACTCAATTAACCCATCAATTGAGCTAATTCTTCTTAATTAACACTTTATGTAACTATTTTAAACTACTACACAGCCTTTGAAATTCATAATTTCAGCACAAAACCCTAATTCACAACTTTTTCATAATTAGGTCCTAAAAATCATTCTCTATTAGAATCACTTAATAAAATCATCATTTAATGAAATTAAAGCTTCAAATCCATGTAAATTCATCATAAACATACAACTCTTATTCATGGTAACTTTTAAAGTCACCCATAAAATCAAAAACTAATGAATTAGATAGTTGGACCTAATTGCAAAAGTCTTCAAAGCACAAAAATTACAAGAAAAGAACAAGAAATAAACTCACATGGAGAAAACTTGTGAAAAAAAAACAGCTTGGAGGAACTATACTATGGCATTTTTGGCTGTCAATATTTGAAGAAATATCTAGATTTCTCTTTTAATTGATATTTTATTTGTTTAATTTGCAAAATTTACAATTTTGCCCTTATTTCACCTAATTTTAGATTTTTTTTTCTTTCTTATGCCTCCTCAGCCATTCCCTTTAGGCTAATTTGCCTTTTTAATCATCCCTCATTTGATACTTAAGCTATTTAATCATTTTAGAAAATTTTGCATCTTTTACAATTTAGTCCTTTTTAGTTAATTAGCTATCAAAACGTTAATATTCCTAACGAAAGTTAAATACTAACTTAATAACACTCCATAAATATTTCTAAAAATATTTATGGCTCGGTTTATGAATTCAAGGTCTCGATACCTCGTTCTTGACTCATTTGACCTAATAATTTCTTTTAATTCACAAAATTCCCTAATTCAAATATATTTCTAAATTCACACTTGACTCATAATTACTAATTACTAAATTTTCTAACTTAATTTTCGGATTTACTGATCTTGTAACAGCCCAATTTTAATAGTGTCGGAACAGTGATTCGAGATCACTAAATCTGACAAAAAGTTAGAAAATTTTGTTAATCGATAATTATAAGTTAAGTGTGATTTTAGAAATATTTTAAAATTAGTGAATTTTGTGAACTGAAAGAATTAATTAGAAAAAATTGGGCCAAAAACGAGGTATTGAGACCTCGAATTTATCAAGTGAGCCATAAATATTTCTAAAAATATTTATGGAGTGTCATTAAGTTATTATTAAACTTTCGTTAGAAAATTTTAACGTTTGGGTAGGAAATTAAATGAAAAGGACTAAATTGAAATGAAAGTAAAAGTTTAATTATAGATTAAAAGAAATTATGAAGGATCAAAATGGTAATTATACCATTTTGTATAGTGAGGCGGTATAGCATAGAAAAATCTGAGATTTTTAAGGATTATTATTATATTATATTATTATATTATATTATTATATATATAAACAAACAAAAGGAAAGAAAAAAAGAGGGGGGGAAAGAGAACAGAATAGGCAAAAGAAACAGAGGGCATACGAAACAGGGGAGAAGGAAAGAAAAAAAAAAGGAAAAACTAGGGATTTAAAGCTTGAAGTTTAAATTGGTAAGTCAATCAAGTCCTATTCTCTTAATTTTGATGTTTTAGAAGCTTTAAAGCAAGATTTTGATGAAACTAAGTCGATATTTTGAGAGTTTTTAGGTTTTCAAGTGTAGTTGATGTTGAAGAAAAAGATGAATCAGGGATTAAATTGAATGAAATTTAAGTTAGAATTAGTAAGAGGATTAAATTGTAAAGTATGCTATAAGCTGTGTTAGAGGGATTAATTTGGAAGAAATTAGAAATTAAAGTTTTAATATGAATATTAGATAGTTAAGTTGAATATGGAAGGAATTTAAGAAGAAGCAAAGTATGAATTAAGTTAAGAAAATAAGTAAACTTAATCAGGATTAAATTGTAAAATGAGTTATAAGAAACAGTTTTGGGACAGCAGCAGTACGGTAACTTTGAAAACTCACCAAAAATGGTAGAAATGGAATTAGAAGTTGAGTGAGATATGAAATTAAAGCTTATTGAGTCTATTTTCATATGAAAGAAACAGAGAAAGAAAATAAATTCTGTATTTTTAGATATTTAGATTTTGGTAAGACTGGTTCAGAGTGAATTCGAGATCCCCTGTTCTGACTTGGAAAAATCATCAAAAATTGTATAAAAATAATTTGGGAACATAATTTATATGGTTAGATTCCTTAATGAGTATAGTTTTAGAAGAAAAATCATAACATCATATAAATTCTATATAAAAAGATAATTAATTTTTAGTGAAGAAGGGTCGGAACTGCCAGACAGCAGAATAGGGGTGACTTTAAAGAATAAACTGTACTAATTGGCTAAATAAAAAATTCTGAAAATTTTATGGAAAGAAGATATGTGAATCTAGTTTCAGGAAAATTAACGGTTCTTCATTTGGAGTTCTGTAGCTCTGGAAATAAATAATTTAGTGACTATAACTCAAATGGACAGTTTTGAATATACTTATGAATAATTAATGAAATTATTGATAATGTTACTTATAGCATGTTATATACATTAAGGATGTGGAATGGAGAGGAGGAGGAGGAAAATATGTATGAATATTCAGCTAGCATGGCTAATTTGTAATGTTTTAGGCTCAGGGACTAATTGAATAAAAGTAAAACTTTATGATTAGTTTTGTAAAATGTTGGAAATGACCAATCTACATGGAATGGATTATTTTATTATTGAAATTGCAAAATTGAATGAAATTATTAATTTAGATTAAGATCGGTTGAAAATCGATGAAAATAGAAAATTACCAAAATGCCCTTAAATCTTGGTATTTCTGCAAATTTAGCCAGGTAAGTTCGTATAACTTTAATTATGTGATATAAAGAAATATAAGTTGATAGTATGTGAAATATTGATGATGAATTAACTAATTTATGTTTATGAATAAACGACAAGAGAATGATATTTATCATGACATGTAAATATGTGATTATCTTTAATATGTAAATAAAAGGTAATTAAATATGTTGAGACGAGAAATAAATTCAAGTAAGACATGAATGAGAAAAATAAATATGTTTAAGGGATAATATGTTTAATTTTGATGGTTTCAAATATAATGCTAGATGAAATAAAATGTCTGATAAATAAATTTGTAATTCCGGTAATGCCTCGTACCCTATTCCGACATCGAATACGGGTAAGGGGTGTTACATTTAGTGGTATCAGAGCTTAGGTTTAGTCGGTTCTCGGACCAGACGTAATATGTGTGAAGTCTAGAAATGTATGCCATTATTAATATATAACTTAAAATATAATGTGATATCTCCAGACTTTGATGATATTTGTATCACTATTATTCAAACTTTATCATTATTATGTGTAATTTATTAATTATGTGTGATAAGTATTTTAAGGTAAGTATTTAGTAAAATGATAAATTTAAATTAATTATGTGTGATAAGTATTTTAAGGTAAGTATTTAGTAAAATGATAATTTAAGATTGGGTACTGAAAATTGAGACTGATACTGAACTAAATTATGGAATACTGAATATTATTTGTGTACTGAATTGAATTGTGAAGTTATTGAATATTGTTATGTGTATTGCATTAAACTATGAAATTATTGATGTAATGAATTACTGCAATACTGTGAAACTGATTGAAATAAGAAGTGAAAATAGAATGAACTGGAATTTAGAAAGTTATTTAAATTACGTAACTGAATTATGAATTATTTGAATATTTGAAGGTAAATTAAATAAAGAAAATATGTGAGTAATTGAAATGTATATTGATTGGAAAGTAATTAGTGATTTTAAATTTGATTGGACAATAAATTAAAAATACTAATTGAATAAAAATGCATTAAATTATGAGTATGTGTAAATATATGAATCATTTATTGATTGAAAGTGGTTGGAATTGAATCGAAGTCTGGTTATATGTGAATATTTGAAATATGTATTGATACTGAATTGTATACTGATTAGAAAATGGAAAAGTGAATTTGAAATAAAAAAAAAATGAATGATTTGAACACCCTATTAACTTATCGGACTAGATTGGATACAAATGGCATGCCATAGGATTTGTGATATGATGATGAGATATTTCTGTATTATATTCTTCGGTTTATCCGAAGAGGCATTTAATGCCTTACTGGTGTGTTTGGGAGGATATGATATATTGGTGTTTTGGGAGGATATGATATACTGGTGTGTTTGGGAGGATATGATATACTGGTGTGTTTGGGAGGATATGATATATTGGTGTGTTGGGAGGATTTCATTATTTTGGTGTGATTGGTTGGAATCCGTGTATCCGCCAAAGTCCGAGTCTTGTTAATAGGGATAGATATGAATATTAAGTAAAATTAAAATGAGAATTGATTTCCCTATTAACTTGTCGGACTAGTCGGATATAATTGGCATGCCATAAGATTTGAGAAGGGATTTGGAGATAATGAAGTTATTATATCCTTCGGATTATCCGAAGAGGCACTATGTGCTATACTGGTGTGTTTTGGGTGGATTATATTATATTGGTGTGTTTGGTGGATTATCTGAATATGGTGTGTTTTGGAGGATTACATGATTATTCTGGTGTGTTTTGGTTGGATATTCTGGTGTGTTTGGGTTGGAATCCGTGTATCCGTCAAAGTCTGGATTGTTAATAGGGTGATAACTGAAATGAGAAAATTAAATAAATTTGATTGACCGTACTACAAAAAAAAAAAAAAGAAAGACATTATGAGTTGAATTGTGAATTGAATTGAAATGTGAGTAACTTAAGGTTCATGAATTTTCTAAAATATCGAATTATTGATATTGAAATCTGTTGAATAAACGAAATGAGAAAATCGATTGAATTTGATCAGTTGAACTATTGAAAGTATGGAAAAGTGGAATTAGGAATTGAAATGTAAATTGAAATTGAGATATAAAATTGAAAACTTGAACCAAAGGTTCATAATTTGATTAGATAATATAGATGATATATGATGCTATTTGATGAAAGACTATTGTTGAGGTATAAAATTTAAAGTATAAATTAACACATATGACTTATATTATTACATGTTTGATGTCTATTATTTAATAGTAAATGTTAAATTTAAATTATGTGTATAGTAAGTGAAATATGAGGTAAGTGTTATTGTTGAATTAAATGGAAATTGAATTAAGTGATGGATAAGTATTATATTGAATTGTATATTGATGAGAAGTAAAATTAAATTTAGTTGTGAATAAATTGAAAATGAAATTGGAATTGAAAAAAATGATATGTATGCATAATGCAATTTGCTCAAGTAAATGAGATTAGATCTACTAGGATATTAGTGGTATATTATTAAGGGACTCTAGCTCATTCTCTGATAATAACACTTTGGTACTCATCAAGTGCTATCTGATTAATAGTAAATAAT